>CM035133.1:95371896-95971896 GCA_020205605.1 Panax ginseng | reverse complement strand
TATAATCATGGTAGTAATGTTACAAATGATGTGGTAAAAGTCCTCATTGGCCCGTGTAGTGCATTGATGGACGAGTTGTTGGCATGATCATGACCATTGATGAATACACGAATATCCTTGGCCCGTAGTGCATGGATAATTTATGGTCGTGATACTAATGAATATCCTTGGCCGTAGTGCAGGGATGATGTGGTTTATTTATTAAGCTGAGTCTCAGCGATAAAAGTGATGAAAAACCTTTTTAAATTATAAAGGATAGTAGATTTTATTCTCTACTTGACTCATTTAATTGATTGATTATTCCGCTGCAGTTAAACTTGATGTTTGTTATATTGTATCAGTTTAACACTGTTGAAGGTTAACGATAATTTATTCTGTATTATCTTAGTCATAATATTTCTTACTAGGCTAGTTGAGCTCACCCTTTTACTTTCATTATTCTCTTGAAATGAGAGCGTAGCGAGGACTAGTCGGGGAGCGGGTAGCCGGTCCGGATAATAGCATTAGTAGTCCTCACTATTTTGTTAAATAGTGTGATAATAAATGTAATGAGGACTCAATTGAGTGTGGATATTGTCTAGATGACAATATTTGTATTAAAACTCATGACATATGTTTTTGTCGTATTTTACACATTGTTGTATAATTAAGTTGTATTTGAATTTTGTACCATGTATTTGGCGACTCAAGATGGGTGATGTATACCTATTTTGGGGGCATCACAATATAGATTTCAACATTAATCATAAAAGAACCATTGAGTAAATAGTTATCGTACAATTCAATCTTTTCACCATACAATGTCCCAATTAAATATAAGACATGGAATTACTGTCAAGTCTTATTTTATTTAATTATATGTATTTCGATTCCCAAATGCACAACTCCGAATAAATGCAAATTATAAACTTCTTTCTAATTATTTCATTCCACCTTGGTCAAGGATTCCTGGGTTGTCATTTATCGAATAACATACATAGGACATATCTCTTCTTTTACTAGAAGCGGTAGATAAATTGATCATTCATTATCTCCATATATAACTCATTACACCCAAGCATACCTATTTATATACCATAAGGGTCTTAAGGAATAAGTCAAAGTTAATTCATTATACATAAGATACTATGATGATCTCAAGTCTAAGGATCACTTGTACTACTATCACTTCAGGAATTCCTATTGACAAGCAAGTAAAACTCTATTAGGTATTCCTTAGCGATCCACATTCAGTGAACTTATTCTCCAATAAGCACATACATACTTGTTTTAGTGTCTCCACACAAATGATTATGAGATCAATCATCATCATCCAATGAGCAAGCAACGTATGTACTAATATATTCGGATTCACTAATTCCCTTTTTAGTAATCCATTGATTGGGAATATTTTAGTTTTTTTGTTATCTAAGAATTTATATCTCATTAGCATGACCTCATCATAATTCTAACAGTATTGCTTAAAACTATGGGTTTATCACATATTATTAAAACAACATCATGTAGATAATTAAATACTTTTAATAAATAATTCTTTTATTAATAAATGAATAAGATTGTTTACGAAGTATATGCTTTATCATCATACATGATTGGCTTGTATGCATGCTAATTTCAAAAGAAACCTCTCACCGTGAATTCCCGTTCGGACTCCGTCTCTGACTCCGTTTCCTCTTCAGCTAGGACTACTACCAAAGGGGGCTCGACTATTAGGGGTGTCTTGGAATCCACATGTATGTCACGTGGTTCCTCTTCCATAACCCTACCGGGTTCTCCTATCTCTGGCATCCTACAACCATAAACACAAACATCGAACAACAAATTCCATTAGTATCTTAAAATAAAACATAATTTCTTTGTATGTAATGAAAATATATTTCATAATGCTACTAATTCTCTAAGAAAACTCACTTAGTAATAATTAATATGCTCTTTTCAACACACTTAGGAATAATAAATACGTTCAACGTTTGCAACAAGATTCAAAGAATAAATTTCAAGGATGTAAGTATGATTTAAATCAAACTTCAGAGTATGAATAATAACTTTCATGAATTTAGATTACACAAGAACTATTTCATAGAACAATTTGCTTATAAGATCAATAAATGTACAATTCTAGATATTTGCTCAATATATATATCGTTGATATAAGTCTATAGTCATAGATTCCTTACATAAAGTAAATGCATAGGTTAAGATACTTGTACAATATATGAATTTGTGTATGTTAGAGAACTTGCACAATATATAATAATTGGTATAACAATAATTCGTTTACTTAAAGTGAGGGAACTTGCACAATGCACAAAGTTGTGTAAGTTAGAGAACTTGCCTTTCGCGTAGATTACAATCTTATGGTTTAATGTCACCTCAAAGTCCTATTATCATATTTATGTATGTATACATTAGTTATACATGCTTGATATATAAATCAACCATCCTACATACATTTTCAAACACATATTCTAAGCACATATATTCAGTCATATATTTAGTGTACTATCAAACTATATAGTTGTAGTTTACTCTATAAAAGTTTTATCTAGAAACTTTGAAAATTTGTTAAATCTTGATCCTATATTGACATTATATAATTGAATACTTAAAATACTACTTTAAACTTGTATTACATCTTAAGACAGTTATACACATGCTTCAAGTCTTAGATCACAGTTAAAACAATCAGACAACACTAGCATGTGGCGTGGCCGCACTGCATTATGACCTGGGAGTGGCGCTTCTGCACTGCTCCCTAATCAAACTAGAATTAATTTTGACATTTCCTTATTCCAGTTTAATATCTAGCATACATGGATAATGATACATACAATGTACACACGTTAAGAGATTTGGTCTTACTTTAAGTTTACTTTCAAACCATTTAGTTTTACTTTTAAATTACATAGTTTTATTTTGAAATGCTTCAATCAATAAGGCTTCATAAGTCCATTTCATAAAGGGTCAACTATGATAACCATTAACTCACATAATAAGGTTAATAAACCTTTAACACACATGCTTCAAGTTATTCAACTCATGTACACATAGTTAACATAGCTTTACAATTAAAACTTACTTTTAAACCATGTTGGAAAAGTTCATATCATGTCTAACTAGATGGGTGCACATATTAGCCATGTTTAGAGGCATAAAGAGTTCTATTATGCTTGCACATAAGGTTAGAATAGTTGTAAAGATGTTTATTTGTAACGCTCCCAAATTTTTATTGAAAATTGATACTAAACCATGTTAAAGTAATATATTACATGCAAGAGATCTTAGTGTTACATTTTATAAGTATAAAGAGTCCTAACATGTCATCTTTTAAGATTAGAAATGAAATTAGCACAATACTCATCAATGTTTGTTTTCAAAATTCCAAGTTTGCTTCTAAAATTGTTCAAAACCAAGCTAATGCAACCTATTAGATGCAAAATAATTTGAATCAGATTTCATACCCATTTGTACACATAGCTAAGCCATATACACATGCTAAAAAGTCAAAACTCAAAGGACACAATATTTATCAAGATTATTTTAAAAACTTCATGTTTTTTTTTAAAAACACATACTAAACCAAGCTAAGGTAATATATTGTATGCACAACAATTTGAACCATCATATCAAACCTATTTATGCACCTAGATAAGTTATAATCATAAGCTCAAACCATTGGAAGCAACAAAATTCATTTTTCAGAATGGCGGTCAATATTTGTCATGCTTAGGTATGTGTTCTGGGAAGTTAAGTATTGCACACTCTCGACATGACTTTCGCTTACCTCAGAATTTCAAAACCCATACATATACCCATTCCATTTAGCATGCTCTAAACAATCATATTGACTCTATACAACACAGATAGCATTATGATATCAATTTCCAACTCAATTTATAAGTAGTTCAAGAAATTTCTAAGAATTTGTAAAACCTGAAATTAAGAACACACATATAGACATTACCTCCTTTGAAGCTTGTGAAGTTAACTTTTGTTTTCAATCTCAGATTGCTCACTCAATTTAGCAGACTCACTTTCTACTGGACTTAACAAATGACTTTTAGTTGAAGGAATGAAGAGGAAGGCTCCTATATATAGCAAAGCTAATATCCAAATGGTGGATTTTGCCCAAGAAATCAAACCAAAGGGAAGAAGAAGAGACCATTGGGCAAGCAAGATTTGGTGGAATAGTTTTCATTGTTCCATCTTCAACCATTCCTCTAGTCATCATCACCAATCACTGAGCTCGGGAAAGGTAGGGGTAGGCCAATAGCCTATTTACGTCCGATAAATGAAATGGGACAAGGCTTTTTATTACACTGTGTTAGCAAAAAGGCTACTAGTTACACTAAGCTTATTTCCTTTTTAGCTTCAAAGTGAAATTTTACTGAGTTAATATTATTACTTTATGTTAAGTTAGGGACACATATACACATAATCATATAATCCATGTACATTGGGTTGGTTCAAATAATATTTAAATTGGCTAGAATATAAATCTAGTTGGGTACTAACAACCCATTATTTTCCATAAAATCTATTATTCTAATTACACCCAAATAACATAATAACAATTAATATCAAGTATTTATTTCCTTAAAATAATTTTCTTCCATAATCAAAAATACACATTTTATTTATTCTCCGTGAACCATTATGCCACACAACGCTCATATTAGCTAACTTAGTAATTCACATAACTCCAGTGTATTATAATATAGTCTTATATAATAATCATTCACATTATCACATTTTATACTTCATACATGATGAAATCTTATTTATATGATCACATAACACATCTCATTACTCATAACGAATAACAAATAAATAATTAAATAATAACAATTATAATAACGATGATAATAATTCCCCATTAGCCCATCACATCATTTAATCATTTCCATATTAAATTAAATTAATAAATTACTTGGTTCATCTCTATGCCATACTAGGCATACCATATAAGCTTAATTAAGCTCATTATCATTTCCACCATAGTTCTCAATTATTGCATACTTAATTTAATTTAATTTGAATTACCACATTTCAAGACACAGATACATATATATGTATTCATAATAAATATTCAAACATTTTATTTTTAATTACTAATATAAACAAAATTCACAGGTATTACACGTACTCCCAGAACGATTCAGTGGGTTGCTTCCTTATCTTGGTTATCTAATACCAGTCAAGGGCCATCTGAGATTGAAAGTTGTATTGGTTCAGGAAAGCATAGGTTAATTCCTTCCGGTTGTGGATCTTGGAGTTATCAATCCTAGTATACCATGTGACGCCCCCAAAATAGGTATACACAACCCATTCTGAGTTGCCAAATACATGGTACAAAATTCAAATACAAACTTAATTATATAACTGTCGTGCAAAATACCACAAAACATAAGCTGAGAGTTTTAACACGAATATTGTCTTGTAGACAATATCCAAACTCAAATGGAGTCCCCATTACAATTATTATCACACTATTTTATAAAATAGTGAGGACTTCTATAGCCACCATCTCAGACCGTCACTCCATTCCCCGACTTGTCCCAGCTATGTTCTCATTTCCTGAAAAAGAACAATAAAAGCAAAGGGTGAACTCAACTAGCCCAGTAAAAAAATATTATGACTAAGATAATGTAGAATAAATTATAGTTAGCTTTCAACAGTGTAAAATTGATAGAATACAATAAACAACAAGTTTAACTGCAACGGAACAAGCAATCCATTAGAAGAGTCAAGTAGAGCATGATATCTACTATCTTCTAAGATTTAAAAGCTCGTCATCAATATTTTATCATTGTAACACAGCTCAATAAATAATCCACATCATCGAATTATACATACACTATGGGCCAAGGATATTCGTTAGTATCATATCCACAAATTATCCATGCACTACGGGCCAAGGATATTCGTTATTATTACCAATGGTCATGATCATGCCAACAACTCTCCATCAATGCACTATAGGCCAATGAGGACTTTTACCACATCATTTGTAACATTACAGGTCATGATTATACCGATACATAATTTCTGATCATAATCATACCAATCAACAGTCCATCTATGCACTACGGGCTAAAGATGACTTTCATCACCATATAACCATGAGGATGATGACAATGATATAAAAATTCAATTAAGTGAGAGCAAGGATAAGTTTTAAAGATTTAAAAATCAATTTATCTAGAGTTCAAGAATGTCCAAATTGTCAACATGATAACTGCTTTGTGGAGTAAAATTCAAGAATAATATTCATGTATCAAAAATAATTTGGACAGAAAAGAAATAAATTTTTATCGTGAATAGTACCCCGAGTGAATAGTACTCCGTAAATAGTACTTCATGAATAGTATCTCGTGAATAGTACTCCAGCATGAAAAGTTTAAAACTTAACAAGAATGTTCAGAAAAATATTTCTTTGAAACGATACTAGATGAAGCGCATATTATGTGATGTAATAAGCCAAATTTATAACAAATATTTCATAAAAAATACCTTTATTTATCTCAATTCACTTGGCTTCACTAAACATATTTATAATAACATTTATTCATCATTAATATTATAACTCACAATATTAACAACCAGATCATTACCAGAAAAGAGGGGATTTTCTTATAAGGACTTCTCCTTATTGGCGCATAATTAGGTGACGAAACCCCTTTCCTCGACAAAACTTTCAAGACATTGTCAATAATGCAAATAATAATATGAATAACATTGTCGTCTCATTTATTAATTTAATAATATAAAATATTGTGCAGATGATACTGCGACAATAATTGAATCAATAATATGAGATATTATGTATAAATTACTGTGGCAATAATTGAATAAAATTGAGTGACTTCTCACGTAAGCATCAATAATTAAAGATACTGTACAATACCGTGTGCTACTATGCAACCACGCGTGTAATAACCCGATATTTTCTATATAAATAAATCAAAAATTTTGCGTATAATTTTATTATTATTATTATTATTTATTTTAAAGTTGAGAATGTGTGCAAGGTAATGTGTATGTATTTATGTGATGAATATAAAATATATTTATTACATGGATGATTACAAATAATTTTATTTTAGAATTATTAATCAATTATAACTTATATTCTTATAATAATTAATTTTATAGTAGAAATATTTTATTACTTATTTTCAATGAAAATATGATTATCATATTATTTAAATAATATATGAAATGATTATAGAATTATTATAATAACTATTTTATTATATGAATTTATTTTAGAATAATTAAGTTAATTAATTAACTTAATTAGTAATGGTATGTATATGATAGATAAATAAGATATGGAATCCAAACCCTAATTCTGGATTTTGATCAAGGAATGAGAATAATAATATAATATTAATTATATTTTGATTTTTCAGTGCAATAAATACGATTTTTCAGTGCTATAAATTCTGGATTTTGATTTTGATTTTTCAGTGCTATAAATATGTACGGTAGAAAACCCTAGTATTAGTCTGGGAAACCCTAATTCGAAAGTCATTTACGACTTTAAGAATTTGTTATGTCATTTTGAAATCATGATACTGTGATAATATGTCTAATGACAGATATTATTGCTAATCAGAAAAACCGTAATTGCAGGAGACCTTAATTCTAAATTAAAACCCTAATTTCTAAAAGTTAGAAACCTTAACTAGAAACCCTAATTTAAAACTCAATTTGAGTTCGGGACTGTTATGTAATTATGTTGGTATGATTAAAGCTAAGTATTATAGAATTTTATATTGATTAGGTAAACCCTAATTAATATTTAGAAATTAATATTAATTTCTAGAAAACCTATTATTTAAATTAATAACCCTAATTGTTAGAATTAGTAATTCTAATTATCCAATTGAAGCCCTAATTGCTAAATTAGCAATCTTAATTATCGTTTGTAAAGCCTAAACATAAGTATCAAGTATAATGTAATTAGAAAGCTAATTATAATTAGTATACTCTAAATTACATTTTTTAAGAAACTAAAATGTTATATTTTCAAACCCTAATTTAGACATCCTACAAATTAATTATGCTAAACCTTAGGTTTAAACCCTAAGGGTTTGTCAAGATTACTAGAATGTCATTAAATTTCTAAGTCAAATGACCTATATGCCCTTATTGTATTATTGAGGATAACTTGTAAATCTAGTAATTTTTGAGTTGGTGAACCACCTTGACTTTTCCATGTGCAGAAATCTACCATATCAGCCATTATATTATACAAGTTCATTGCAGCTACATAATATATATAGGATTGGAGAGAGAATGTGTCGCATTTAAGCCCATTCATGCACAAAACATTCAACCATTTTCTCTCCACTCAAACCCCACGAAATTTATTGCTAGACCAGTCCCAAACTGAGCCCCACTAACACCCATAGCAAAAACAGAAGCCAAGAATCAAGAATAGATGCATAAAGGTATAAACCCTAACCAAGAAATTTGATCTCTAAAGCTATGTTAGATTTTGTGTTTATATGTTGTAATATGTTGTATAAGGTGTTAATCAATGATCTGGGTTGATAGATGTTAGATCCATAACATCTATAAGCTCAGATTTAAAGATTTCAAGAATCTAGAAATTGTTGTTTTTGTGTCTGACAGTCAAATGTCAAACCTCGTTAATCTTTGCTTGTTATGTGTTTTTGTTGTTAAATATTTGAACTTGTAGTATGTTATGTGAGCTTTGATCTGGAACTTGAATCAAGTCCAGATCATGCACAGATTTGATGTTATTGATGGTCAAAAGTCGTTGACCGACCATGACCAAGCAAATGGGGCAAATTTTTCAAACCGCCTGCAAGAACACTCTGACGGCGGTGAGTTCGTGCCCTTAGATCTTTCTGTTGTTTGTTTCTTTATTCTTGTTGTTATATTAGTGTTATAGAATGTTATATGGACTTCAAAGTTATGCCTTTAGATCACTGAAATAATAAAGGGGATAGATTTAGTGGATGCTCAAAGTGGCTGGAATGACCACGAAAACCATTTTCTAGAATTTCCAGAAAATTCAAGAGCGTTGTCTCTAACAGCCTTTGACCGGCATGGATCTAGCTATTCTGATGTTGATAGATCAATTTTATGTATTAGATATGTTGTCTTGCATGTTATCTATAAACTGAAATCATAAGAACACCAAAACGTTACCAGGATTGCAAGTTATAGAGATCCAAAGTAGCCAACTGGAACTGTTCTTCATTTCTAGAAAACCCAGAAATGAAGAACAGCTTCTGACATGATTTTTAAAGGCTTCAATCTCTTTTGTTTTATGTTGTTTGATTACGATTGTTGCTGATATTTGTAGTATTACATTAATACTACAAGATCAAAGTCATATCACACCCAGAAGCTTTATGATCTGTTAGATATTGTTGGTCAAACATACCCTCTTGATCACTAACTTGCATTTCTGGGCTTTGCTCAAGAACATGAAGAACACCTATAGCGACGGTTCTGTCGCTATAGGATGTCTTTAGCGACAGTTACTTTATAAAATAATTATTTTTATTAAATAATTAGAAATAATTAGTTTTAAATTATTAAAAATACAAAATAAATTCTTAAAAATTATTTTAATGTCTGAAAATTAGTTTTTAATTATTTTGAATATATTTCATAAATATTTAATATTTTTGGAATATTAAAGGTATTTAATTTATTTAATTATAATATTAAAAAATTATTTAAAAATGATTTTAGTACTTGAAAAATCATTTAAAATTATATTATAGTATAAGAAAATATTTTAAGTTATTTTAATGACTTTAAATATTTTGTGATGAATTTCATTAATTAATTAATATTAATGATATTTAAGTTATTTAATAAATATATTAAATAAATTATGAAAAATAGAATTAATGATTTAAAAATCATATAAAAAATGATTTAAAGATTATAAAAAAATATTTTAAGTTATAAAATATAACTTTTGATATTTTGTCATGAAAATATTAATATTTTAAGATTAATGATATTAAAGTTATTTAATAATTATATTAAATAAATTAGTTTAAAAATGATTTTAATATTATAAAAATCATTTTAAATGAAATTATGATGTTTAAAAATATTTTAAGTTATAAAATATAACTTCTAATATTTAAAGGATAATTTTATTAATAATTTGATATTAATGATATTAGTGATATTAAATTTATTTAATAATTATATTAAATAAATAGTTTAAAAATAGTTTTATTAATTTAAAAATCATTTAAAAGGATATAAATAAATTAAAAATATTTTAAGTTATAATAAATGACTTTTAATATTTTGATAAATAATTCATTAATATTTAAATATTAATGATAATTATTTAAAAATGATTATTAATATTTTAAAAATCATTTAAGGGTAATATAAATATTTTAAAATATTTTGAGTTATTATAAATAACTTTAATATTTTGGCAATGGTTTCATTAATAGTTTAATAATAATTAAATATTAATAATAATAAAATTATTTGATATTTAAATCATTTTATAATGATTAGGTGTTTGAGAAATTAGAATAAATTATAATAATTGTTTAAAAATTATTGTAAGTCATTAAAAATGATATGACCATTATTTAAGCGATCTAAATAGATATTGAACTCGATATAGAGTCTTAGACTCGGTAATTATCCGATTAATGGTAATTTTATAAGCATCTTTGAAAGTAGTATGCACATAAAGCCAATCATGTTTGATGATAAAGCATATACTTTGTATCAATCTTATTTATTTATTAATAAAAAGTATTAATTTATTAAAGGCTTTTAATTATCTACATGATGATGTGTTATAATATGTGATAAACCTATAGTTTTAAGCAATGCTTTTAGAATAATGATGATGATCATTCTAATGAGATCTAAATTCTTAGAAAGCTTAAAACTAAAATAGTTCCCAATCGATGGATTACTAAATTGGGGATTAGTGAATCCGGTAGATTGGTACATACGTTGCTTGCTCATTGGATTGATCTCATGATCATTTGTGTGGAGACACTAAAGTAAGTATTTAGGTGCTTATTAGAGAATATGTTCCTTTGAGCATTGGCTCATTTAAGGAATACCTAATGGAGTTTTACTTGCATGTCAATAGGAATTCATGTAGTGATAGTAGTACAAGTGATCCTTGGACTTGAGATCATCATGGTATCTTGTGTATGATGAGTTATATTTTGACTTATTCCTTAAGACCCTTAGGGTATATCAAAGGGTATGCTTGGGTATAATAAGTTGTACACGGAGATAATGTATGATCAATAAAAAATCTACCACTTCTAGTAAAAGAAGAGAAATGTCCTATGTGATTCGATAAATGACAACCCAGTAGTCCTTGGCCAAGGCAGAATGAAATTAAAAAGGAGTTTTTAATTTACATTATTTTGAGTCATGCATTTTAAGAGTCGATGTGACGCCCCCAAAATAGGTCCACACGACCCATTCTAAGTCGCCAGATATCATACTATAAAAATCAAATACAAACTTCATTTATACAATTTGTTGAAGCGTAAATGCGAGAATCGATCACGCAGTTAAACTGTGAGTTTTAATAAAAATATATTTTAGAAGCGTCAGAGTAGAGCATGAGATCTACTATCTTTACTGAATTAAAAAGTGTATAATCAATATGTTATCATTTGAGACTCGACTTAATAAATAATCAACATCATCGAATCATCCACCTTTACGACCAAGGATATTCATCATCATCATCGTGATGGTCGTGATTATAGAATAATCCACGGTTATAATCATACCAATAATTGTCCATCAATGCACTACGTGCCAATGAGGACTTTTACCACATCATCTATAACATTACGGATCATGATTATACCGAATGATCCCTGGTCATAATCATACCAATAAATAGTTCATCTATGCACATAAGCCAAAGATACTCATCAATCAATAGTTCATCTTTGCACGTAAGCTAAAGATATACAACTGTAAAATCAATAATCAATAGTCCATCTTTGCACGTAAGCCAAAGATATACAACTGTAAAACCAATAATCAACAGTCCATCTTTGCACGTAAGCCAAAGATACTCCACTGTAAAACCAATAATCAACAATCCATCTTTGCACGTGAGCCAAAGATATACAACTGTAAAACCAATAATCAATAGTCCATCTTTGCACGTGAGCCAAAGATGACTTTCATCATAATATAAGCATGAGGATGATGACAATGATATAAGCATTAATCAAACGAAATCAAGGATAAATATTAAAGACTTTAAATTTATCCAGAGTTTAAAAATATCCAAATTGTCAACATGATACTGCTTTGTGGAGTAAATTCAAGAATAATATTCATGTACCAAAAATAATTTGGATGGAAAAAGAAATATATTTTTGGGTAAATAGTACCCATGATAGTACCCTATGAATAGTACTTCAGAATAGTACTCGTGAATAGTACCCGACATGAAAAGTACCCCAAATATCCAAAGTGAATAATATTGGGTGAATAGTAATTTGGGTGAATAGTAACTCGTGAAAAGTAACTCGTGAATAGTACTCCGATACAAAAAGTGTCCCGAATACCCGAGTGAATAATACTAGAGTGAATAGTAACCGGGTGAATAGTAACCCATGAATAGTAACTCATAAAAAAAATACCAAAGAAAATGATATTCCATGGCGAGTACAAAAGAAATGATATCTCATACGAGTATAATAGAATATCTAAACCGAAATGAATTTTCACCGCCATGCAGTAATCCACGTAAATGATGATAATTTTCACAATTTAATAAAGAATGAATAACGAAGGATCATTCACCATACTCATGATAATCACATAGACGCAGGTTATTCCAATAGAATAATAAAGAATAGAATAATGGAAGAATTCACCATGCATGCGGTAGTCGCAAGTAAACAAAGTTATTCCAACGGAATAATAAAGAATGGAATAACAGAAGAATTCACCAGGCATGCGATAGACCGCACAGACAGGTTATTCCAACAGAATAATAAAGAATGGAACCAGGTCATTCCCAGGAAAGAGGGGGATTTCCGATAAAGATTTCTCCTTATTGGCGTGTAATTAGGTGATCAAACCTCTCCTTGACAGAACTTCTAGACATTATCAATATTGCAAATAATAATATGAATAACTTTGTCGTCTCAATTATTGATTTAATAATATATCATATTATGCAGATGATACTGTGACAATAACTGAATCAATAATATTAGAGATATGATGCAGCAATTACTGTAGCAATAATTGAATATAACTGGGTGACTTCTCACGTAAGCATCAATAATCAATACCGTGTACAACTATGCAACCACGCGTATTACTGTACTTTTACTATCGAGTAGTTCAACAGTTTTACCAGTAATACTTTCGTTGTTATTTTTATAAAAAGATAATTCTGTCATTTTCTTACTACGATAATACTTCCGTTGTGGGGTCCACCAATGATTGTGTCGTCCTACGGATATTCCCCGACAAAAAAAAAAGAATATTCCCCGACTAAACGAATATTTTATAACAACTTGCATACTTTAAAAAAAAAATTACATATCACCCTTAACTTTAACCTTTTATCAATTTAACCATTTACTAAATAGAATAATTATAAGAAAATTGAATACTTTCATTTCATAAAATTCAGGGTCTCACAATCTCCCTCCTTATGAAATTTAGCCCTCGAAATTTACGTGCACTGTAGTTCAAGAGATGAAAATACCTTGCTTTCTTTTCGGATTGTACCTTCCTGGTTATTTCCTCTGTATCATGATTTTCCCATTGCTCATCTCCTGTATTTCAGATATCATTCTAGAATATACCTTCAAAACAAAGGTTAATTGACATATCACAATTTGTCAACTTATCAAGTAACCAATTTCAGCTTAGGTAAGTCACACACTAGCGAAGTATATTACTCGTCTCTCCCCCTCCTAGTTCTAGACTCATATCTCCGCTAGCGACCACATCCCTAAACTCTGATACCATTTGTGACGCCCCCCAAATAGGTCCACACGACCCATTCTGAGTCATCAGATATCATACTATAAAAATCAAATACAAACTTTATTTATACAACTGTTGAAGCGTAAATGCGAGAATACGACCATGATTAAACTGTGAGTTTTAATACAAATGTATTTTAGAAGAGTCAAGTAGAGCATGATATCTACTATCTTTTAAGAATTAAAAGTGTATAATCAATATGTTATCGCTGAGACACAGCTTAATAAATAATCTACATCATCGAATCATCCACACTTTTCTACTACCGATGATATTTATGTAATCATCAATGGTCATGATTATACCGAATAATCCTCATACAAATAAGCGTCCATCAATGCACTACGTGCAATGAGGACTTTACCACATCATCTATAACATTACGGGTCATGATTATACCGAATGATCCTAGTCATAATCATACCAATAAGCGGTTCATCTATGCACATAAGCCAAAGATATTCATCAATCAATAGTTCATCTTTGCACGTAAGCCAAAAGATATACAACTTTAAAACCAATAATCAATAGTCCATCTTTGCACGTAAGCCAAAGATATACAAGCTATAAAACTAATAATCAACAATCCATCTTTGCACGTAAGCAAAGATACTCCAACTGTAAAACCAATAATCAACGATCCATCTTTGCACGTGAGCCAAAGATATACAATGTAAAACCAATAATCAACAGTCCATCTTTGCACGTGAGCCAAAGATGACTTTCATTATAATATAAGTATGAGGATGATGACAATGATATAAGCATTAATCAAACGAAATCAAGGATAAATATTAAAGACTTTAAATTTATCCGAGTTTAAAAATATCCAAATTGTCAATATGATCTTTGCTTTGTGGAGTAAAATTCAAGAATAATATTCATGTACCAAAAATAATTTGGATGAGAAAAGAAATATATTTTTGAAATAAATAGTACCCATGATAGTACCCTATGAATAGTACTTCAGGAATAGTACCTCGTGAATAGTACTCCGACATGAAAAGTACCCCAAATATCCGAGTGAATAATATTCGGGTGAATAGTAATTTGGGTGAATAGTAACCCGTGAAAAGTAACTCGTGAATAGTACTCCGACACGAAAAGTATCTCGAATACCCGAGTGAATAATACTAAAGTGAATAGTAACGGGGTGAATAGTAACCCATGAATAGTAACTCATAAAAAAATACCAAAGAAAATGATATTCCATGACGAGTACAAAAGAAATGATATCTCATACGAGTATAATAGAATATACTGGCCGCAAATGGATTTTCACCGCCATACGGTAATCCACGTGATGCAGATAATTTTCACAATTTAATAAAGAATGAATCGAAGGATCATTCACCATGCCTCTGCAGTAATCCACATAGAAAAGTTATTCCAACAAAATAATAAAGAATAGAATAACGGAAGAATTCACCGTGCATGCACAGTGGTCAAGCGTATAAAACAAGTTATTCCAACAGAATAATAAAGAATGGAATAACAAAAGAATTCACCGGGCATGTGATGAACCGCACAGACGGAGTTATTCAATGAATAATAAAGAATGGAACCAGTCATTCCCATGAAAGAGGGGCTTTAGATAAGGATTTCTCCTTATTGGCGTGCGATTAGGTGATCAAACCTCTCCTTGATGTAACTTCTAGACATTATCAATATTGCAAATAATAATATGAATAACTTTTGTCGTCTCAATTATAGATTTAATAATATATCATATTATGCGAGATGATCTTTGTGACAATAATCGAATCAATAATATTAGAGATATGATGCAAAGAATTATTGTAGCAATAATTGAATATAGCGGGTGACTTCTCACGTAAGCATCAATAATCAATACTGGTGTGCTCTTTATACAACCACGCAGTATTCTTTGTACTTTTACTCTAGGAGTATTTCAACAATTTTAACAGTAATACTTTCACTATTATTTTTATAAAAAGATAATTTTATCATTTTCTTACTACAACAATACTTCCGTTGTGGGGTCCACCAATAATTGTGTCGTCCTACGGATATTCCCCGACAAAAAAAAAGAATATTCCCCGACTAAACGAATATTTTATAACAACTTGCATACTTTAAAAAAAATTACATATCACCCTTAACTTTAACCTTTTATCAATTTAACTATTTACTAAATAGAATAATTATAAGAAAATTGAATACTTTCATTTCATAAAATTCGAGTGGTCTCACAATCTCCCTCCTTATGAAATTCGCCTCGAAATTTACGCACTGTAGTTCGAAGAGATGAAAATACCTTGCTTTCTTTTGGATTGTACCTTCACGGTTATTTCTCTGTATCATGATTTTCCCATTGCTCATCTCACCGTATTTTGGATATCATTCTAGAATATACCTTCAAAACAAAGGTTAATTGACATATCACAATTTGTCAACTTATCAAGTAACCAATTTCACTTAGGTAAGTCACACACTCAAATAAGTATATTACTCGCTCTCCCCTCCTAGTTTTAGACTCATATCTCATTAGCTAATGACCATATCCTAAGCTCGATACCATTTGTGACGTCCCCTAAAATAGGTCCACACGACCCATTCGAGGTAGTCGGATATCATACTATAAAAATCAAATACAAACTTTATTTATACAACTGTTGAGCGTAAATGTAGAATCGACCACGATTAAAGCGTGAGTTTTAATACAAATGTATTTTAGAAGAGTCAAGTAGAGCATGATATCTACTATCTTTTAAGAATTAAAAGTGTATAATCAATATGTTATCATTTGAGACACAACTTAATAAATAATCTACATCATCGAATCATCCACGCCTTTCGACGATGATATTTATGTAATCATCAATGGTCATGATTATACCGAATAATCCTCATACAAATAATCTGTCCATCAATGCACTACGTGCCAATGAGGACTTTACCACATCATCTATAACATTACGGGTCATGATTATCTTGAATGATCCTCGGTCATAATCATACCAATAAGCAGTTCATCTATGCACATAAGCCAAAGATACTCATCAATCAATAGTTTATCTTTGCACGTAAGCCAAAGATATACAACTGTAAAACCAATAATCAATAGTCCATCTTTGCACGTAAGCCAAAGATATACAACTGTAAAACCAATAATCAACAGTCCATCTTTGCACGTAAGCCAAAGATACTCCACTGTAAAACCAATAATCAACAGTCCATCTTTGCACGTGAGCCAAAGATATACAACTGTAAAACCAATAATCAACAGTGGACGTGAGCCAAAGATGACTTTCATCATAACATAAGCATTAGGATGATGACAATGATATAAGCATTAATCAAACGAAATCAAGGATAAATATTAAAGACTTTAAATTTATCCAGAGTTTAAAAATATCCAAATTGTCAACATGATACTGCTTTGTGGAGTAAAATTCAAGAATAATATTCATGTACCAAAAATAATTTGGACAGAAAAAAAATATATTTTTCGGGTAAATAGTACCTCGCAATAGTACCTTATGAATAGTACCTCGTGAATAGTACTTTAGAGCATGAAAAGTACCCCAAATATCCGAGTGAATAATATTCGGGTGAATAGTAATTTGGGTGAATAGTAACCCGTAAAAAGTAACTCGTGAATAGTACTCCGACACGAAAAGTATCCCGAATACCCGAGTGAATAATACTAGAGTGAATAGTAACGGGGTGAATAGTAACCCATGAATAGTAACTCATAAAACAAATACCAAAGAAAATGATATTCCATGACGAGTACAAAAGAAATGATATCTCATACGAGTATAATAGAATATACGAAACTGCAAATGGATTTTCACCCGCCATGCGGTAATCCACGTAGACAGATAATTTTCACAATTTAATAAAGAATGAATACGAAGGATCATTCACCGTACTCATGTAATCCACATGAGCAGGTTATTCCAGCGAGAATAATAAAGAATAGAATAACAAAAGAATTCACCATGCATGCGGTAGTCCGCATGAAACGAGTTATTCAAATGAATAATAAAGAATGGAATAATGAGAAGAATTCACCGTGCATGCGATAGGCCATGCAGATGAGTTATTCCAAGCGAATAATAAAGAATGGAACCGGTCATTCCCGGAAAGAGGGGCTTTAGATAAGAATTTCTCCTTATTGGCGTGCAATTAGGTGATCAAACCTCTCCTTGACAGAACTTCTAGACATTATCAATATTGCAAATAATAATATGAATAACTTTGTCGTCTCAATTATTGATTTAATAATATATCATATTATGCAGATGATACTGTGACAATAACTGAATCAATAATATTAGAGATATGATGCAGCAATTACTGTAGCAATAATTGAATATAACTGGGTGACTTCTCACGTAAGCATCAATAATCAATACCGGTGTTGTACTATGCTTTAACAACCAGCGCCAGACATTGTACTTTTTACTACCGAAAGTAGTTTAACTTGGCTTTTAACGATAATACTTTCATTATTATTTTTATAAAAAGATAATTTTGTCATTTTTTTACTACAACAATACTTCTGTTGTGGGGTCCACCAATAATTGTGTCGTCCTACGGATATTCTCCGACAACAAAAAAAGAATATTTCCCGACTAAACGAATATTTTATAACAACTTGCATACTTTAAAAAAAAAATTACATATCACCCTTAACTTTAACCTTTTATCAATTTAACCATTTACTAAATAGAATAATTATAAAAAAATTGAATACTTTTATTTCATAAAATTCAGGGTCTCACAATCTCCCCTCCTTATAAAATTTCGCCCTCGAAATTTACGTACCTGGTAGTTCGAAGAGATGAGAATACCTTGCTTTCTTTTTGGATTGTACCTTCATGGTTATTTCCTCTGTATCGTGATTTTTCCATTGCTCATCTCCTGTATTTCAGATATCATTCTAGAATATACCTTCAAAACAAAGGTTAATTGACATATCACAATTTGTCAACTTATCAAGTAACCAATTTCAGCTTAGGTAAGTCACACACTAGCGAAGTATATTACTCGTCTCTCGCCCTCCTAGTTCTAGACTCATATCTTCGCTAGCGACCACATCCCTAAACTCTGATACCATTTGTGACGCCCCCAAAATAGGTCCACACGACCCATTCTCGAAGTCGTCAGGATAATACTATAAAAATTAAATACAAACTTTATTTATACAAGCTGTTGAGCGTAAATAGAGTAATCGACCACGATTAAAGCTGTGAGTTTTAATACAAATGTATTTTAGAAGAAGTCAAGTAGAGCATGATATCTACTATCTTTACGAATTAAAAGTGTATAATCAATATGTTATATTTGAGACACAACTTAATAAATAATCTACATCATCGAATCATCCACGCACTACTACCAATGATATTTATGTAATCATCAATGGTCATGATTATCTAGAATAATCCCTCATACAAATAATCGTCCATCAATGCACTACGTGCAATGAGGACTTTACCACATCATCTATAACATTACGGGTCATGATTATACCGAATGATCCTCGGTCATAATCATACCAATAAATAGTTCATCTATGCACATAAGCCAAAGATACTCATCAATCAATAGTTCATCTTTGCACGTAAGCCAAAGATATACAAATCAGTAAAACCAATAATCAATAGTCCATCTTTGCACGTAAGCCAAAGATATACAAGCTGTAAAACCAATAATCAACGATCCATCTTTGCACGTAAGCCAAAGATACTCCACTGTAAAACCAATAATCAACCATTCCATCTTTGCACGTGAGCAAAGATATACAACTGTAAAACCAATAATCAACAGTGGACGTGAGCCAAAGATGACTTTCATCATAACATAAGCATTAGGATGATGACAATGATATAAGCATTAATCAAACGAAATCAAGGATAAATATTAAAGACTTTAAATTTATCCAGAGTTTAAAAATATCCAAATTGTCAACATGATACTGCTTTGTGGAGTAAAATTCAAGAATAATATTCATGTACCAAAAATAATTTGGACAGAAAAAAAATATATTTTTCGGGTAAATAGTACCTCGCAATAGTACCTTATGAATAGTACCTCGTGAATAGTACCCCGACATGAAAAGTACCCCAAATATCCGAGTGAATAATATTCGGGTGAATAGTAATTTGGGTGAATAGTAACCCGTAAAAAGTAACTCGTGAATAGTACTCTCAATTACGAAAAGTATCCGAATACCCGAAAGTGAATAATACTAGAGTGAATAGTAATTTGGGTGAATAGTAACCCATGAATAGTAACTCATAAAACAAATACCAAAGAAAATGATATTCCATGACAGTACAAAAGAAATGATATCTCATAATACAGTATAATAGAATATCTAAACCGCAAATGGATTTTCACCGCCATGCAGTAATCCACGTAGACGAGATAATTTTCACAATTTAATAAAGAATGAATACTGAAGGATCATTCACCATGCCTGCAGTAATCACATGGCAGAGTTATTCCAATGTAATAATAAAGAATAGAATAACAAAAGAATTCACCATGCATGCGGTGAGTCCTCATGCAAAACAAAGTTATTCCAACGTAATAATAAAGAATGGAATAATGAAGAATTCACCGGCATCGCGATAGACCGCTTGCATGCAAGGTTATTCAAATGAATAATAAAGAATGGAACGGTCATTCCTGGGAAAGGGGCTTTAGATAAGAATTTCTCCTTATTGGCGTGCAATTAGGTGATCAAACCTCTCCTTGATGTAACTTCTAGACATTATCAATATTGCAAATAATAATATGAATAACTTTTGTCGTCTCAATTATTGATTTAATAATATATCATATTATGCGAGGATAATCTTTGTGACAATAACTGAATCAATAATATTAGAGATATGATGCAAAGCAATTATCGTAGCAATAATTGAATATAAATGGGTGACTTCTCACGTAAGCATCAATAATCAATACGGTGGTGCTGCTTTATAAAACACGCATACAGACATTACTTTACTACTACAAGTAGTTTAACGAGTTTAATAAATAATACTTTTATTTGTTATTTTTATAAAAGATAATTTTGTCATTTTTTACTACAACAATACTTACATTGTAGGGGTCCACCAATAATTGTGTCGATCCTACGGATATTCTCAAACAACAAAAAAAAGAATATTTCCACTAAACGAATATTTTATAACAACTTGCATACTTTTAAAAAAATTACATATCACCCTTAACTTTAACCTTTTATCAATTTAACCATTTACTAAATAGAATAATTATAAAAAATTGAATACTTTTATTTCATAAAATTGTGGTCTCACAATCTCCCTCCTTATAAAATTTCGCCCTCGAAATTTACGTTACAGTAGTTCAAGAGATGAGAATACCTTGCTTTCTTTTTGGATTGTACCTTCATGGTTATTTCCTCTGTATCGTGATTTTTCCATTGCTCATCTCCTGTATTTCAGATATCATTCTAGAATATACCTTCAAAACAAAGGTTAATTGACATATCACAATTTGTCAACTTATCAAGTAACCAATTTCAGCTTAGGTAAGTCACACACTAGCGAAGTATATTACTCGTCTCTCGCCCTCCTAGTTCTAGACTCATATCTTTGCTAGCGACCACATCCCTAAACAATGATACCATTTGTGACGCCCCCAAAATAGGTCCACACGACCCATTCTGAGTCGTCAGATATAATACTATAAAAATTAAATACAAACTTTATTTATACAACTGTTGAACTGTCGTGCAGAATACGACCACAGTTAAACTGTGAGTTTTAATACAAATGTATTTTAGAAGAGTCAAGTAGAGCATGATATCTACTATCTTTTACGAATTAAAAGTGTATAATCAATATGTTATCGCTGAGACTCAACTTAATAAATAATCTACATCATCGAATCATCCCTGCACTACGGCCAATGATATTTATGTAATCATCAATGGTCATGATTATACCGAATAATCCCTCATACAAATAACTGTCCATCAATGCACTACGTGCCAATGAGGGCTTTTACCACATCATCTATAACATTACGGGTCATGATTATACCGAATGATCCCTGGTCATAATCATACCAATAAACAGTTCATCTATGCACATAAGCCAAAGATACTCATCAATCAATAGTTCATCTTTGCACGTAAGCCAAAGATATACAACTGTAAAACCAATAATCAATAGTCCATCTTTGCACGTAAGCCAAAGATATACAACTGTAAAACCAATAATCAACAGTCCATCTTTGCACGTAAGCCAAAGATACTCCACTGTAAAACCAATAATCAACAGTCCATCTTTGCACGTGAGCCAAAGATATACAACTGTAAAACCAATAATCAACAGTGGACGTGAGTCAAAGATGACTTTCATCATAACATAAGCATTAGGATGATGACAATGATATAAGCATTAATCAAACGAAATCAAGGATAAATATTAAAGACTTTAAATTTATCCAGAGTTTAAAAATATCCAAATTGTCAACATGATACTGCTTTGTGGAGTAAAATTCAAGAATAATATTCATGTACCAAAAATAATTTGGACAGAAAAAAAATATATTTTTCGGGTAAATAGTACCCCGCAATAGTACCTTATGAATAGTACCTCGTGAATAGTACCCCGACATGAAAAGTACCCCAAATATCCGAGTGAATAATATTCGGGTGAATAGTAATTTGGGTGAATAGTAACCCGTGAAAAGTAACTCGTGAATAGTACTCCGACACGAAAAGTATCCCGAATACCCGAGTGAATAATACTAGAGTGAATAGTAACGGGGTGAATAGTAACCCATGAATAGTAACTCATAAAAAAATACCAAAGAAAATGATATTCCATGACGAGTACAAAAGAAATGATATCTCATACGAGTATAATAGAATATACGAAACTGCAAATGGATTTTCACCCGCCATGCGGTAATCCACGTGCAGATGATAATTTTCACAATTTAATAAAAATGAATACGAAGGATCATTCACCATACTGCGGTAATCCACATGCATGAGTTATTCCAATGTAATAATAAAGAATAGAATAACATAAGAATTCACCATGCATGCAGTGAGTCGGCAAAAGCAGATTATTCCAACGTAGAATAATAAAGAATGGAATAATGAAGAATTCACCGTGCATGCGATGTAACCGCATGCATGTGTTATTCCAATGTAATAATAAAGAATGGAACCAGGTCATTCCCATGAAAGAGGGGGCTTTCCGATAAGTATTTCTCCTTATTGGCGTGCAATTAGGTGATCTAACCTCTCCTTGACAGAACTTCTAGATATTATCAATATTGCAAATAATAATATGAATAACTTTGTCGTCTCAATTATTGATTTAATAATATATCATATTATGCAGATGATACTGTGACAATAACTGAATCAATAATATTAGAGATATGATGCAGCAATTACTGTAGCAATAATTGAATATAACTGGGTGACTTCTCACGTAAGCATCAATAATCAATACCGGTGTGCTATTATGCAACCACGCCAGACATTGTACTTTTTACTACCGAGTAGTTCAATAGTTTTAACAGTAATACTTTCGCTGTTATTTTTATAAAAAGATAATTTTGTCATTTTCTTACTACAACAATACTTCCGTTGTGGGGTCCAATAATAATTAATAGATCCTACGGATATTCCCCGACAAAAAAAAAAGAATATTCCCCGACTAAACGAATATTTTATAACAACTTGCATACTTTAAAAAAAAATTACATATCACCCTTAACTTTAACCTTTTATCAATTTAACCATTTACTAAATAGAATAATTATAAGAAAATTGAATACTTTCATTTCATAAAATTCAGGGTCTCATAATCTCACCTCCTTATGAAATTCTCGCCTCGAAATTTACGCACACAATAGTTCAAGAGATGAGAATACCTTGCTTTCTTTTCGGATTGTACTTTCACAGTTATTTCCTCGTGATCATGATTTTTCCATTGCTTTCATCTCTCCGTATTTAGGATATCATTCTAGAATATACCTTCAAAACAAAGGTTAATTGACATATCACAATTTGTCAACCTATCAAGTAACCAATTTCACTTAGGTAAGTCACACACTAATTTAAGTATATTACTCGTCTCTCGCCTCCTAGTTCTAGACTCATATCTTCGCCAAGCGACCACATCCCTAAACTCTGATACCATTTGTGACGCCCCCAAAATAGGTCCACACGACCCATTCGAGTAAATGGGATATCATACTATAAAAATCAAATACAAACTTTATTTATACAACTGTTGAACTGTCGTGCATAATACGACCACAGTTAAACTGTGAGTTTTAATACAAATGTATTTTAGAAGAGTCAAGTAGAGCATGATATCTACTATCTTTTAAGAATTAAAAGTGTATAATCAATATGTTATCGCTGAGACTCAGCTTAATAAATAATCTACATCATCGAATCATCCATGCACTACGGCCAATGATATTTATGTAATCATCAATGGTCATGATTATACCGAATAATCCCTCATACCAATAACTGTCCATCAATGCACTACGTGCCAATGAGGATTTTTACCACATCATCTATAACATTACGGGTCATGATTATACCGAATGATCCCTAGTCATAATCATACCAATAAACAGTTCATCTATGTACATAAGCCAAAGATACTCATCAATCAATAGTTCATCTTTGCACGTAAGCCAAAGATATACAACTGTAAAACCAATACTCAATAGTCCATCTTTGCACGTAAGCCAAAGATATACAACTGTAAAACCAATAATCAACAGTCCATCTTTGCACGTAAGCCAAAGATACTCCACTGTAAAAACCAATAATTAATAGTCCATCTTTGCACGTGAGCCAAAGATATACAACTGTAAAACCAATAATCAACAGTGGACATGAGCCAAAGATGACTTTCATCATAATATAAGCATGAGGATGATGACAATGATATAAGCATTAATCAAACGAAATCAAGGATAAATATTAAAGACTTTAAATTTATCCAGAGTTTAAAATATCCAAATTGTCAACATGATCACCGCTTTTGTGGAGTAAAATTCAAGAATAATATTCATATACCAAAAATAATTTGGATGAGAAAAAAATATATTTTTCGGGTAAATAGTACCCACCATAATAGTACCCTATGAATAGTACTTCAGGAATAGTACCTCGTGAATAGTACCCCGACATGAAAAGTACTCCAAATATCCGAGTGAATAATATTCGGGTGAATAGTAATTTGGGTGGATCACCACCCTTCTTCTTGAATATTTCTTCTTCATTGGTGGATCACCTCTAGAGGCCAAACACTTGGGTGGCAGACGTTGATGGAACCAAACCCGGTGGATTCAAGTTGAACACGAAAAGGATTGGAGGTGAACTTGTACCTGAGGAAGCTCGAATCTTCAAAGGTATGATTCTTATTCTTTATCTTTTCGTTTAATTAATAATTATGCATAAAGGGTGATCCGGGTATATGATTTGTAAAATTTTAAAATTTTGTTTTTTCATGCTTCCGCTTATTTTGTGCAATTTGATTGCGTTCATGAATATTACAAATCTAACAGTGGCATCAGAGCCAAACTTTTATGCAAATTATTAATTGTTTAGATTTGATATGTATATTGATATGTGTTTAAAATAATTTAATTGGGCATAATTTTGTTGTATAAAATTTTTAAAAAAATAAAAAATTAACGTCATTATGCAACTGCACTGTTTTCCGTGTTTTAGCTTTGACTTGGTTAACACAGGCGGATGATTCACGTGAATTGTTTTTTAATTCGTGAGTTGTTTTTTTTTTAAATTTTGAAAACGTGGCCTAGGAGAATGGAGATTCATGACATATGGGGCATCACGTGAAACAAAAAAAAATGATTCCTGAACCTTTTACATTTACAGGAATCATGCATTACTTAGATTGTATATATATATGTATTATGTTCCTGAGTCTTGGTGCTGGACTTCCGTTAGTATATTATATATATATATATATTATAATACGAATATTCATTCATTCGGTGATTCGCAGCGCTAGTAAGGTAACTAGATTATATATATATATATATATATATATATATATATATATATATATATATATATATATAATCTTAATAATTTTATAATTAAAATAAAGGTTTATTTTAATTTTAAAATTAAATTTAATGCTAACTAATTAGAGTTGGAATTAGATTTCATGTTTCCTTAAATAAAGAATTATTTAGATATGAAATAAGATTTTATATTATTCAAAATAAAAGAAGTTTATTTGTGAATAGGAAAGAGAATCCGTATTTCCTTAAATAAAGGAGTTTATTTAGATATGAAATAAGATTTCATATTATTCAAAATAAAAGAGTTTATTTATGAATAGAAATGAGAATCCGTGTTTCCTTTAATAAATGAGTTTTTTATTTAGAATTGAATTCCATAATTAATTAAAATAAATGAGTTTATTTTAATTAAAGATTTTGATTAAAATAAAATAGTTTATTTTATTCAAAATTGGATAAATTAAAATAAAAGAGGTTTATTTTGATTTAAATTTGGATTAAAATAAATGAGTTTATTTTGATTCAAAATTAAATTTTATACAAACTAAATTTGCCCATTAAATGATATCAATATATATATATATATATATATATATATATATATATATTGAATATTTATTATTCATGAGATGAATGTTATTTATTGGTGCATATGGGGATGAGCATGATAATAAATGGGATTGATTATGGACTATTGACCAATGTGATTGGATTTTATTTTAGTTGGATGCATGAATGTATGGGTTTTATTAAATGGGGTCTGCGTCACAGACTGCCTTCTCTAATTTTTTCTTAATTTAAATTCTATCTTCCTCCTATGTACTTTCCCTTGACTGCTGATCAAGGTTTCTATTTATTTTAAATAGTTTTTTTTGTAATAGGAATATTTAGAATTAATTTTGAAGAATTAGAGATCAAGGGGCAAGGAGCGCTTGAACACCCGTTTGTAATATAATAGTTATATTTAAATATTAATTCTTGCACCCCTAGGTTTGACTTTTTGATTCACTTGATGACTCTAGTGAACCAAACTAGAATAAAGTTCATAATCAATCCGGGTAGAATATAATATTCTATATGTGCATGGTATATATATATATATATATATATATATATATATATATATATATATATATATATATATATATATTATATTATGCAAACACGCTTCAGTATGTTCATTAATATGACGCCTATTTTATATATATATATATATATATATATATATATATATATATATATATATATATATATGTGTGTGTGCATGCACGCTAAACAAGATGAGACAAATTAATAACAAACCCCTCAAATTTTTATATGAAGTCCCAAGCGTTCAAATATATTTGGAATATCGAATAGCATTTACAGCATGATAAAAATAATAGAGTATCAATTAATTATTATAAGTTTGTTGTGTCACCACAAGACTTATCTTAATTCTTTGAGATGTTAATTTTATCACATTTGATGCTTATAAAGAAAAATTGAACAATGTTGTTTTGTTGTATTACCACAAGGACAATATTTTTCTTTTTTGAATATATAGAGTGTTAGGTTGGACTTAACTTGGATAATTTTGATTCGGATGTGTCGCCACTTGATCAAAATAATCTAAGAGGCAAAATACAAGGAGTTACATAGTTGATGTAATTGATAAGAGTTGGCTACCTATTTATTTATATATAGTTTGTTATGTCACCACAAGGCTATATACATTTGAAATGAGATCCTTATTCTCACTAGCAAATCTTTAATTAGATTTTGTCGAACTATATATATATATATATATTGAGGGTAATATTATTTGAAGAAAATTGTGGGAGATACCAATTTAAAACAAGACCTAAATTATTTTGGTAATTAATAAAAGAATGTATGCAAAAATATTGTTAAGAACAAATTCATTTACAGAATTATACAATGTCTAAATTATTATCACTGCGAAACATATTAGATGTTAATTAACCGGACCGAATTACTCAGATTGGTTAAAGAATTTGAGAATAGTTCTCATAGTTGAAAAAGCTATCTTATGCCCTTAATACGCCTATCCCTGCAATGGTTGCAGACAATGCCTCTAAGGAAGAGATTGCTACTTTTAGAAAGTGGAAAGATGATGCATAGTTGGCGCAATGCATCATGCTCGCATCCATGAGTAACGAGCTTCAACGTCAGCATGAAACTATGGATGCTCCTACTATACTCCTGCACGTCAAGTAGTTGATGGTGAGGAAAGTAAGACTAATAGATATCAGATATCTAAGGAGCTCTTCCGATCTAGAATGACCGATGACACTACAGTACAGATAAAAGTTCTTAACATAATCATTTTGATTGATCAATTAGGATAATGGGTTTTTTCATGGATGGATAGTTGAGCCAAGATTTGATCTTGCACCCACTCTCGGACTCCTTTCATAATTGTTGTGAATTTTTCATATGAACAAGCTAGATATCAGCTTCACTGATTTGCTTAACATGTTAAAAAATGATGAGAGTCACTTTCCAACCAAGAAAGACCAAGTCTTACTGGTAGGGGCCAAATGATCTTCTAAAAAGAATAATGATTCAAAGAAGGTAAACAGAAAGGCAAAAATAAAGGATAATAAGAACAAAACTGATACTGATAGCAAAGGAGTTTGCTTCCACTGCAATAAGCCAAGACACTGGAAAAAAAACTATGAGAAGCATCTTGCGAGCTAACTAGAAGAAGCTTATTGAAGTTTTGGTTACAAATATAGTTTTGTTCATGATTGAAATAAATTTTTCTTTAAAGTCAAGGTTCTACTTAGGTATTGGATACCGGCTTTGGTTATCATAAATATAGATTTATGAAGGGACCAAGCAGAAGTAGAAAGCTAAACAAGAGACAAGTAATCCTATGTGTGGAAATGAAGCAAAGGTTGCTGTATTAGTCATAGGAACTTATAGTTTAGCACAGCCTACGGGCAATTCTATTAAGTCAATAAGTTGTTATTGTATTCCAGTTCTCGTTGAAAACATTATTTCCATTTTATTGTTGGACAATGAAATTTTTGGTATTATATTTAAAAACAATTGTTGTTCTATTTATAATAATAATGTTTTGTATAGAACTGGAATATTACTTAATGGATTTTGTATACTTGACTTACGTAAAAAAATATTTTGCAAATTGAACAAACTAGTATAAGAAAAGAAGATGATCATTCAAAGAGTTAAATGTGTGTATTTGCTGAAATACAATTGTGAATTATTTGAAAGGTTCAAGGAATTCAAAAATAAAATAAATTGACAAAGTATTAGGATTCTTTGATCGGATCAAGGAAGGAATAATTGTGTAATGAGTTTCTAGATCATCTCAAATGGTTTTCTCACAATGGACGCCTCCTAATACGCAATAATTGATTGATGTATCTGAAAAGAAAAATCGTACCTTGTTGGACATAGTGCGGTCCATAATAATTTTGCCGACATTCCAGTATCCTTCTGGGATAATGTCCTAGAAATGGCTGCATATCTACAAAAAAGGTAACCTCAAAATTCGGCCACAAAACTCCATAAAAGTTATAGAGAGGAAGGATTCCTAATTTTAAGTAAGTTAAGATAAGGGGTTGTCCAGCTTATGTGAAAAGGTTTCAAAGGATAAGCTTGGGACAAGATTTGACAAGTACAGATTTGTGGTACATCCTAAAGTAAGTTTAGAGTATATGTTCTATAATCCTACTTAGCAAAAGGTGTTTGTTGCGAAACACGCTACCTTCTAAGATAAAGGTGTTTATCATTGAAGAGGCTAGTGGGAGGATAATAGAATATTGAAGAGTTCAAGAACCACAAAACACTATAAGTCAAATAAGAGGAACTTATGATGCACCTATTATACCACAACCTAATCGTAAACGGAATAAAGCATCAAGATACCTACGAGGTATGGATTCATCATAGATGATGATGATGATGATGAGGTAAACATCATAGAAGATGATGATCCAGTTACATATGATGAGGTAAGAGTTGTAAACACTCAGAGAAATGGATTGAAGCAAGCTTCTCAAAAATGGAACATTCGTTTTGATGAGACAATCAAAAGAGTTTGATTTTATCAAACAAGAATGAACCTAGTGTGTAAAAAAGGGTCAGTGGGAGCATCGTAACATTCCTAGTATTATATGTTGATATGCTATGGATAAGGACATGCCAATGCTAGAATCAGTAAAGATAAAGTTGTCTAAACATTTCTCCATGAATGATTTCGAAAGAGTATCTTAATTGGGGATACAAATCTATATAGATAGATTAAAGAGGATGTTTGACTTAACCCAAGGAACGTATATTCATTTGATGCTAAAGTCATTTAGCGTGGCAAACTCCAAGAAATGTATCATGTTGATGAGCCATGGAGTGTATCTCTCTTAATAGTCCCCATAGACTCATAAAAGAGAGATCGCATGAGTAACTATCATGTATGCAATGAAATATACGAGACCTAATGTTGATCAGTTATATTCTGAAGAAGTTCACTATGAGTCAGTGAAAAATATCTTAAAGTACTTAACCGGTACTAAGGATGTGATCATATTCATGGTGGGTCTAAATTAAAACTAGTGGGCTTAACAGACTTAAGTTTTTCAGACAGACCAAGACGGCAGAAAATCCACTTTAAAGGTAAAACGTTACTTTGAACGGTGGTGCAGTGAAATTGGAAAGGTCCCAAACAACAAAGAGTTGTTGGTTTAGTGATGAAGACAAAGTATATAGCTATAAATGAAGCTACAAGTTGATTGTTTGGATGAAAAGTTCATTAAAGAACTAGGAATAGTTCCTAAGTCTCATCTTGGATCTAAACATGTGTTGTGGCACTTTCATTTGATTATAAGAATCATTGAAAGATGGAAAATCACTATAGAGATAGTGGACTCTCAAGAACAACATTATATATCCATTACCTAAAGCTTATCCAACAACAGGATAATCGTCACTTAGAGAAGAAGGGTATGAGATACCATAACGATTGGCTTTAGTGCAAGTGGGAGATTGAAAGTAGTATGCACACAAGCTAATCATGTTTGATGATAAAGCATATACTTTGTAACAATCTTATTCATTTATTAATAAAAAGTCTTAATTTATTAAAGGCTTTTAATTATCTACATGATGTTGTGTTATAATATATGATAAACTCATAATTTTAAGCAATACTTTTAGAATAATGATGATGATCATTCTAATGAGATCTAAATTCTTAGAAAGCTTAAAACTAAAATAGTTCCCAATCGATGGATTACTAAATTAGGAATTAGTAAATCTGGATAGATTGGTACATACGTTGCTTGCTCATTGGATGAGGATGATTGATCTTATGTTCATTTATGTGGAGACACTAAAGCAAGTATGTAGGTGCTTATTAGAGAATAAGTTCACAGAATGTGGCTCGCTAAGGAATACCTAATGGAGTTTTACTTGCCTATCAATAGGAATTCCTGTAGTGATAGTAGTACAAGTGATCCTTGGACTTGAGATCATCATAGTATCTTGTGTATGATGAGTTATACTTTGACTTATTTCTTAAGACCCTTAGGGTATATCAAAGGGTATGCTTGGGTATAATAAGTTGTACATGGAGATAATGTATGATCAATAAAGAATCTACCACTTCTAGTAAAAGAAGAGAAATGTCCTATGTGATTCGATAAATGACAACCTAGTAGTCATTGGTTAAAATGAGAATGAAATTAGAAAGGAGTTTCTAATTTACATTATTTGAGTTGTGCATTTTAAGAGTGAAATACATATAATTAAATAAAATAAGACTTCGACAAAGAATTCCGTGTCTTATATTTAATTGAGACATTGTATGGTGGAAGGATTGAATTGTACGGTAACTATTTACTCAAAGGTTCTTTTATGATTAATGTTAAAATCTATATTATCTGGAAAGTCGTTGATTGCTAGGGAGGCTTATCCCTATTGTAGAATAAATATTATTTATTTAAATAAATTAATAGTTTAATTTATTTAGTTAAATAAGATTAGAATTGTTCTAATTGATTTATTCACAATCGATTTAATATGGAGAAACTAAAGGGTCACACCATAAAAGGAAGAATAATTATTTAAGAAGTTAATGGCATAATCGTAATAATATGTTAAGTGTATTTAATTTAATCTATGACGATAGAATAAATTAAATAGCTTAATATTTATTATTTAATATTTTGGAAATATTAAATATATAAATTAATAAGAGGAGTCTTATTAGTATTATTACAATTATTATTATTTTAATTTCTAAAGAGTTGAAAATTAATATAATATTATTACTCTCATTTATTCCTAATAAGATTAGGAGGCTAATTAATTAAAAGGTTTTAATTAATTATTCCTAATAAGATTGGGAGCATAATTAATTAAAGGAGTTTAATTAATTAAAATAAAACTTAAATCCTTAATTGTTAAGGAGGGTTGCCCACATCTATAAATAAGAAGAGTTATTATGGGTGAGGTGGTTGTTGACTTTTTAACAACATACGCAATTCCAATAGTTGGAGAGTACGTTCCTTTTCTATAGAGATAGAAAAACTAGGGTTTAGCCAACCACCCTTCTTTTTGAATATTTCTTCTTCCTTGGTGGATCACCTCTAGAGGCCAAACACTTGGGTGGCAGACGTTGATCAAAGGATGGAACCAAACCCGGTGGATTCAAATTGAACACGAAAAAGATTGGAGGTGAACTTGTACCTGAGGAAGCTCGAATCTTCAAGGGTATGATTCTTATTCTTTATCTTTTCGTTTAATTAATAATTGTGCATAAAGGGTGATCCGGGTATATGGGGTGTAAAATTTTAAAACTCTGATTTTCAATGCTTTCGCTTATTTTATGCAATTTGATTGCGTTCATGAATATTACAAACCTAACACATGCCTTTGAAATTGATACGGACTTAGATAGTTTGATTGTATATGTGTTTGTTTGAGATCCAATGATTGTGAAACGAATGTGACAATGCGATTAGGTTATGTGCAATAAGTAGTGCTATGTGTTATAGTATGTTATTATAATCGATCTTATGATCTTATTAATGATAGATTTTGGTATAAAAGATAAAACTAAGTTGCGTATTGTAAGCAGCAGACCAGGAAAGTATCCTACCTTTGTATTTTTTTTATGCAATGGACATGAGTAAGAAGATTCAGAATTATATTATTATTGTACCAGATTATTAACCCTATTGTTATATATGTTATATCCGATCATTGATCATCAACATGGTACTATATTGTAATTCAGATATATATTCGCTCATTAATTTCTAAATATGGTTATTCAAGTGTCCCCACTTGGATAATCATTGTATTTAACCACATGTTTATATATATATATATATATATATATATATATATATATATATATATATATATATATATATATATATACCTCCAAGCTATTTGATCATTAGACCTTGATTTAGAAATATCATTGAATATGATAAAACCTTTTGTATCCAATCAAATTGTTTTGGTTCGGATTCGGACTAAGTATGAACATCCCGAACACGGAAAACTTTTATGCACCCAAGGCAGAGGTGAGGTGAGCGATAATATCGTTCTTGCATGCGATATTGATCGTCTGAGGCCCATGGGATGTACACACCGCTACCGTAAGTTATAACGGTTTGCGGATGAAGTTCTGCTAAACCTATTCGAAAATTAAAAATAATGTTCATAGTATGTCAACTAAACCCCAACTATAGTCAATACGTAGTTTCAAAAATTTGAGATAGAATTGTTATGTTATTATTATCGGTTCAGTTTACTTCACAACTATTGATTTGTTGTAGAAGTGATGTACAAAAAAACATTTAATTCTTTCAGCTAATTATAGTTATAATTGTTATTACTTGCTGGGCACTCAAATGCTCATCCGTGCTTAATTTAAATGTTTTCAGCTAAGTGTGAACAACCAGAAGGTTCGATCAAAAACAAGTGAAAAGGAAAGCAAACAGTATAAGTTTAATGGTATCTTTTGTAATAGTTAGACAATATTTAGATCATGATATTTATTATCTTTCTTGTAATATACTGTAGTAAAGGTTGCGTACTTGGGATTAGACTCTGATAAATGTAAATTAAGTTTGATATTCATAATATTGTTATTATTATTAGTATTATTCCGCTCATAGAAATGGTATCGTAAAGCACCGAGTTCGGGTTTTAAGTACCTGAATTTGGGGGCGTTACATTGTGGTATCAGAGCTTTAGGGTTAAAAACCTTAGGTGGGTTAGACCTTAGGCTATAACCTTGGGACAGAGGGAAACGTTGAAAATATAAATAACTCAAATAAAGTTTAAAAAGGAGATGAATTGAATAAATTCATCGTCAAATAAAATAAAAGATAACTTATATAAAATTATTATTTTATGTGTGTATATATTATATGTTGATCAGGATAATCTATGTGTAAAGGTTAGGTGGAAAGGAATTAGGATACCCTCAGATAGTAAAGAAGGAGTCGATCTCCATAATCGAGCCTATATCAAAGCCAATAGCTGAAATAGAGGCTCACATTGAAAGCTACCTCAATGAGGTGGTTATTTTGGAAAGTGTAGTACCAGATCCAAAAACGATAGTATAGTTGATAGGTAGAGTATAGTTAAAGAATATGTGGTCAATGCCGAGTTCTTAAACTCATATGTTTGTGGTGAGTTCTTAAACTCATAATGTGTGGTAAGTTGGACGAACTTGATATAGTTATGTGTGAATAGATATTGAGGATAATAAGAATAGATAGGTTACTAAGCAATTGATCTTTAGTGAAGGCATAAGAAATAGGTAGTATTAGTATTACTTGAATAGGTATGATTCTATGTGGTGTATACGTTAAGTATGGCTGTGTAATATAATATTCTTAAATTTTGTATAAGTTGTGGCAGTGATTCCTGACTCTTAAGTCACAAAGGGATATCGGATGTTTAAAGCAGTATGTGCTATGGTATGTCAAGTGTTATGAATATGAGTCTATGTTGAATTAACGAAATAAGTTGGTATAGAGATAGTAATTATTTATCTGAACACTGGTTAATACAGTAAACCACATTTTCAAAATTTAATATTTTGAATACATGATTATTTGAGTAGAAAATTTTACGTTATATGTTAAATGGATACGATAAGGCTTAGAATGTAAGTTAATAAGGAATAATTTATGATAATGCCGCCAAGACGAAAGCGAAACCAAAGGACAGAAGAACCTGCCAACAAAGTTGGAGGACAACCAGACTGATACAAAATTTTACGATTATGGTCGCTCAAGATATGCAGAACGGAATACCAGTCGCGGGAAATTAGCCAAATAATCGATAGGTAAACGTCAAAGACTTCAAGGCGGTAGTACTGCCAGGATTTAGAAGATCAACTGACCATGTAGACGCGTTAGTGATAGCGAGGGTAACGAAGGGGAAAAATACAGTTCTTGTCACCTATGCGATGAAAAGGGGAAAAACGAATTTTTGGTGGAAGGAAAATCAAGCTAGGGCTGGAAAAGGGAGTAGTGGTAGTAGGACTGGAAAAAGGAAAGGAGATAAAGGGAAAGTTTGTGTATTATAAGTGTGGGTATAAGGGACGTTTCTCTCCCAACTGCCCCAATCCAAGAATGAATAGTTGGTGTTTTATTTGTGAATCAATGGAGTATAAGGTGAAAGACGTCCAAGAAGGAGAAGGGAGGCAAGGAATGCGAATATGGGAAAAGTCAGCAGGAAATTGGCGACAACGGGCCCAACATCAACAAACAAACCAACGAAATCAACCGCAAGCGTCTTCAACATGACCGTTTAAGATACCGTGGCTGCCGGGGATGCAACTCCAGTTATTATTCTAATCAATTTTATTTTCTTATATATGATTTTCTTATATATATATATAGTATATTATTTTATAAATTATTTTGAAGGAGGAAATTGAGTTCTATTAGAAATCAATTTTCTGAATAAGTAGATAGATAAGCTTTATGCTGAATAGTTAAAGATTGGTTCGATCAATTATGATCAAGATCTAATTACAATGATTGTGTATGCTATGTACCCTGGTATGTATAGGTTTTAAAACGGTGATTCTGGGGATGAAATCTTTATAAAGGAGGGTGAATGTAATAACCCAATATTTTCTATATAAATAAATCAAAAATTTTGCATATAATTTTTTTTTTATTTATTTATTTTAAAGGTGAGAATGTGTGCAAGGTAATGTGTATGTATTTATGTGATGAATATAAAATATATTTATTACATGGATGATTACAAATAATTTTATTTTAGAATTATTAATCAGTATAACTTATATTCTTATAATAATTAATTTTATAGTAGAAATGTTTTTATTAATTATTTTCAATGAAAATATGATTATCATATTATTTAAATAATATATGAAATGATTATAGAATTATTATAATAACTATTTTATTATATGAATTTATTTTAGAATAATTAAGTTAATTAATTAACTTAATTAGTAATGGTATGTATATGATAGATAAATCAGATATGGAATTCAAACCCTAATTCTGGGTTTTGATCAAGGAATTAGAATAATAATATAATATTAATTATATTTTGATTTTTCAGTGCTATAAATATGTACTGTAAGTACGCATTGTTAATGATTGGTCAATGAAGGTGCAATATTTGAAAACCCTCGTATTACTGATAAAACCCTAATAATGTTTTTATAAACCCTAGTTTTGAAGTCAAATGAGACTTTAAAATCTGTCTAGTAATTATGTTATGTGATGTATTATAATATTATGTATATTTCAGTATTATAAATACGTACTGTATGTGTGTAATATTAATTTGTGAAACAATTTTGATGTAACGGTAGAAAACCCTAGTATTAGTCTGGGAAACCTTAATTTGAAAGTCATTTACGACTTTAAGAATTTGTTATGTCATTTTAAAATCATGATACTGTGATAATATGTCTAATGACAGATATTATTGCTAATTAAGAAAACCCTAATTGCAGGAGACCTTAATTGTAAATTAAAACCCTAATTTCTAAAAGTTAGAAACCTTAACTAGAAACCCTAATTTAAAACTCAATTTAAGTACGAGACTGTTATGTAATTATGTTGGTATGATTAAGGCTAAGTATTATAGAATTTTATATTGATTAGGTAAACCCTAATTAATATTTAGAAATATTAATTTCTAGAAAACCTATTATTTAAATTAATAACCCTAATTGTTAGAATTAGTAACCCTAATTATCCAATTGAAGCCCTAATTGCTAAATTGACAATCTTAATTCGTTTATAAAGCCTAAACCTAATTATCAAGTATAATGTAATTAGAAAGCTAATTATAATTAGTATACTCTAAATTACATTTTTTAAGAAACTAAAATGTTATATTTTCAAACCCTAATTTAGACATCCTATAAATTAATTATGCTAAACCTTAGAGTTAAACCCTAAGGGTTAAACCCTAAGGGTTTGTCAAGATTACTAGAATGCCATTAAATTTCTAAGTCAAATGACCTATATGCCCTTATTGTATTGTTGAGGATAACTTGTAAATCTAGCAATATTTGAGTTGGTGAACCACCTTGACTTTTCCATGTGACTGAAATCTACCATATCAGCCATTATATTATACAAGTTCATTGCATCTACATAATATATATAGGATTGGAGAGAGAAAGTGTCACATTTAAGCCCATTCATGCACAAAACACTCAACCATTTTCTCTTCACTCAAACCCCACGAAATTTATTGCTAGATCAGTCCCAAACTGAGCCCCACTAACACCCATAACAAAAACAGAAGTCAAGAATCAAGAATAGATGCATAAAGGTATAAACCCTAACCAAGAAATTTGATCTCTAAAGCTATGTTAGATCTTGTGTTTCTATGTTGTAACATTTTGTATAAGGTGTTAATCAATTATCTGGGTTAATAAATGTTAGATCCATAACATCTATAAGCTCAGATTTAAAGATTTCAAGAATCTAGAAATTATTGTTTTTGTGTCTGACAGTCAAATGCCAGACCTCTTCAATCTCTTCTTGTTATGTGTTTTTGTTGTTTAAATATTTGAATTTGTAGTATGTTATGTGAGCTTTGATCTGGAACTTGAATAAAGTCCAGATCATGAACAGATTTTATGTTATTGATGGTCAAAGGTCGTTGACCGACCATGACCAAGCAAATCTCAAGGTGACTTGAAGCCGAGAACACTCTGACAGTGAGTTCGTGCCCTTAGATCTTTCTGTTGTTTGTTTCTTTATTCTTGTTGTTATATCAGTGTTATAGAATGTTATATGGATGATGAGTAGGTTTTTAACTTATGATTTATGTTCGTTTGGCTTGTTATATTGTTAGTTTTTGGGATGATGTTTTTTTTTATTTATTCAGTAGTTAATTCATTTATTATGAACTAATTTACTTTTTAGGCAATTGATGGATCCTTGAATGAAACAATGATTATGTAGCCTTTATTTCCAGTTTAATAAAATATTTTCTAGTTTATATATATTAATTTGAGCTTGAACTTATGAATTGCCTGATCAATAATTCTTTGTGGATTTGTATGCAATCGAGAGAGGATATTCGTATCTAGACTTAGTTGATATAGCATGTTTCATGAGTTTTGTGAATAGCGGAATCATGATGAATGTTAAGGTAGAGATATGCTTAGCATCACGTGTAATTGGATAGAGAACTTAATCTTAGACCTTCTTTAATTACAACTTACATAGAGATATAGTGAGTTAGTTGATTAAGGTGTTTAACTTGTTTCTATCTTAATTGTGGATTTAAGTTAATACGGTACTAGTGCATCGAGAAGTGGTTAGTACTGCATTCGTGTTCTTGGTTAATAAACTGGGATATTGGGTTGAACTGGATTAAAGGTGTATGAATCAAAGTGAAGTTTAGGGTGAAATCATGAGCCTAATTCTCCAATAATTGTTTGAAAATTCAGGTTTTATTAGTTGTGAGTATTTTGCGATAAATTGTTTAATAATAATTTAGATTTTATAATCATTAAAGTGAATAGTTTAATAAAATTTGGATTGATAAAAAATTGATAATTGTAAGGTTAAGTTTTTTACTAATTTGTCTCTGTGGGAACGATACTCTACTCATTACTATATTACTTGTTGATCACGTATACTTGCGTGTATTGTGTATATAGATTTTACCCAACAAGTTTTTGGCGCCGTTGGCGGGGACAATTTAGTATAGATCTTAATTTTTTTTACAATATCAGTTTAATTAATCCAGTTTTACTTAAACAATTTTATTTTTGTTTTGATTCCTCTTATTTCAGGTTTTTAGAGTGGTTTATGCAAACTCGGTCCAAACATCCAGACTTGTTGCCTTTTGAGGACGACATTGAGAAAAGGTTCTAGAGGTTAAGTAAGTGGATCAAGGAAACGAGACAGGAATTTGAAACATCTGAAAAAGAAGAGGACATGGCAGCTGATGATCATAAAGCGTTAAGGGACTTCGCCACACCAAGGTAACTGAACTGCAGTCAAGCATCACCAGGCCCGCAATCGCTGCAAATACATTTGAAATCAAGACTGGGACGATTCAAATGATTTAGAATTCAGTTCAGTTTGGGGGATTGGCAAATGACGATCCGAATGAACATCTTGTCGGCTTCCTGGAGATATGCGACACCTTTAGGTACAACGGGATGTCGGATGATGCGGTGAGACTTCGCTTGTTCCCATTTACTTTACGGGACAAGGCGAAGAGTTGGTTACATTCTCTACCACCGGGATCATTCACTACGTCGGAAGACCTAGCTCAGAAATTCCTCGCCAAATTCTTCCCACCAGCAAAAACTGCAAAAATGAGGAACGAGATAACCATGTTTGAACAGCAACACGGGGAGTCACTGTATGAGGCATGGGAAAGGTACAAAGAATTGCTCTGAAAGTGTCCACATCATGGGTTGCCGAAGTGGTTGCAAATGAACACGTTTTACAACGGATTGAATGGGAACCTCAGAACCAGCATTGATGCAGCTTCGGGTGGAGCATTTATGGCAAAGAGCTATGAGGAGGCCTAGGAATTGATAGAGACTATGGCAGCTAACAATTACCAGTGGCCCACGGCAAGAATGAATCAAGCAAAGGTCGCAGGAGTGTTAGAAGTAGATGGTATGACGACAATACAAGCGCATATTTCAACACTTTCAAAGAAATTTGATTCTATGACAGGGGTGCAAGCACAACAGGCACAACAAGTGGAAATTATATGTGAATTGTGCGCGGGAGAGCATCCGACTGATCAATGTGTAATTAATTCAGCCTTTGTGCAATTTGTGGGAAACTATAACAGAATTCCACAAAACACATATCAGAATGCGTACAATCATGGGAACATGAATCATCCAAATTTTTCGTGGAGCAATAACCAGCAACAACAAGCTTCAAGATCATCATATCCCCTAGGATTTCAAAACCATCAACAACCAGCTCAACATGAAGAAAGGAAATCAAATTTAGAAGAGCTGGTGAAAAAATACATCACTAGTAATGAGGCGGCTATGAAAAATCAAGCAATGACGATCAAGAATCTAGAGAATCAGATAGGAAAAATTGTGTCGGCATTGAATAATAGACCACAAGGAACGTTACCAAGTGACACCGAGAGAAATCCGAAGGGTAATCATGAGCAATGCCAAGCTATTATGTTGAGAAGTAGAAAACAACTTGAGGGTCAAGAGACAAAAATTTCGGTCGCAAAGGAGGCTGAAACAGAGAAAGAAAATACAGCAGTTGAGGTAAAGCAGGGGATGAAAAACCAGTGGAAAAGAGCAAACCAGTTAAAGAATCAGTTGTCTATCCGCCTCCATCGTTTCAGCAAAGAGTTCAAAAGCAGAAATTAGACAAGTAATTTGCAAAATATTTGGAAGTTTTAAAAAAACTTCAAATCAACATCCCGTTTGCAGAAGCCCTGGAACAGATGCCTATTTACGCAAAATTCATGAAAGGGATTTTGTCTAGGAAAAAGAAGTTGGAAGATTTCGAGACAGTGGCATTAACCGAAGAGTGTAGTGCAATGCTACAGCGAAAGTTGCAACCAAAGTTGAAAGACCCAGGGAGTTTCACCATCCCATGCACGATTGGGAATATGGCATTCAATAAATGTTTGTGTGACTTGGGAGCGAGTGTGAATCTTATGCCATTATCAGTTTATACAGAGTTGGGTTTGCCTGCGCCAAAGCCTACAAACATCTCATTGCAGTTGGCGGATAGGTCAGTCACATATCCAAGAGGCATTGTAAAGGACATATTGGTTAAGGTTGACAAGTTCATATTCCCCGCAGATTTTATTATCCTAGAGTTTGAGGAGGATAAGAACATCCCAATCATCCTAGGGAGACCTTTCTTGGCTATGGGTAGGACACTCATCGATGTACAAAAAGGAGAATTGACCATGAGGGTCCAAGACTAGAAAATTAAATTTAACGTGTTTAAGGCCATGAAATTTTTGACGGATGAAGAAGAATGTTTTAGGATCGATCTTATTGACCAAATAATGAGCGAAGACATTAATAAGAGTTTGGTTAACGATTCATTAGTGACGACATTATTGGGTGATGAAGAGCTCGATGATCCGGAATTTGTGGATTATTTGCAGATGCTAGACTCCTTGCCACAAGTTAGCAAATTTAAAATACTATTTGAAACATTGCACATGGAAGAGAAAGCCACGGCAAGGATGAAATCGTCTTTGGAAGAGCCACCAACTCTTGAGCTAAAACCACTACCTAAACACCTCAGTTATGTGTATTTAGGCAATTCAAATTCTTTACCTGTCATTATCTCTACCACACTTAATGAATTACTGGAAGAAAAGCTGTTGAGAGTGCTTAGGGAACATAAATCGGCGATAGGATGGACAATTGCTGATATCAAGGGAATCAATCCATCTTTTTGCATGCATAAAATCTTGATGGAGGACGATGCAAAACCGACCGTGGAACAACAAAGACGGCTCAACCCTATTATGAAAGAGGTAGTCAAGAAGGAAATTCTGAAGTGGTTGGATGTGGGTATCATCTACCCGATTTCAGACAGCAAGTGGATTAGTCTGGTGCAATGTGTACCGAAAAAGGGAAGAATGACTGTGGTTCAGAATGATGATAATGTGTTAATTCCAACAAGGACAGTGACTGGTTGGAGGGTTTGCATGGACTACAGAAAGTTGAATAAGGCAACCCGCAAGGATCACTTCCCTCTACCGTTTATCGATCAAATGTTGGACAGGTTGGCAGGACATGAATACTATTGCCTATTCGATGGATATTCGGGGTATAATCAAATCGTCATCGCTCCTAAAGATCAAGAGAAGACCACATTTACATGCCCATAAGGTACATTTGCATTCAGGAGAATGTCATTTGGACTGTGTAATGCAACTGCTACTTTTCAGCGGTGCATGATGGCCATCTTCTCAGATATTGTGGAGAAGAATGTGAAAGTCTTCATGGACGATTTCTCTGTCTATGGGGATAATTTTGACGCATGTTTGGAAAACTTGGTAATGGTATTACAAAGATGCACCGTGTGACGCCCCCAAAACAGGTATACATCACCCATCTTGAGTCGCCAAATACATGGTATAAAAATACAAAATACAACTTAATAATACAACTGTCGTGTAACATACGACAAAACATAAGCTGAGAGTTTAAACAAGAATATTGCCTTCTAGACAATATCCACTCTCAATGGAGTCCTCATTACATTTATTGTCACACTATTTAAACGAATAGTATGGACTACTATTGCTATCATCTGGACCGTCACTCTGTTCCCCAACTCGTCCTAGATTCTCATTTCCTGAAGAGAACAGTGAAAGAAAGGGTGAGCTCAACTAGCCCAGTAAGAAATATTATGACTAAGATAATGCAGAATAAATTATCATTAGTCTTCAACAATGTTAAACCGATAAAATATAATAGGCATCAAGTTTAAGCTGCAATGAACAAGCAATCCATTAAAAGAGTCAAGTAGAGAATAAAATCTACTATCTTTTATGATTTAAAAAGTTTTCATCACTTTTATCGGTGAGACTCCAACCTTAATAAATAAACCACATCATCAATCATCCCTGCACTACAGGCTAAGGATATTATTTAGTATCACGACCACGAATTATCCATGCACTACGAGCCAAAGATAATCGTGTTTTCATCAACGGTCCTGATCATGCCATAAAATAATTCATCTTTGCTCCCTTGGCCGAAGAGAATCCATTGCCATAATCATACCAAAAACTGCCCATCAATGCACTACGGGCCAATGAGGACTTTTTCCACATCATTTGTAACATTACGGTCATGATTATACAGAATAATCCCTGGTCATAATCATACCAAGTCCATCTATGCACTACAGGCCACAGATGACTTTCAACAAAATATAAACATGAGGATGATGACAATGATATAAGAATTCAATAAAACAAGTTCAAGAATTAAATTATCCAGGAACTAATAACATCCAAATTGTCAACATAATACTTCTTTGTAGAGTAAAATTCAAGAATAATATTCATGCACCAAAAAAAATAATTTGGACAGAAAAGAATCAATTTTTTTTTCATGAATAGTACTTCGGGAATAGTACCTCGTGAATAGTACCCTGACATGAAAAGTACTCCAAATACCCGAGTGAATAATATTCGGGTGAATAGTAATTTTGGTGAATAGTCCCGTAAATAGTAACTCATGAATAGTATTCCGACATGAAAAGTGCCTCGAATACCCGAGTGAATAATATTCGGGTGAATAGTAATTTTGGTGAATAGTAACCCATGAATAGTAACTCGTAACAGAAAATACCAAATAAAATGATATTTCATGACTAGTATAGAAGTCAAAACTTTAACCAACTGAGTATAATAAAGAATGGAATAACAAAAGAAATCACCAGGCATGCAGTACTTCGCATAGACAGGTTATCCCAACAGAATAATAAATAACGGAACCAGGTCAGGCGTAATACGCACCGACAGGATATTTCAACAGAATAATAAAGAATGGAATAACAACAGAAATCACCATGCATGTGGTACTTCGCATAGACAGGTTATTCCAACAGAATAATAAATAACGAAACCGGTCCCACAAAAGCTTACGAGATAGGATATTCCATTCCAGAATATTAAAGATGAGAACCTGGTCCTAAGCATAAAAGCACAGACATGATATTCTAATGAGAATAATAAAGAATGGAATAACATGAGAATTTCACCATGTATGCGGTGCCAGCATGGAAGCAAAGTTATTCTAGCGAATAATAATTAATGGAATAACAGAAGAATTTCACCAAGTATAGGGTAGATCGCGTATACAGGTTATTCCAACAGAATAATAAAGAATGAAATAACAGAAGTTCTCTTCATGAATATGAAAAAAAAAATACCTCTTACGAGTACAACAAATAATATCCCTTACCTCAAAAGAAGACTGAATACTGGAATAGTGAGGTAGCAGGCTTCTCTTCTTCTTTTTCTCTATAGATTTCCCTCTATAATAATGGCTCTAAAGCTTTAGTGAATTGGTGAGAAATGAAGGAAGAATGAGCTTCTATTCATAGGAAAACATAGTTTCGATAATTGCACGTTTTGGGGTTCGAAAAATTAAAGTACAATACCTCCAACTTTTTCTTCATTTTTAATTTAGTCCTGCAAGTATTATCAAACTTGCACCACCTCCCCTAATAGTAAATCATGTGACTCAATAGTTCTAGACATGTAAAAATATGAATTACAGTATAATACCTCCATCTATACCTCCATCTTTAATTTAATCATGCCAATCTTGCACCAACTCCCCTAATAGTATAAGAATGTGATTCAATAGTACACACATGTGAATAAATAGTTATATAAGTACGAGAATTAGTTGCAATTAATTGCTCATTTATTCGATAAATTCCCCGATTTATCAATATAACCCTCAGACATCAATTATCATCGGAATAGATGTCCATTTCCACTAACACTAATAATCCCAACACAATGAAACTATCAAATTCATCTTTAATCAACACGAACTTATTCATCATTAATATTATAACTCACAATATTTAACAACCAGGTTGTTCTCAGGAAAGAGGGGGCTTTCCAATAAGGATTTCTCCCTATTGGCGCGCAATTAGGTGACCAAACCTCTCCTTGGCAGAACTTCTAGACATTGTAAATATTGCAATTTAATAATATGAATAACTTTGTCGTCTCAATTATTGATTTAATAATATATCAAATATTATGCAGATGATACTGTGACAATAATCGAATCAATAATATGAGAGATATGATGCAGCAATTACGAGTAGCAATAATTGAGTATAAGCTGGTGACTTATCACGTAAGCATCGATAACCAATACTAGTGCCACCGCAATGCGACCACGCAGCGTATTCTTGTACTTTTTTACTCTTGAGTAGTTCAACGGTTTTAACGGTAAAACTTCCGCCGTTATTTTCATAAAAATAATTCTGTCGTTTTCTCAATCCGACAATAATTCCGTTGTGGGGTCCACCAATGATTGTGCCGTCGTATGAATATTCCCTGTTAAAATGAATATTCCCCGACCAATCGAATATCATATAACAACTTGCGTACTTGCAAAATTTATAAATATTACCCACAACTATAACATTATATCAAATCCATACCATAATATTAAAAAAAAATCGAGAAATTTAAATCTTTATTCATAAAATTTGGGGTCTCACAATCTCCCCTCCTTATGAAATTTCGCCCTTGAAATTTACGTACGTACCTGGTATGCCGAAGAGATGAGGATACCTTGACTTCATTTCAAATTCTAACTCAAGAGGTATAACCTTGAGTGTCGAATGTGATCCTTCTTATAAAAGATTTTAACACGTATCTCCCCATACATTAAATCTTCTGCTATCTCGTCTAGTTCTAATTCAATAATGTGGATCAGGTCGTCCATATATGTACGTAATATCGAAACGTGAAAATGTTATGAACACGCGACATACTTGGCGGTAAAACGAGTCTATAGGCCACAGTCAAGGATTTCAAATGGGCCAATAAAATCGACGGTTGAGATATCAACTTCTTGAACCTTCTTCTTCACATTCCTCAGCTCCAGGTGTGTAGTTTGAGCGGCTTTAACTTTATCGATTAGAGTTGATTCTACTCGTATATTCATTATCTTCACGTGGGTCCCTAGAGTCTTTAACTCTATCTTCATCATTTGTAAGTTATATGAAATAGGTTTTTGTGTTTAACAACATCGCACTCGTAAATGCATACGATCTTCTACTTAACACGTCAGCTACCACGTTCGCTTTCCCACGATGGTATTGAATGGTACGATCGTAATCTTCAATAGCTCGAGCCAACGTCTTTGGCACATGATACGTTCATTTTGGTTAAAGAAATATTTGAGGGTTTAAGAAATGGGTTTTTGTACTGAGGTCAATACAAAATTCGATGATAGGCCAGGAAGTTCTTCGAAAATACGACAGGAAATTTATTAACGATAGAAATATCATTCAAAACTGTGACTCTCATCCAAGACTTGGATATATGTAATAAAGGTTTCTCCTAACGGATTTTCAACAGATAAGTCAAAGTCTAATCTCTCCGGAGTCAAATTTAAACGTTGAACGCAAGCAAGAGAGATAAAAGAATGGGTAGAACCGGTATCTAATAAGGTATAGACTTCGCAAAAATTTATAATTAACTAACCCGTGCTAACTTCGTTCGGGTTACTCGCTTATTGAGAAGTCACGAAAAATTCTCTTCCTGAAACCATCGACTTTGTTTTGTTCGTATCCGCCTTTGGTGCCACCGTCCCAGCTGGACTTGACTTCACTATACGACAAAATCGAGCTAAATGACCTTCTCTTCTTGAAATTTCCACTTCTATTATCTTGGCCATGATTACCACCGAAGTGGTTACCATTCTTAGCATGATAATTTCCCCAACGATGGTTATCATTGTTCCGATGGCCGCTGCCACCGGTATGATTATTATCATGTTGTTGGTCGTTGCCTTTTAGTTGTGCTGACTCATTATCGCACTCCAATAACTGAGTCCTATTCACATCTGAATATAAACAAAGTTTATGAGAAATGAGGTATTGACGTATATTGGGTTTCAAACCTTTTATAAACATTCGCATCATTCGCTCCTTATTATCGACCAAATGGGATGCAAACCGGAATAACTCGACAAACTTAGCTTCGTACTGCGACACGATCATATTGTTTTGCTCCATTGCTTATCTCAACATTTTCAGATGCCATTCTCAAACACTGTCACAAAACAAAGGTTAATTAACATATCACATATTATCCCAATACTCTGATCGACCAATTAAATACCAAATAAACTTAGGTAGGTCATACTAGCGAAGGAATTCCCTATCTCTCCCCTCTTAGTTCTTGTCTCACATCTCAGCCAGGGATCATATCCCTAAGCTTTGATACCAACTGTGACGCCCCCAAAACAGGTATACATCACCCATCTTGAGTCGCCAAATACATGGTACAAAAATACAAAATACAACTTAATAATACAATTGTCGCGTAACATACGACAAAACATAAGCTGAGAGTTTAATCAAGAATATTGCCTTCTAGACAATATTCACTCTCAATGGAGTCCTCATTACATTTATTGTCACACTATTTAACAGAATAGTGTGGACTACTAATGCTATCATATGGACCGTCACTCCGTTCCCCCAACTCGTCTCAGCTATATTCTCATTTCCTAAAGAGAACAGTGAAAGAAAGGGTGAGCTCAACTAGCCCAGTAAGAAATATTATGACTAAGATAATGCAGAATAAATTATCATTAGTCTTCAACAATGTTAAACTAATAAAATACAATAGACATCAAGTTTAAGCGCAGCGGAACAAGCAATCCATTAAAAAGAGTCAAGTAGAGAATAAAATCTACTATCTTTTATGATTTAAAAGTTTTTCATCACTTTTATCATTTGAGACTCGAAGATAATAAATAATCCACATCATCAAATCATCCCCGCACTACATGCCAAGGATATTATTTAGTATCACGACCACTTAATTATCCATGCACTACGGGCCAAAGATAATCGTGTTTTCATCAACGGTCCTGATCATGCCATAAAACAATTCATCTTTGCTCCCTTGGCCGAAGAGAATCCATAGCCTTAGTCATACCAAAAACCGTCCATCAATGCACTACGGGCCAATGAGGACTTTATCCACATCATTTGTAACATTACGGTCATGATTATACCGAATAATCCCTGGTCATAATCATACCAAGTCCATCTATGCACTACAGGCCACAGATGACTTTAAACAAAATATAAACATGAGGATGATGACAATGATATAAGAATTCAATAGAACAAGTTCAAGAATTAAATTATCCAGGAACTAATTACATCCAAATTGTCAACATGATACTTCTTTGTAGAGTAAAATTCAAGAATAATATTCATGCACCAAAAAAAATAATTTGGACAGAAAAGAATCAATTTTTTTTGTCGTGAATAGTACCCCGTGAATAGTACTTTGGGAATAGTACCTCATGAATAGTACTTTGACATGAAAAGTACTCCAAATACCCGAGTGAATAATATTCGGGTGAATAGTAATTTTGGTGAATAGTAACCCATGAATATTAACTCATGAATAGTATTCTGGCATGAAAAGTGTCCTGAATACACGAGTGAATAATATTCGGGTGAATAGTAATTTTGGTGAATAGTAACCCATGAATAGTAACTCGTAACAGAAAATACCAAATAAAATGATATTTCATGACGAGTATAGAAGTCAAAACTTTAACCAACTGAGTATAATAAAGAATGGAATAACAAAAGAAATCACCAGGCATGCGGTACTTCGCATAAACAGGTTATCCCAACAGAATAATAAATAACGGAACCAGGTCAGGCGTAATATGCACCGACAGGATATTTCAACAAATAATAAAGAATGGAATAACAACAGAAATCACCAAGCATGCGATTGCCGCATAGACGAGTTATTCCAACAGAATAATAAATAACGGAGACCAGTCCGGCGTAAAATGCACTGACGGGATATTCCATGAATAATAATAAAGACCCGGAATCAGTCCGGCGTAAACGCGTCTGCAGACGAGGATATTCTAATGAGAATAATAAAGAATGGAATAACAATGAGAATTTCACCATGTATGCGATACTTAGCATAGAGGCGAGTTATTCTAGCAGAATAATAAATAATGGAATAACAGAAGAATTTCACCAAGTATAGGGTAGACCGCGTATACAGGTTATTCCAATAGAATAATAAAGAATGGAATAACAAAAGTTCTCTTCATGAATATGAAAAAAAAAATACCCTTTACGGGTACAACAAATAATATCCCTTACCTCAAAAGAAGACTGGATACTGGAATAGTGAGGTAGCAGGCTTCTCTTCTTCTTTTTCTCTATAGATTTCTCTCTATAATAATGGCTCTAAAGTTTTAGTGAATTGGTGAGAAATGAAGGAAGAATGAGCTTCTATTTATAGGAAAACATAGTTTCAATAATTGCACGTTTTGGGGCTCGAAAAATTACAGTACAATACCTCCAACTTTTTCTTCATTTTTAATTTAGTCCTACAAGTATTATCAAACTTGCACCACCTCCCCTAATAGTAAATCATGTGAATCAATAGTAAATCATGTGACTCAATAGTTCTAGACATATGAAAATACGAATTACAGTATAGTACCTCCATCTATACCTCCATCTTTAATTTAATCATACCAATCTTACACCAACTCCCCTAATAGTATAAGAATGTGATTCAATAGTACACACATGTGAATAAATAGTTATATAAGCACGTGAATTAGTAGCAATTAATTGCTCATTTATTCGATAAATTCTCCGATTTATCAATATAACCCTCAGACATCAATTATCATCTGAATAGATGTCCATTTCCACTAACACTAATAATCCCAACACAATGGAACTATCAAATTCATCTTTAATCAACACGAACTTATTCATCATTAATATTATAACTCACAATATTTAAGAACCAGGTCGTTCTCGTGAAAGAGGGGCTTTCGATAAGGATTTCTCCTATTGGTGCGTATGATTAGGTGACCAAACCTCTCCTTGGCGAACTTCTAGACATTGTAAATATTGCAATTTAATAATATGAATAACTTTGTCGTCTCAATTATTGATTTAATAATATATCAAATATTATGCGGATGATCTTGTGACAATAATCGAATCAATAATATGAGAGAGATATGATGCAAAGAATTACGATAGCAATAATTGAGTATAAGCGAGTGACTTATCACGTAAGCATCAATAACCAATACCGTGTGCCATTATGCAACCACGCCAGACATCGTACTTTTACTACCGAGTAGTTCAACGGTTTTAATGGTAAAACTTCCGTCGTTATTTTCATAAAAATAATTACATCATTTTCTCAATCAAATAATAATTGGTTGTAGGGGTCCTAATGATTGTGTTGGTAAATACGAATATTCCCTGTTAAAACGAATATTCCCCGACCAATCGAATATTATATAACAACTTGCGTTCTTGCAAAATTTATAAATATTACCCACAACTATAACATTATATCAAATCCATACCATAATATTAAAAAAAATATTTCGAGAAAAATAAATCTTTATTCATAAAATTTGAGGTCTCACACACCGACACAAACTTGGTCCTTAACTGGGAAAAATGTCACTTTATGGTGGAAGAAGGTATAATTTTGGGACACAAAGTCTCGGCTCAAGGATTGGAGGTTGATAAAGCGAAGATGGAAACAATTGAGAAACTGCCTCCACCAAGTTCAATTAAAGGAATTTGAAGCTTTCTAGGACATGTTGGGTTTTATAGGAGATTCATAAAAGATTTTTCTAAAATGGCAAAACCCTTGTGCAGTCTTCTAAAGAAGGATTCTGTGTTCAAGTTTGATGAGGAGTGTAAGTTGGCTTTTGAATTGTTGAAGAAGAAGTTGACTACCGCTCCCGTGATCGTCGCACCGGATTGGAATATGCCTTTTGAGCTAATGTGTGATGCAAGCGATTATGCAGTCGGGGCAGCGTTGGGGCAACGACGAGATAAGATCTTTCATGCTATCTATTATGCAAGTAACACACTCACGGAAACTCAATTGAACTAGACAACTATAGAAAAAGAATTACTCGCAATGGTGTACGCATTTGATAAATTCCGAGCTTATTTGATCGGAACTAAGGTGATAGTCTACACGGATCACGCAACTATTCGGTATTTGATTGCGAAAAAAGATGCTAAGCCACGCCTTATCCGATGGATTCTCCTCTTACAAGAATTTGATTTAGAGATAAAGGATAGAAAGGGGACAGAGAACCAAGTTGCCGATCATCTGTCAAGGTTGGAGAATCAAGATAAACAGAAAGAGGATAAATGTGTAATCAACGAGTCATTCCCGGATGAGCAATTGTTCAGGATACGGTCAGAATTTCCATGGTACGCGGATTTCGTGAATTATATAGTGAGCAACATTCTACCCCCTGATCTTACACGACAATAGAAAAAGAAGTTTCTGCACGACGTCAAATGGTATATGTGGGATGAGCCGTACTTGTTCAAACAGTGCACCGATAAGATGATCAGAAGATGTGTGCCATATAGTGAAGTGAAGAACATCTTGACCGAATGTCACTCATCTGCGTACAGTGGACATTATGGTAGTGCAAGAACAGCAGCAAAGGTGCTTCAATCAGGATTTTATTGGCCCACACTATTTAAAGACGCCCACTAGTTTGTCAAAATATGTGATCGATGTCAAAGGGTGGGCAACATCTCAAAAATGAATGAGATGCCGCTACAAACAGTTCTAGAGGTTGAAATTTTCGATGTATGGGGCATCAACTTCATGGGGCCATTCCCTTCGTCTTTAAACAATCAATACATTCTACTCGCAGTGGATTATGTATCAAAATGGGTTGAAGCTGCAACACTACCATCGAACGATGCCAAGGTAGTTCTCAGATTCCTCCAGAAAATTATCTTTACAAGGTTTGGGATGCCAAGGGCTATAATAAGTGATGAAGGTAGTCACTTCTGCAACAAAGCGTTTACAGTGCTACTGGTAAGATATGGGGTCAACCACAAAGTAGCGACAACTTATCATCCCCAAACCAGTGGGCAAGCTGAGGTGTCGAACAGGGAAGTCAAGAAAATACTGGAAAAAGTAGTGAACCCGAATCGAAAGGATTGGTCGCTTCGATTGGATGATGCATTATGGGCATACCGGATTGCATATAAGACATCGATCGGCATGTCACCATATCAACTGCTGTATGGAAAAGCTTGCCACTTACCAGTCGAGTTACAGCACAAGGCTTATTAGGCTATCTAGAAACTGAACTTCGATCAAGCAGCAGTGGGAGAAAAAAGACTATTTCAGTTAAATGAGCTGGACGAATTCCACCTGCAAGTGTACGAGAATTCACAATTGTACAAGGAAAAGATTAAAAGATGGCACGAGCAGAAAATTATGCACCAAACATTCTGCCAAAGTCAATCAAGACTCTGCTCAACTCAAGGTGAGATTGTTCCCAGGAAAACTAAAATCACGGTGGTCGGGGCCATTCACCATAAACACAGTGTTCCCATATGGCACTGTTGAGCTTTACAGTAGAAATCCACTAGACACTTTCAAGGTTAATGGCCACAGATTAAAGAATTACTGGGGTGGTGATTCAAACTGGGATGTCATCAACATTACTCTCACCGACACTCAATGATGCAAGAGGCACCGTCGGGCTAGCGACGTTAAAACTGGCGCTACTTGGGAGGCAACCCAAGCTCTAAACTCTTCTTCTTAAGTACTAGTACATCTTAGTTTACACTCTAGTTCAAGTACACATTTTAATTGAAATTAATTGCATCTGTGGAAAAATTGCAAAAAATTCAAGGAAAATCAATCGTTCAGAAACTGTCCCTCTAGCGCGGGCCGCGCTACACAATGCCTAGATCAAGCGTGGGGCGCACTAGCACCCCAGAAACCAACTGCAAGCCCAGCGTTGACCGCGCTACATCGCCGAACAGATAAATATGGAATGCGTTGATGCACCCTCAACTCATCGATCGCTTAACGCTAACAAGGCGCTACACATCGCGCTATACCAAGGCCATGCTATCTGCCTCCAGATCCACTGCTTGCCTAGCGCGGGGAACGCTATACCCCACCTACACTCAGCGCGGACCACGCTACTCAGAAATATCAGATACTGAACAGAAGTAGAGATGTGTTCTAGACTAATCCAAGCCACATCTCCTTATTACATGCAGACTCTCCACTTCTCCTACACCTATTGCACTTCTTATTCCCCATAACCCCCATTACACCACATGTACCTCTCCTTTTCCTATTCAACTTCCACCTCTTCCTTTACCATACATCCCCCTTTCCAACTCACATTGGTCTCCTACTTCATATATGAACTCCTACCATCCAAGAACTCATTGTCCTATAAATCACAACCACACCACTCCAATCCTAAATCTAATCCACTCCTGGCACAAATTCATAAAAATTGGGACATCTTTTACAAAGAGGGAAACCCAAACTCATTAAAGGTAAGCACAATTATCTTCATCTTTCATACAAATATCTGTTTTGATATCAATTTGAGTGGAAAATTTGGGGAATTGAGTGCCCAAGTAGTGGGTTGTGTGTTTGTGAAAAATTGGTTAGCCAAGTAACATCAATCAACCAAGTTTGGGGGAAATAATCAGTCCAAAACCAAATTCTTGTGCCCAATCACACCGGAAACAACATGTCTTCCCACAAAAGACAATGAGCATCAACCTCCACGACTCGGCCTGCATATGACCATACAAAATTTGTTAGTGAAAGGGCCGCGGAAAGATTCAAGTCATCCATCGACAAGAAGAACTTGGTGCTAGAACTAGGGTTGAAACCGAATGCTAACTTGGATGGCGACATGGCTCTACAAATTATAGAGCGGAATTGGTTTCAGTTAGTAGAACACCACTTCCAGCGGTAATCAACATAGTAAAAGAGTTTTATGCCAATGCAGTGGAACATGTCAATCATGTCGCCATGGTTCGGGGCAAACCGGTGGTGTTTCACGCCGATGCTAACAACGCGTATTTTGGGTTAGAAGCACCCCAAACTGATCGATATGAAGATGGGTTGCCCGATCTAGATGAGTTGATTGCCCGATTATGCAAACCAGGAACTCAATGGACAATTCAAGCCAGAATGATTGATAAGATAAGTTTTCCTCAATCAGTACTGAGTCAATATGGTAAAGCATGACATGCATTTATGTGTGCACAACTAATGCCCACTCGCCACCAATACAATGTAACTAAGGCACGGGCTTGGTTGTTGTATGGGATTGTTCACCACGACTACCGTGTGAATAACTCAATTGAATTCTACAATGTTGATGTGGGGGAGTGTATTCAAGAATCAATTGATCGGGCGTTACGTGGGAGTACTACGTGAGGTTTGCTTCACGCGTTCCTAATTACTGATTTATGCCATAAAGCTGGGGTAAAGTGGCAACCTACTGAGCCAATACAACAACCAATGGCTATAATTGATCATGCTACTATTTAGAGGTACAAAGCATGGGATGGGGCACAATCACACACGCGTGGTGAAGGCTACATTATGATCCGCCAACCCTCACCCCTAGTTGGTGCGAAATAATCGCGGGTCCCAAGGAATCAATTTATGTGGTTGGCCCAACGTCAAGAGTTAATGCATCAGTACAATGCATTTGCATTCAACACGCTTGCTGATGCATTTTCCTGTTGTAATCCTAATGCTCAACCGATGGTTATGCATGTTCCTCTTGTCCTGCCAACATATCCTCCTTCGGACGATGACGAGCAGTGACTCGTTTTCAGGGAAGTCCTCATGTTTTTTTTTCTATTGATCATATTTGACGTAATAAGGGCATTACTTGATTTAAGTTTGGGGTATTATGTTTTCTTCTGCCTAGTAATTTGCATGTTTAGTTTTTAGTTATTAGTTTTTATATTTTTGCGTATTTAGGGCATATGATTATCTAAAAAAACATGTAGTTACATGAATCCAGTTAATAGATTGTATATGTTTGTTCTTGGCCAATGATGAGATTGGACTTCGATAAACAAGTACAACACCATTTAAGGGAACTTTGAAGTAATTTCTTGTTATAAGATGAATCTCTTTTCTGTTTGAAATTATTATAATAAGGAATGCACAAGAAAATCAACTTGTAGATTAATTGCGTTTAAATTGATTCATAATAAGACTCTAAAGGATGTTACTAGTTTAAATGAAGGAAGGACACGAACAGATAATGATGACTAAGGTTAGATAAAAACCTAAGTTTGGGGGAATATGTGGGGTATATAAGCTATTTAAAAAAAGTATGAATAAACACCGTAGCGTGCTTGTCTAGTTTTGTGGTCTTTGTTACTTGAGTAAGTAAGCTCGAGGGGATTGTCTTTACACTTAGCGCCCTAAGGTCTTAATGATCTGGGAATCGTTGGTTGAAAGCTCATTAAGGTAGCATTGAAAAGCCTAAGGGAATACGACATTGCATAGTTATGTGTATATATATATATATATATATATATATATATATATATGTGTGAATAAAACGGGAAATAAGAGCAAAATGCCCCCGTAAATGATGATTAAAGCATAACTATCCCATGTTGACCCTTGATAGTGGTTATTGTCTGGCGTTAGTTGGAATTAGCTTGTTGTGGATTTCTTAAATTTATATTGTATAATGCCTTAGAAGAGATTTGTTATGTATTAAATTTGATTGTATGTCAATTTATATTGTTGGAACACAGACACGCTATAATAGTGATAACAGTTTGAGATGCAATGGTTGGCAAGGAATTGTGAATTGGTTTTGTTATAAGGTGTTGACATGTTTCCTTGATTTCTCTGAGGCCTTATGAGTGAACTATCGCTATTGTCATAATACTGGATTCGTAAGTTTAGTGTTAGATGCATTGCATTACATTGCTTTTTTTGCTTGAGGACAAACAATGTTCAAGTTTGGGGGAATTTGATGAGTAGGTTTTTAACCTATGATTTATGTTCGTTTGGCTTGTTATATTGTTAGTTTTTGGCACCTTCATGTTACTTTTGATGGGTTTTGTGCTTGTTGTAGGATAATCAGGTTAAGTCATCAAGATGGCATTGGAGGAGTTTTGGAGCACAATTGCAACTTTCTGATGATATAGCGCGGACCGCGCTGTGATAAACAGAATTCAAGTGCGGGACTTATTTGAGCTGAATCGACCATCTTGATGGCCTAAGCCTAGCTGGAAAGGCTACATGGAGAACTTACTATGGCTAATGCGGCGGCGTAGCGTAGTGCGGAAGTTGCTTTAGGTTGTTTTGTTGGACAAGGAGAATAGGTAGCCTTATGAGCTATTAATGTTTTATGTAAAAGATTTCTATTAGGATTGTGCCATGATGGTTATCGTATTGTCTTGGGAGTCTTTGGTATACTTGTTGGTGTTGACAAGAACTTGGATTCCTTAGAGTTTCTCTTGGCCATGAGTTAGAGTGGGACTAGAAGTTATATGGTGTGAAAATTACGTGTGAGAGGAAGGAATCAATATACACACTTTGGAGATCAAGATTGAAGAACAAGCATTGGGAGGAATAAAGAATAGGAGGAATCTCACAAAGATTGCAGAGTTGAATTCAGAGAAGGGTGGTGTATTATTATTCTTCTTTAATTTTAATTTGTGTAATTGGGATGATGTTTTCTTTTATTTATTCAGTAGTTAATTCATTTATTATGAACTAATTTACTTTTTAGGCAATTGATGGATGCTTGAATGGAACAATGATTATATAGCCTTTATTTCCAGTTTAATAAAATATTTTCCAGTTTATCTATATTAATTTGAGCTTGAACTTATGAATTGCCTAATAAACAATTCTTTGTGGATTTGTATGGAATCGAGAGAGGATATTCGAATCTAGACTTAGTTGATATAGCATGTTTCATGAGTTTTGTGAATAGCAGAATCATGATGAATGTTAAGGTAGAGATATGCTTAGCATCGCGTGTAATCGGATAGAGAACTTAATCTTAGACCTTCTTTAATTATAACTCACATAGAGATATAGTGAGTTAGTTGATTAAGCTGTTTAACTTGTTTCTATCTTAATTGTGGATTTAAGTTAATACGGTACTAGTGCATCGAGAGGTGGTTAGTACTACATTCGTGTTCTTGGTTAATAAACTGGGATATTGGGTTGAACTGGATTAAAGGTGTATGAATCAAAGTGAAGTTTAGGATGAAATCATGAGCCTAATTCTCCAATAATTGTTTGAAAATTCAGGTTCTATTAGTTGTGAGTATTTTGCGATAAATTGTTTAATAATAATTTAGATTTTATAATCATTAAAGTGAATAGTTTAATAAAATTTGGATTGATAGAAAATTGATAATTGTAAGGTTAAGTTTCTTACTAATTTGTCTCTGTGGGAACAATACTCTACTCATTACTATATTACTTGTTGATCACGTATACTTGCGTGTATTGCGTATATAGATTTTACCCAACAATGAACTTCAAAGTTATGCCTTTAGATCACTGAAATAATAAAGGGGATAGATTTAGTGGATGGTCAAAGTGGCTGGAATGACCACGAAAACCATTTTCTGGAATTTCCAAAAAATTCAAGAGTCTCTTACAGCCTTTGACCGGCATGGATCTAGCTATTGTGATGTTGATAGATCAATTTTATGTATTAGATATGATGTCTTGCATGTTATCTACAAACTGAAATCATAAGAACACCAAAACGTTACCAGGATTGCAAGTTATAGAGATCCAAAGTAACCAGCTGGAACTGTTCTTCATTTCTAGAAAACCCAGAAATGAAGAACTGCTTCTGACATGATTTTTGGAGGCTTCAATCTCTTTTGTTTTATGTTGTTTGATTACAATTGTTGCTGATATTTGTAGTATTACATTAATACTACAAGATCAAAGTCATATCACACCCAAAAGCTTTATGATTTGTTAGATATTGTTGGTCAAACATACCCTCTTGATCACTGACATGCATTTCCGGGCTTTGCTCAAGAACATGAAGAACACCTATATCGACGGTTTTGTCGCTATAGGCTGTCTTTAGCGACAGTTACTTTATAAAATAATTATTTTTATTAAATAATTAGAAATAATTAGTTTTAAATTATTAAAAATACAAAATAAATTCTTAAAAATTATTTTAATGTCTGAAAATTAGTTTTTAATTATTTTGAATATATTTTATAAATATTTAATATTTTTGGAATATTAAAGGTATTTAATTTATTTAATTATAATATTAAATAAATTATTTAAAAATGATTTTAATACTTAAAAAATCATTTAAAATTATAATATGGTATAAGAAAATATTTTAAGTTATTTTTAATGACTTTTAATATTTTGTGATGAATTTTATTAATTAATTAATATTAATGATATTTAAGTTATTTAATAAATGTATTAAATAAATTATGAAAAATAGAATTAATGATTTAAAAGTGATATAAAAATGATTTAAAGATTATAAAAATATTTTAAGTTATAAAATATAACTTTTGATATTTTGTCATGAAAATATTAATATTTTAATATTAATGATATTAATTTTATTTAATAATTATATTAAATAAATTAGTTTTAAAATGATTTTAATATTATAAAAATCATTTTAAATGAAATTAAGATGTTTAAAAATATTTTAAGTTATAAAATATAACTTCTAATATTTAAAGGATAATTTCATTAATAATTTGATATTAATGATATTAATTTAATATTAATGATATTAAATTTATTTAATAATTATATTAAATAAATAGTTTAAAAATGATTTTATTCATTTAACAATGATATAAATGAATTAAAAATATTTTAAGTTATAATAAATGACTTTTAATATTTTGATAAATATTTCATTAATATTTAAATATTAATGGTAATTATTTAAAATGATTTTTAATGTTTTAAAAATCATTTAAAGGTAATATAAATGTTTTAAAAATATTTTGAGTTATTATAAATAACTTTAATATTTTGTAATGGTTTTATTAATAGTTTAATATTAATTAAATATTAATGATAATAGAATTATTTGATATTTAAATCATTTTATAATAATTTCGGTGTTTGAAAAATTAGAATAAATTATAATAAATGTTTAAAAATTATTGTAAGTCATTTAAAAATGATATGACTGTTATTTAAATAGTCTAAATAGATATTGAACTTCGATATAGAGTCTTAGACTCGGTAATTTTCCGGTAAGCCATCGGTACAGCGACATGCCTTTGAAATTGATACGGACTTAAATAGTTTGATTGTATATGTGTTTGTTTGAGATCCAATGACTGTGAAACGAATGTGACAATGTGATTAGGTTATGTGCTGACTGCAATAAGAAGTGCTATGTGTTATAGTATGTTATTCTAATCGATCAAATGATCTTATTAATGATAGGTTTTGGTATAAAAGATAAAATTAAGTTGCGTATTGTAAGCAGCAGACCAGGCAAGTATTCTACCTTTGCATTTTCTTTATGCAATGGACATGAGTAAGAAGATTCAGAATTATATTATTATTGTACCAGATTATTAACCATATTGTTATATATGTTATATCTGATCATTGATTATCAACATGGTACTATATTGTAATTCAGATATATATTCTGTTCGTTAATTTCTAAATATGGTTATTCAAGTGTCCCCACTTGGATAATCATTGTATTTAACCACATGTTGATATATATATATATATACATACCTCGAAGCTATTTGATCAGCTAGACACAGATTTAGAAATATCATTGAATATGATAAAACCTTTTTGTATCCAATCAAATTGTTTTGATTCGGATTCCAGACTAAGTATGAACATCTCGAACACGGGAAAACTTTTATGCACCCAAGGCGGACAGAGTGAACGATAATATCGTTCTTGCATGCAGTATTGATCAATACAGGGTCCATGGGATGTACACCCTCGCCCTCGTAAGTTATAACAGTTTGCGGATGAAGTTCTGTTAAACCTATTCGAAAATTGAAAATAATGTTCATAGTATGTCAACTAAACCCCAACTATAGTCAATACGTAGTTTCAAAAATTTGAGATAGAATTGTTATGTTATTATTATCGGTTCAGTTTACTTCACAACTATTGATTTGTTGTAGAAGTGATGTACAAAGAAAATATTTAATTCTTTCAGCTAATTATATTTATAATTGTTATTACTTGTTGGGCACTCAAATGCTCATCCTTGCTTAATTTAAATATTTTCAGCTAAGTGTGAACAACCAGAAGGTTCGGTCAAGAACAAGTGAAAAGGAAAGCAAACAGTATAAGTTTAATGGTATCTTTTGTAATAGTTAGACCATGATATTTATTATCTTTCTTGTAATATATTGTAGTAAAGGTTGCGTACTTGGGATTAGACTCTGATAAATGTAAATTAAGTTTGATATTCATATTATTGTTATTATTATTAGTATTATTCCTCTCATAGAAATGGTATCGTAAAGCACCGAGTTCGGGTTTCATGTACCTGAATTTGGGGGCGTTACAACGCGTATTACTGTAATTTTATCACCGGGTATTTTAATAGTTAATGGTAAAAGTTTTGCCGTTATTTTTATAAAAAGTTATTTTTGTCATTTACTAACTCCGACAGTAATTCTGTTGTGGGGTCCACCAATGATTGTGCCATCGTACGAATATTCCCTGATAAAACGAATATTCCCCAACCAAACGAATATTTTATGACAACTTGCTTACTTTGCAAAATTTGTAAATATTACCTACAAATATAATATTATATCAAATCCATACCTTATTACTCAAAATGATATTTTGAGAAAATTAAATATTTATTCATAAAAGTTGGGGTCCTACAACCTCCCCTTCTTTTGAAATTTCGTCCTCGAAATTGGTGTACGTACCTGGTATATAAAAGAGGTGAGGATACCTTGTTTTCATTTCAGATTCTAACTCCCATGTCATTTCCTCAATATCGTGGTTTCTCCACAAAACTTTGACTTGAGGTATAACCTTGGAGCGTAGAATATGTTCATTCTTATCCATGATTTTAATAGGTGCCTCTTCATACATTAAATCTTTTGCTATCTCATCTGGTTCTAATTCAATAATATGGTTCAGGTCTTCCACATATTTACGTAACATAGATATGTGAAAAACGTTATGAACACGAGACATACTTGGCAGTAAGGCGAATCTATAGGGTATAGTTCCTACTCGGTTGAGGATTTCAAATGGGCCAATGAATCGAGGATTTAGCTTTCCTCTATTTCTAAATCTCATAACTCCTTTCCATGGAGCAACATTGAATTCTACATCCCTTCGATGAAGATCAGCATAACTCTTTTGTCGATCTTCTGAGGTTTTTATACATTGCTGGATCATTTGAATCTTTTCCGTTGTCATGCGTACCAATTTTGGTCCTAACAACTTTGCTTCACCCACCTCATCCCAGAATACTAGAGAACAACACTTTTGTCCATACAACGCCTCTAATGGAGTCATGTCGATACTTGCTTGATAACTATTATTGTAGGAGAATTCCACTAATGACAAGAACTTGTCCCAACTTCCTTTGAAGTCTAGGACATAGAGTCTTAATAAATCTTCAAGAGTTTGAATAGTCCTCTCCGACTTCCCATCCGTCTGAGGATGATATGCCGAACTGAATTGTAAATCCGTGCCCATAGCTTTCTACAAACTAACCCAAAACTATGAAGTAAATCTTGGGTCTCGATCAGAAACTATGGATACTGGCATACCATGCAGTCTTACAATCACATTTATGTATATACGAGCAAAACGTTCAAGTGAATAAGTTTCTCGTATAGGTAAGAAATGAGCAGACTCGGTTAATCTATCAACAATGACCCAAATTGCATCTATGCCTTGAGAAACCTTGGGAAGACCAGTAAAAAAATCTATGGTAATGTGCTCCTACTTCCATTCTAGAATTTCAAGCGGTTACAATGGACCTTTTGGCACTTGATGCTCCGCCTTGACACGTTGACAAGTTAAACACCTTGAGATAAATTCTGCTATCTCTCTCTTCATATTGCTCCACCAAAATATATGTCGAAGATCATGATACATTTTTGTACTTCCAGGATGGATTGTAAATTGTGTGTTGTGTGCCTCCATCATGATTTTATACTTTAAATTAGAGTCATTAGGAACACAAAGTCTTAAGTTGACTCAAAGTATCTCTTCTTCATCAATTCTTGCTTCTGGAATAGCACCTTCTTGCACTTTCTTCTTCAACGCATCATCTCCAGGTCCGTAGTTTGAGCAGCTTTAAATTTATCAATTAAAGTCGGTACTACTCGTATATTTGACATCATCATGTGGGTCCCTAGTCTTTAACTCTATCTCCATCCTTTGTAAGTCATACAAAATGGGCCTTTGCGTTTACAATATCGCACTCGTACTCGCATATGATCTCCTACTCAATGCATCAGCTACCACATTCGCTTTTTCAGGATGGTATTGAATGGTATGATCATAATCTTTCAACAACTCGAGCCAACGTCGTTGCCACATGTTGAGCTTCTTTTGGGTGAAGAAATATTTGAGGCTTTTATGATCTGTATAGATCTCCACTTTCTCCCCATACAGGTAATGCCTCCAAATTTTAAGCGGAAAAACGACTTCTGCCAACTCTAGATCATGAGTAGGATAATTCCTCTCATATTCTTTGAGTTGTCGTGAGGCATAGGCTATGACTTTCCCATGCTGCATGAGAACACATCCTAACCCTCCGCCTAAAGCATCATTTGTAGATGACAAATCCTCCGAACCGGATGGTATTTTTGAGCAGGTGCTAAAATGAGTCTTCTGTTGAGTTCTTAAAAACTCTTCTCACATTCCTCGCTATAACCGAATTTTATATCTTTTCGAGTCAGCTGAGTTAATGGAGTAGCGATTCGAGAAAATCCTTTCCCAAATCTCTGATAATAACTAGCTAAGCCCAGAAAGCTATGTACTTCGGTTACTGACTTAGGTTGCTCCCAGCTTTGTATTACTTCAATCTTCGTTGGGTCAATAGATATCCCGTGATTTGATATCACGTGCCCAAGAAATGCTACTTCCTCAAGCCAGAACTTGAATTTCTTCAACTTGGCAAATAGCTTATTTTCATGAAGCTTTTAAAGTATCAGCCTCAAGTGTTGCTCATGATCTTCACGGCTTTTGGAGTATGTTAGGATGTCATCAATAAAGACGACCACAAAATGATCCAAATATTCCTTGAATACTCGATTCATCATATCCATGAAGGCAGCAGGAGCATTGGTTAATCCAAAAGACATGACTAGGAATCCGTAATGCCTGTACCGAGTTCTGAAAGCAGTCTTCGGAATGTCATCAATTTTAATCTTTAACTATAGAGCTAGGGTTTTAGACCCTGCTCAACCCTACGAGCCTTCCTTTCCTCGGTGTCCACTTGATGTGGAGAAAACCTTGCCAATTCATCGAATTTGGCCGCGTATTAGGGAACTATCATGTCCCCTTGCTTAAGTTCTAAGAATTTAATCTCCATCCTCCCTTGCATGCTTGTAAGGAAATAATTCTCAATGAAAACCTTCTTGAATTGTTCCCCTGTTATAGCATCTGTTCTAGCCCCACCCTGGTGAGCCTCCCACCAAAAGTTGGCTTCCCCTTTCGTCATGTAAGTCGCAAAAGAAATCTTTTGGGTCCGTCATTCCTTTGAACTTCGGCGGACCTACGCTTTTAAACTCTTTAAAGGCGTTCTGGATACCCTAGGTCCCGCGGGTAATCTACCACCGGTTTGGTTAAATGCAGCCGTTAATATATTAACGAATTCTTGCATAGGGTTATTCTGACCCCCTTGATTATCATTATGTGATTCCGCTTCTTGATTACGTTGTCTTCTCCTTGGCGGCATTTTTTGATTAAATAAATAAAATTTCATTATTATCTATTTTCTTACTTCATTATTATTCGCCACATAACAACTCATACCATAACAAAGCATATTAAATGAAAACTTCATTATATTCATATGCTTCTTCATAGTTTTAAAATTATCTACAATTTGCTTTCACAGCCAAAAGCTATTACATTTTTATCCCGCACTTGAACTTCACAAAAGTTGGGATTTACAAAAATACTACCCTTTTATACAAAAGAGGGTTTTACGCCACTACACACATATTTATAAATCTATACTTCTAATAATGCATAACAGCGTCCTCGTGTTTCTCTTTTGCAATCATCACTACCGTATCAGACTAATCATATGACGGGTTTGTCCTGACTCAATGGAATAACAAGCAACTTTCAGCTTGAAATCCTTATGAGCACTCTCATGGATGTAAGACATTCGTGCTATCTTTTGGTCCTTCTCCCCGCTTTCCTCACGAGGTCATCTACTTTCTTCCTTATAGTCCCCTCCGCTCGCTCATCATAAGCACTGTTTATCGTGTTTCGACTCAAAATCTGCTTCTGCAGACATCTTAACTTCATGGAGATAACTAATCTCTTCACTCTGATTCTGCACAACTGTACTCAGTTGCACATTCCTGTCAAGCACTGCCAGATACAATGCTCTCATTGTATCTAGAGGTGATAACTCTAGTGTAGGTACCACCGTATCAACCGATGTTACCTCCATTCCTTCCTCCACATCGTTCATCATACTAAGGTATGACGCTATATCCATATCTCCGTCGGAGTAGTCTTCCTTAGAAAAGTACTCCTCTGTCTCTGACTCCTCTAGAATCACTAATGGTACCTCCACCACCCAAGATAGGTACAGCTGCTCTACTGCTCACAATTTCTTCGCTCATAGCGTGTATATCTCTATACATCAAGCTATCGATCGACATCCTACAATAACATATATGTTGATTAAGTACATAACACACAATAGTATAAGCACAAATCATATTTAATTTATTTAGGGTTACTTTCCATCTTTTAAATATTTTGATGATCGAGTTTACTCAATACCTTATTGACTCATTCAACTTAAGTAAAGCTCGAGTTTACTTCCTTCGGACTTTTCTTCTTTAACGAGATTATTAGCCTAAGTTTCTTCCCCCCTTAAGTTTTATAACCTAATGCTTTGATACCAACCTGTGACGCCCCCAAATTCGGGTATCTTCCAACCCGACATATGGTGTTCCACGGTGCTACAGTTCACACAAACATTCAATTGAAATGCCTCAAAAGAATGAATATGTGTTATATATATATTCCAAAACAATACCCCAGGTTCTTTATAACCGTTACATTTGTTCTTGTCATAATATCAAATATTATCATTACAAACCTATACTATTACATAGGTAATCTACAGGTTCGCCTTAGCCTTCCCTTTATCCTTGCCGGATCCTTCGGTCCGTTCGGTCTAAGCTGCATTCATATGGTTCAAGCAAGAGTGAGCATAACAAGCTCAACAAGTAAAAAATTTTATTTAAACAACATGCTTAAAACATAGGAATCGTATATCTCCTGTGACGCCCCCAAATCCGGGTATCTTCCAACCCGACAGATGGTGCTACACGGTACTACCATTCATTCATTCATTCAATTGAATAGTCTCAAAAGGACTAATATAACTTCTATATATCCAAAATAATATTACATTCCCCAGGTTCTTTGTAACCCATTAGTTTGTTCTTGTCATAATATTAAATATATTACAAATCGTTCAACTATTCTATTACATAAGCAATCTAAGGGTTCGTCTTCGCCTTGCCCTTGTCCTTGCCTGAGCCTTCGGTCCGCTCGATCTTAGCTGTATTCATATAGTTCAAGCAAGAGTGAGCATGACTAGCTCAGCAAGTACTACAATTCTAATAAACAACATGCTTGAAACATAGAACTCATATATCTTCAGTAACTGAACAATAGTTACGAAGTACTATCGATAATTCAAAATAGCATTTCTTTTCATTCAAAACGTTTTCCAACAACAATATTCAATAGAATATCAACTAAGGATTAGAACTATGAGCAGTTCATAATTTCTTTTGAAAAGGACAACCCGGCACTATGGAGCATAGCTTACGAGCACGTCTGAGTGATCAACTCATAGTACTCTATGTTGATCAACACTACATTCATTAAACGTGTATACGTTTAAGTTGTGGCAACCTCACGTGCCTGTCGTTAAACGACAAAAACATTTTAGCATACTTGGTCTTCGATTGAAAACCATACCAATATAACTCGGTAAACATAAATCATTCTTGACAGAATCATAATATAAGTCTAGCCAAAAGAGTTGGCTTTAGACTTCATCGTTAAAAACTTCATGCGAAAGAATACATGAATTACAAAGCTTGTCCAGACTGAACTGGAACAAGGGTTAGAATACTTGCCTTCATCGTCTGCTTACTGATTAACACACGTACACTTTAAGTCTCTACGTTTCTACAATACATGATCATATAACGTACCACATTAGGTTATATATAATCAAGTATGTATACTACTATATCTTACCCTTCATCTCAATGTAAATCCTAACTTAGATCTACTATTATGGGTTTCCGGCTTTCATTACGTCATTCACATTACGTTCACTTTCAATTGATTATTAACTCTTAATCATCATGCATTAGTGTCTTACAAGTACCTTACAATGTTATGTTTATATCTCAGTTCATTACTAACAAGTTCTTTTCATTTTACACTTGTAAACATTCTTGTCAACAAAACTCTAAGAAGATAGCGCCATGGTGCACACTTAACTCTGCATCGCATCATGACGCGAGTTAGCGATATGACGGTTCGAATTTCACATTTATGCCATGGCTTTAAAGGTCGGAGAGCGCGTGATGCGGAACATGCCTCGATAGTTTACAAAATTTTGAAAATTTCACGAAACTCCTGGACGCATAACTTCTTCGTTATAAGTCCGAATTGGTCCGTTCAAAAGCCTACGGTTCACAAATTACATACTCTATACGTTCATGCAAGAATTTTATCTATATGACTTTATTTGCTAAAATTTCACCTATGAGTTCATTTTTAACGAAAACGATAAACGTTCGTGAACGTTCAACGCTCGTTTCTTCGTTCTAAGTCGGAATTCGGTCATTTTCGAGTCCACAACTCTATAATGCCAAATATGACTTGTCTCCATCAAAAACCAACATTTTCGACTTCAAACACAAAATACGACTTCCATTCCGAGAATTTTACGAATTCGACGATAATAAATCAATCGTGTGAATTTCAAGAAACTAAATTCTTAATGATTCTAAATGGATTTCAACCATCATATGATCATTACAAATTATTTATTACACCAACTTATAATCCAAGTAGGTTTTGACTTATTCTCATAAGTCAATGACTTATTCAACTTCTGAACTATAAATCTTCATGCTCATGACTTATTAATAACTTAAGTCCACTAATCAATATTCTTATGCTATATTCAACATACTAATCATCATATGATAAGTTCTTTATGGTTCTAGCAACTTATTAATGTTCAAGTTGCTTATCCAAATTATTCGTCTTAAGTTCATTCCTTATTAACTTATTACATGATCTTAGCATACATGTTCATTAATAACACTTCCCTTATCACCCTATTATAATAGAGATGAAAGAACATTGGACACAAGATCATTACCTTTGAAGTCTAACTTCTTCTTCTTGGAAAATCTAACTTTGACTTAAAAGTGCTTATTTGCTCTACCAAATAAGTAGCTTATAATTGAGAGGGGTTGGCTGATTATTGAACAACCAACAAATGAATTGTGGCTTCTCTATTTATAGGCAACTAAAGTTTAGGGCAAAATGGACTTTAAACCATCCCACCTCCTCATCCTCCACCTCCTTACTATTCATTGCTTGACCTCTAAGTCTACTTGCTAACCACATAAAGTACTTGGTCATCACACACAATCCTTGCCCATCAAGCTTACCCACTTCCTACTTGGTTTGACCCATGGATCAAGGCTTCTTATTGGGCTTGGTTAATTAATCTAACTACTTTCTTAATGGGCTTGTGCTACATAGTTTGGACTAATGATATATCAAACACTTGGGCTTGATTGTCACATTATATTGGACTTATACTTATTATGCTAATAATCCTACAAGTCCATTATCTTTAGTTAACCATCTTAACAATTATACCCCACGTATAATCTTCGTATGCTAACTCGTATACTAGTTCGTAATCTACGTTATCTCGTTCTTCATACATAATAGTACAATACGTTGTATTATACTTACATTCATCACTTCATACAATGTATACACATTATACGATCATAACTTTCTTCCTTTACGCTTAATAAACCCAACGTTCTCAATTTAGGTCCACATGCGAAATATTACGTTTTCCATACTTAGATTATTATTACATAATCAATATCGCCTTGATATTATAACGTTACGTATTTCTCGAAAGTTCAAAAATAATTCCCGAGCAAAAATTGATGAATAGTGTTTTTCAAAAAATTTCTCAGAAAGTTTTTATTTTCGTCTTAGAAATTCAAACACCTTAATTCTCTCACGTAGTTAAAATACTACGACATTTCTAGGTCATAGAACGACATTCATCTTATCAACATGTAATAATAATAAATAATATTATTTTATTCATTATTAAAAGTAATTACAAAATATTCGATTTTTCGGGGCGTTACATCTCCAATAACTGGATAATAGTTACGAAGTACTATCAATAATTCAAAATAGCATTTCTTTTCCTTTAAAACGTTTTACAATGATAATATTAAGTAAAACATCAATTCTGGTCCAAGACCATGAGCATTTCATAATTTCTTTGAAAAGGACAACCCGGCACTAAGTCCGTAAGTTTGGCATAGCTTACGAGCACTTCTAGGTGATCAGCCTATAGTACTCTATGTTGATCAACACTACATTCATTAAACGTGTGTACGTTTAAGTTGTGGCAACCTCACGTGCCCATCGAATAATTGATAAAAAATACATTTGTTTTTTCATACTCAGGCTTACCTTAAATCCGTACCAAACAATTGGCGTAGGATAGCGTTACCAATTCTATATTGAAAGACTTGTAAATAAATCAATCAACTCTTCAAGATTAGTCTAGCTGAGGTAAAACTGGCATCAACCCTTTAGTAAAACAATTCATGCATCTCATAACATGAATTACAGAAAACTTGGCTAACACGAAGATTAGACAAGCGTTTAAGAAAAACTTGCTTCATTCTGCCCGCTAAAGAAAATTACTTTTCCTTTGAGTCTTTACAGTCTCTACAACACATAACCACATAACATACCACATTAGGTCATGAATGAACATACATAGTTCCTAATGAATCTTACTCTTCTTCTCAATCTAATTATATATTAGATTTGTTATTATTGGTTCCGGCTTACCGTTATAATTTGCATCGTTCTTACCAACTTCGTTCTTTTCTATAACTTAACTGAAATTATTTCATTAATACAACTCGTTTCGAGTTAATTATCCTTCCTCACGGCTTACTAACGTTCTTATATTATTAATCGAAACTCGATCGTCAATGGTTAAGTACACTTATTGCATGCCGTTCGTGTTCATGTAATATTCATCAATATTTAGTTGTAACTCGCAACGTTATTGCCATCATCGAAAAATGCTATGTTAAGTTAATTAATTAATTATCAATTAACTATCTTTCCTTTCGTATTCTTAATTGTACTTACTTACTTAATGAAACTCATTTCAAGTACTTATATGCCTTTACGGCTTATTATCATTCATTGCTTCAGTATTAATAACTTATATTCCATTAATCTTTCTTTCAACCTTTAGTGTATTACTTAAGGTTTACAACATCTTAATTGATGTAACTTTAAGTTAATTAAGGATTTAATTTACTCTTCCTTCACTTCTCTTTTACTTTACATTCAAAAAAAAATTCATTTATGCTTCACTTAGTCTCTCAGGTCATGGCTGCCATTTTTTTTACTTCATAACTCAGGCCATGGCTGAGCTTCTTGTTCCTAGAATTGGGTCATTGAATATTTGCCTATTTCATATCCTCCACTATTGTCCATGCTAAGCTGCGCTAAACTCGATAGCTCTCATGACTCTTTATGGCGGCAGTGACTTACTTTACCTTGACTAACTGGCCATGGCAATGACTTATAAGTCCAAATTGGCTCGTTCAAAAGCTTACGATTCACAAATTACATACTCTATGTGTTCATGCAAGAATTTTATCTATTTGACTTCGTTAACTACAAATTCACCTGTTAGTCCATTTTTAACGAAAACAATAAACGTTCGTGAACGTTCAACGCTCGTTTCTTCGTTCTAAGTCGGAATCCGATCATTCTCGAGTTTGCAACTTTATAATGCCAAATAAGACTTGACTCTATTGAAAACCAACGTTTATAAGCTCAATATCAAAATTCATCCTCTAATCCGAGAATTTTACGAATTCGACGATTATCGTCCAAACTCGTGAATTCCGCCAAAACTTCGTTACTTAAGATTTGTTCTTCGTTTCAAATGGATTCATTCTGTCATAATAACATCTTAACATACTTACTTTATTAACTTATAATCATGATAAGTTATTACTTTTTCTTTGCGAGTTTGTAACTTATAAAAATATAAATTACTTATGAATTCAGATTGATGAGAAAGATTAATGAGAAAATATTTCAGATGCAATCTGGTATAACCCTACTGGATAAAGTTAAGGAGGCTCACTTGATTTAAGAATGTAAAATGTGACAAAGAAGATATCGAAGGAAAGAACCAAGATTTAAGATGGATAAGGAAGGAATACCGAGATTTGATAATAGAATTTGGGTACCTTGATTCAAGAGATTAAGGAAGATATTTTAAGCGAGGCTCATAGTTCACGATATTCGATTCACCACGGTAGTACCAAGATGTACCAAGATCTTAACAACATTTACGGTGGCCGAATTTGAAGCGTGATGTTGCGAATGTGTTGCCAAGTGTCCGACTCCATCGAGAAAGTGAAAGCGGAACATCAGAGACCGAGTGGATTGCTACAACCGTTAGAGATCCCAGAGTGGAAATGGGAACATATTACAATGGACTTCGTGGTTGGCCTTCCGACGACTCAGAAAGGCTACGACGCAAGATATGGGTTATCGTTGACGAATCGATAACGCAAATCGCACACTTTCTTTCGATCAAAATAAGATTCAACTTAGATCGGTTGGGCGAGGCTATACGTAAAGAGATTGTTTGAGGCACGGAGTTCCGGTATCAATTGTTTCAGATAGGGATCCGCGCTTCACATCAAATTTTTGGAAACGTCTTCAGGAATGCATGGGTACGCAATTGCGAATGAGTACAGTTTACCACCCTCAAACAGACGGACAGAGTGAGAGAACGATTCAGACATTAGAAGATATGTTAAGAGCTTGTGTGATGGACTTTAAAGGAAATTGGGATGATCACCTACCATTAGTAGAGTTCGGTTACAATAACAGTTACCACGCTAGTATTGGAATGCCACCCTATGAAGCGTTATCTACAGAAAGTGCGAACTCCACTATATTGGGATGAAGTTCATGAAAAGACAACTACTAGTCTTAATTGGTACAACAAACAAAGCATATATAGTCAAGGTGATTCAAGCAAGATTGATGACTCAAGATAGAGCAGAAGAAATACCGATCCACACCGTAAAGAAGAATGTTGAGTTCGAACTGTGTAGTTATGTGTTCTTAAAGGTCTCTCCTTGGAAAGGAAAGATCAGATTCAGAAAGAAGGGAAAATTGATCCCAAGATTCATCGGACCCTTTGAAGTTCTGAGAAGGGTTGGAGAAGTTGCTTATGAGGTAGCCTTACCTCCATCTCTAGAGAATGTCCACAATGTTTTCCATGTCCCAGTCTTACGACCCTACAAATCCTATTACAAGCATGTGATTGAATATGAACCCCTACATTTCGACAAAGACTTGTCTTACGAAGAAATTCCTGTTCAAATTATCGACCGAAAAGAACAAGTTCTAAGAAGTAAAGTAATACCTTCTGTTAAGGTAATTTGGAGGAACCACAATGCTGAAGAAGCTACGTGGGAACTCGAAGAGAATATGATGACGAATTATCCTCATTTATTTACTTAGATTGTTATATGCGATACTGGGGACAGAATCTTTGTAAGGGGGGAGAATGTAACGGGACAAATTTTTGAGTTGTGATTCTGGGGACAAAATCCTTTTATTTATTTTTTATTTTTTTTTCTAAATTGTGAGTATTAAATATATATAAAAAAAATAGGAAACACATCTAGGGGCATACCCCGCGAAAGAGCTAAAGAAGCTACATCAGAGACAAGCCAATGATGCACTTGCTATAACTGCCAACATCTAAGGTTTGGATATTTTAGCGTATAAGAACTAAAATCTTTAACTGAATACAATTTGCATTTAACAATCCTAACACAGTCTTGAACAAGAGCAGATAAAGATCTTGGGGATTCACCATGGGCTCGCCTATTGCGTTCATTCCATACTTTGTAAATAACAAGAGCTCAAGCAAAGCTTTATAATCCGAGATGACATGAGGTCCATTGGAGAATGTTGAATGTGGTGAATAAGCGGATCCCGGTCAAAAGGCACACCAAACCCGACCATGAGAACAAAGAAGTTAATCGATCCAAGAAGTCGCCGAGAGAAGGCACAGCAAAGAAAAGATGCGAGAATGATTGGGGCGTGAGAACATAGACAATGGAGAGTCCAATGGATCATGTCACCACCTCTTATGTAGCGTGACAAAGAAGAAGAAGAAAGAAGCGAGGGACCAAGGTTGTGCCAAATAAGTTTGAACCAAGGGACAGTGGTACCCTCACAGTGATAGATGTCCATATATGAGAAGCTTTGACCAAGAGACGCCAAAGACACCGATCGGGATCGAGAGAAGGCGATGGGTGATGTAAGGCTATGGTAATTTGATCTAGGAGGTCGCCATGAGCGAAAGTGCATGATGATGTCGCCGACTTTGGGCGTAAAAGGCAAACCAATTTGAGACAATAGGTCTGCATGCGATGGCAAGCCAAATGAGCGATTGTCTAGCCAAGGATCTTGCCATAAATCGATGTTCGGCCGTTACCTACTTTATATGTAAATAAAATTTATGGCTAAGCTCCTAAGGTTCGAACTTTGCGCCAAATCCGGAAGCATTAGATGGAATAGAGTAGTCCAAAAGTTGTGCTTCAAGAGTAGAGTTTTGTTAACCCATTGAGCCCGAAAAGAGGAACTTTTGAAATTGATAATCCTGCCATAGGTGTAGCATAATCATGCTTTGTTCCATTCAATAACTTTTTTAATACCTAACCCACCTTCCGATATAGGGAGGGTGACACGGGCCCAAGAAACCTTTGCACCATATTTATCAAGTGAGAGCCCTTCCAAAGAAATCTAGAAAGTAGTCATTCAATTTGCTTGGTTACCGATTTGGGAAGAACAAAATAAGGCACCAATAAGATTGAATAGCAAATAGAATGGATTTAATGAGTCAAAACCTACCCAAGATAGAGAGAGGAAACAGTTAGCCCAACGAATTGAATTTGCATAATGATCTTTTGAATTAGGGGCAAGTATTCCACCGAGGATAGCTTTGAAGTAATGAGGGAACTCCTAAGAATTTGACAGCAAAGAGCCCAGCCTATATTGAGGGATGAAAGAATGTTAAGCACCAGATTGAGAGAGATGTTTGCAAGGAAGCACCGATTTTTTCTTTGTGATTTATAGATAGGCGAGAGAAGTGGTAAAGGAGTCAAGGCTATGCTTTAGGAGGTTGATAGAATGCATGTCACCGTGACAAAGAGAAGGAGGTCATCCATAAAGCAAAGGTTTGTGATTTTACATGCCTTTGTTCTCAATGGAATGAAAAATTTGGAGAGGAAGAAGCTTTATCAAGTAGAAGAGCTAGGACTTCCATGACTAAAACAAACGGTATGGAGAAAGAGGGTCGCCTTGGCGAATACCTTGTTTACCTTTAGCCACATAGTCGACCATTAACTTTAATCGAGAACATTCACAGTAGAAATGCAACTTTTGATCCATTGAATGAAAGTAGTAGGATAGCCAAAAGAGTCGAAGCATCAAATAGGAACTCCCATCGAATAGAAAGTTGAAGGCTTTCTTCAAATCGATTTTAACCGCACATCTAGAGGGGCCGAAGGTCCATGATAGTTTCAGAAGAGCTCTTGGGCCAAAAGAATGTTGTCACCAATTTTATGTCCTGGAATAAAGGCAAACTTGAGAATTGGAGATGAGGTCGAGGAAGAGTGGCTTTAAGTCTAGCCGCTAATATTTTGGATATGCATTTATAGATAGAGTTCAAAGCAGGATATTGGTAGGAAGTCGCCCCATAGAGGAGGGGTTTGGGACTTTAGGAATAAGAACGACGGTGAGTGGCATTGGATTCTTTAAGCATATGACCATAGATGAAGAATGATTGAGCAGCTTTGACAAAATCAAATTTCCACAAAGGCCCCCAAGAATGAAGAAAGAAGTTCACGTTGAAGCCGTCAGGACCAGGACTTTTGTTTCTCTGCATGCCTTTAAGAGTAGAAAGAATTTCCTCCAGAGTAACAATAGCTGCAAGAGATGGAATCAAATCGGGATTAATACGTTTTGTGATCACTTGACATTTAGCGCACCGGACTGACGGATAAGAAGAGATTTTTGGTGCCCAAAAGATTTTTGAAGTAGCCAATGCAAAGTGGACTTAATCTGCTCCGGATCATTAGTCAAAATTCCCTGATTATCCTCAATCGCAAGAATCTTATTTGAATTCCACCGACTTTTGGTTTTGGCATGAAAGTATTTGGTGTTTTTATCCCCCCAAGGAAAGCCACTGAATTCTGGATTTTTGTTGAAAAAATTGCTCTTCTATGGTAATAGCATCCCATAAATCCTTGGTAAGTTTCCTCCCAAGATCCAAATTATCCCGGGGATATAGGAGCATTAGAGCAGTTGAATGGTCATTTGAAGAGCATGAAGAGCTTGCCTAGCCATTTTGACAATCAGAAAGCAAAGAGAGCCATGTTACTTATTCAGATCAATGAGGGCTCGTTTGGTTCTCCAAGCTTTTTCAAGAACAAAGAGAGAGGGAACCAATGATACTGCAATTCCATGCTTGGGAAACCACCTCCTCGTAGCCATCCAATAGAATAAGGTGGTTGAAAAATTGAAAAGGCTTGAAAGATTTGGGAGAATGGAAACCTGTAGATAGAATAACGGGGTTATGATCTGAGAAACCTCTAGCCCCAAAAGTAACCAGAGAGAGAGTCATTTGAGTGAACCATTTACGCATTCCCAAGAGCTCTGGTCAACTTACGACAAATTTGAGAATTCCTCCAAGTGAAGTGAGGACCAACCGCTCTAATGTCATCCAGCTCGATTGTTCGAGACAAAGTTTAAAATCGGACATGCCAGCAGAGACAATTGTCGTTACCCCCTGCGATTCGGCCAAGCGCAAATTTCATTAAAATCCCCAAAACACACCATCTCGAATCGATGGACTTTGCAAGGGTTGTAAGATCATGCCATAATTGCTTACGCTCATACTATGAGTGTTAAGACCATAAACGATAGTAACCAAAAAGATATCAACAGATCCAACCAAAGATAATTCACAATGTATAAGTGGGAAGATCTCGAACAACACGTTGACAATCAAAAAAGAAGGGTTCCAACCAACCCATATTCTACCATTATCATGATAATCATAATTAAAAGTCCGGTTCAATTAGCAAAAAAGTTTAGAGGAAATAGCCCGAGATTTGTGACATTTGACTCTAGTTTCCACAAGGCCAACAAAAGATATATGATTGTCCGATAAAAAGGCATGAACATCACTGCTTTTTTGAGACTTATTTAAACCTCTAACATTATAGGAACAGATCTTAGACATAAAAGGATAGAGATTTAGGATGGGGAGTTTCTCCCCCTGCCATTGTTTCTCCTTTTAGCAGAAGGAGAACCAATAACCTCAGCTTGTGCTTTCGCTTTTGCTTGCATCTTAAGGTCCCTGCCTTCCTTTTCGTCGATGATTTTGAGCTTATCCTTTTAAGAGGGGAAAGATGTGACAACCGTAATTTTGTAATTTAATTTTAATATTTATTAGATTGAATAAATATTTTTCGATGAATTAATTATTAGATTAATTAATTAATTGATGAAGCTGTGATAGATTAATTTAATTATATGTGTTATATTTATTAAATTAATGTGGAGAATTTTATTATTCAAGTATGTGATTATGTGAGCTTATTGAATTAAAAGAAATATATTTAATAAGCTTTATGTTATTTCAACTAATTAAATTATTAATTAGAGATTTAATAATTTAATATTATTATTAAATAAAAAATTTAATTATGTGACTATGTGAATTAATGAGAATTTACTATATTAAATAAAATATTAGATTTATTTTATAATGGGTGTGACATTATTTAAAACTATATTATAAGGGTTTTATTAAATTAAATGGTTTTAAAACCCATTTTTGTTAAGCCAAACGTGGCCTTAGTGGAGTTGAGGGCGATTACCCATGATCGGTAATCACCACAAAGCGTCGACCGCTTTTATTTATTGAATACGTCTTCCTTCTTCATTAATTTCCTAAGTCTGACATTAAGCAGAGAGGGAAAAGAGAAAGAGAGTTGAGAAATTGTTGAGTAAAGTGTGAGTTGAGTGATTGAAGAGTTTGAGAAGGGTTTCAATTCATCTCCTACTATTTCACTATACGCTTGGGTAATTTTCTTCAACCCAATTTATAATTTACATCTTTTGAGTTTCATGAATATGGCTTAAGTTTTCTGTGATTCTCTGTAATTGGGAAATTATGGTGTTATGTGAATATATGAAATTATGGTGTTATGTGAATATATATATCATAAGATTATAACGTATGATTTTGGCTTGTTATTCCAAAAATTTACAGAGTACATGATATGGCCATATGGCCCTTACGCACAAATTTAATGCGTTGATCATATATTATCCCTAAATTTTACACTTATATATGATTATACATGCTAAAACAAACAAAATGAAACTTGAGTGGTTGGATTTGACCTTATAACGAATCCATAGTAGTAAATTCTATGTTTTTATTCAAAAACCTCAAGAAAACAATTATAATTTACATATTTTAATTTCAGTAACTATGTGTTTTAATGGGTTTAAATTACTCTATAAATGTTGGGTAATGATTATGTATAAATTCTAGTATTTGGGTATGCTTAAACTAATATATGGACAAGGAAATTGGAAGTTATGGCCATATTCATGTATAATTTTACGTGTGATTGATTTTTGGCCTAATTTGGCCTCAGAATGTTCAATGAATCTGCAGAATCTATAAACTGCAGAAAATGAGCACTGAGTAACCCGGCCCTCAATGCGTTACTAAACTACATTACCACTACCGACCAAAAAAAAAATAAAAAATAAATATTCGATGAAAATTATTATTAAAATATTTAAAAAAATAAATTAAATATTTTAATTGAGATATTTATGGAATAAAATAAATATTCGATGAAATTATTATTAAAATATTTATAAAATAAATTAAATATTTTAATTGAGATATTATAGAATAAAATAAATATTTGATGAAAATTATTATTAAAATATTTATAAAATAAATTAAATATTTTAATTGAGATATTCATGGAATAAAATAAATATTCGATGAAAATTATTATTAAAATATTTATAAAATAAAGTAAATATTTTAATTGAGATGTTTATAGAATAAAATAAATATTCGATGGAAATTATTATGAAATAATTTATTCTAGTGTAATAATAGTAAGAGAATGAAAATATTCTAATTTAATTAAGTAATTAAATTAGAAGGGTAATGATTTGTTAAATAAAGTAGAGTTTATATTAAATAATTAAGAGAAAATATAACTAATGAATTTCGTGAATATATATGGTATATGTGTAGGACTTGTGGTGAACGGAAGTAGTAATCGTTTAGCCTACACACGAGGCAAGTTCCTAAACCTTAATTCTTTACATAAAGCAAATTCATTATTCTATCTTGTTTATTATTGTTCAAGTCAAGATTTCATATTAGATCTTACCATTCTTTAAAAACATAATTCCTAGTATACAATACTTATTCGATTGTATACATCTTGAATTTTATTATTCAAATTGAATATCAATTATTGTTGAACCTTGTAAGACTAGTGAACCCTTATTGATTCAACTAGTCCATAGTTGATAAGCGTTATAAATTCTAGAACTTTTATTGAGCTTACCAATCCAAACTTCCTTTGGTGCGGACTTCGATGTCAAACTGAGATGAACAACCCTTTAATAGGGGATTATTTACGCTTTAGCGTTAAGATATTGTGCACAATATGGTACTAAGGGCTGATCCCCCTAAGTACGAGAAGAAGAGTCCATAGTCTTATGACTGTTAAAGGTTTCAAGAATAAACACTTGACAACCTAGGACATAGTTCAAGGTCTTGTGACCCTCAGAATTTCTTTTGATTCTTGTTATTCATTCTTGATTCAAAAGTTGAGCTTTTATATTCAAAGTTATTAATTCATTCGCATGTTATTATTATTCATTTATTATATTGTTATACTTGTGGGCAATCGTGCTCACTCTTGCGTAATAATAACATTGCAGTTAAGAACGAGAGAACAGACGAGCCTTCCACTAGTAAAGGCAAGGGCAAGATTAGCAAGTAATGAAGACTATTTGTTTATGGGGTTGTGTAATGACATTTAGAATTGATGTTACTTAAGACTTAATTGTTATGTTTCCGCACAGATATTATAAGGTTAGATCAACCTGGGATTTATTTAGTTATGCAGTTGATGTAACCCCATAAGGGGAGAGAGTTATTATCTATTCTATCTATTGTATGGTTGTATTTTATTTATGGGTGGATAGATAGATGATGTTTGTACAGTGAACACCAAATCCTGTGGAAATGAAAGTACCAGATTTGGGGGTGTCACAGTTAATCTTTGATCTTCTTCTTGCTTCTTGAAATATGAAAGACTAGTTTCCTAGCTTTTCTAGCTTATTATCTCTAACAAATAAGCTCTCAACTTGTTGGATGAAATGAACAACCAACAAAAATGAAATCCAAGCTTGCTATTTATAGGAAAGTCTAAGTTAGTGTATAATGGTCATAAAACCACTCCACCTTCTTACTATTCCTAGCTTAAACACTAAGTTAACTTGCTCCCCACAACACTTGGCCATTAAGTCTACTTGGTTACCACACTTACTTAGCCATTAAGTATACTTGTTCATCACAACTTTTATCCTTTGCTTGCTCATCACAACACTTAGCCATTAAGTTACTTGCTCCCTACTTTGGATCATCCATGGTTTGCCCCATAGGTTTAAACCATCCCATAACACATTAATTCTTACTTTGGGCCTTTAGCTTAATTAATTTAAATTATACATTGGGCTTGTATTAATCCACATTGGATTACACCTTACAAACATTTGGGCTTTAACATTAATTCGTATTAGGCTTTATTATTATCCCAATTGGACATTACAATTTCCTACACAATCCTACAAGTCCATTACACATGGTTTAAAACCTTACAAAGTATTTTCTACATATTAATCTCGTATTCCCGTATACTTATTCATTATATACGACATACCATTATTCATACGTACTTGTATAATACCTCATATCATACTCGTATTCATTACCTCATTTAATACTTACGCATTATACAATCATTGCTTTAATTCATTATACACATTTAAATTCCTTCTCGAGAATCACTTTCCCTAACTGTTAGGTTTTAAGTCCGCAGGTGAAAAACTGTAAGACCCCGAAATTTTTTTAAATAAAAAGGAATTTCCTTTATTTATTATTTTGAAATAGTAAGGGTGGATTTGATAAATGTGGTTAGTTATGGGTAAAATGCGCAAATATTTTAAATAAGCAAGTGGTGATATAATATTCATTATTGTCGGAGAATATTCGTTTGGTCGTGGAATATTCAGATCGCTTTGGGAATATTCGCATTTATTGGCGTTGACCATATGGGCCCCATAACGGAAAGCGATTGGAGGAAGAAAACGATAAAAATAAGTTGTTTAAAAATAACGACGTAGTTGTTACCGCTTTACATCGTTGGAATACACCGTGGTTAAAACACGAGAATACGCGTTATCGCACAAAAGAAGACACCAGTATTGCACCAATTATTGATTCTTACGTAAGAAGGCACTACTCAATAATGGTCACAAGTAATTATCGCTCAAAGATTTTATTTTATTGATTCAATAATTGCTGCGTTGATATTTTATATTGTGTTGTTTCAATAATTGTCATTACACAAGATTTTTCATTATCGAAGCAATAATTCATATTATCCGAATAATATTATTAGATAACATTATTGGCAATGTCTAGAAAGTTACATCTAAGGAGAGGTTTGGTCACCTAATTGCGCCAAGAAAGAGAAATTTTATCGAAAGCCCCTCTTCCCGGAACCGCACTGGTTGTCAATATTGTGATTCTCGTAATATTATTTGTGAATAATTAATTATTGATTCATATGATGAGGAAAATATTGATTTTATGTGGATATAGATGGAGAAAATTTTTATAGTGACAATTGTTGAAAATTAATATTTTATCTTTTTTTCGATAAAATAATTCATTTAAATATATTATTTTAATAATATATTAACGATGATATTTTTACGATGAATGTGGGATATATGAGTATATGAGGAGGAAGAGTATTTTTGTTGCAATAAATGTTTAAAACATGTTAAACATGCTTGGTGGACCCCATTTATCGACTGAAATTTGATTATAGCTTGTAAAATCGTCCATTTGTGGATTTCGGTCAATTTCTGTTTGGAATTTGGAAAAACTTTCTTCTGTAAAGTTGTAGAGAATTGAATTTCCTATAAAAACTCAAGAGATTTGAATTTTCTGGCAAAAGGGCTATTTATTGTGAATTATTGAAGTTCAAGTTCAAATAATTGATTTTTGAAGTTTAAAATATTTTTATTTACAAAAACGTTTTTTTCATTTGGTTCCCTCATTTAACACATGACAAGTTGCTGAAATTCAGATTCAAGGTAATGCGAGGGAATTATTATTATAAATAATAATATTATATTAAATTTTCTACTTTGGTGTTCTAAGCAATTTCCTATAAATAAGTGCTTAGTTAGAATTGAAAATCACACCGTAAATCAAGTTTTTCTCTCTATATTATCGAGTGTATTCTTGTGAGTATTTTGAGTATACTTTGAGTATTGCTATACGGTGCAAGTTCAAGTCATAGCCTATATCCGGTGTTTCAACTGTAGTAATCGCCTTTTCGAGGTAAGGGATGTTATTTTCTTCTCAAATGATATTATTTCTTCAATATCATTATGCTGAAATATTGGTTGGAACTTTTTATCAAATTTGGAACTTTTTCATGTTGGGGTTACTATTCATGAGTTACTATTCACGAAGTTACTATTCATGAGTTACTATTTACGAGTTACTATTCATTTAGTACTATTCACTTAAGCGTGAAATATTTTTTGTGAAATTTCTATCTTTTGGTGTTTGAGTTACTATTCACGATACGACACTATTCACGATACTGAGACTATTCACGAATCACGGCACTATTCACCGAAAAATGAAATTTTTTCCTTTTCGTTCAAAATATCTATTCCGGATACTAGCTTTGATTGTATCCATGTTTTGATCATTCTTGAATTTTACACCACTATGATTATTTTTGAGGTATTTTTGGACGTGGATAAAACAAAGTACTAATCCTTAATCCTTAATCCTTGTCATTTTGTTTCACCGGATTCGCTTTTTTAAAAATATTTTCATCATCCTCGCCTTAAATAATGATATTATTGAATATCTTTGGCCCGTAGGTGGCAAAGATGAATGAGTTATGATGAATATCTTTGGCTCCTGTAGTGCAAAGATGAATGATTTTCGATGAATATCTTTGGCCCGTAGAAAAGCAAAGATGAATGATTTCGATGAATATCTTTGGCCAGTAGTGCAAAGATGAACAGTGTTTAGATGAACATGACTAATGGTGAATGTCCTTGGCTTTCATAAAGTGCAAGGATGAATATATGATTCCCAGATATATATTGATTGATGTTACTGGGGATAAAAATATTGACGATGAACTTTAAAATTCATACATAGAAGATAGTAGTTTGCATTCTCTACTTAACTCTTCTAATGAATTATTATTTCCATTCATGTAATATTGATTTAAAACTTGTTGTCTATTGTATTCTATTATATTTTTCCCCGTTGAAGACTAACGATAATTTTGTTGTATATTATCTTAGTCATAATATTCTTTTATTGGGCTAGTCGAGCTCACCCTTTTCCTTTTTGTTCCATTTTTCTTCTCGGGAGGCGAGAATATAACGAAAGTACGAAGTCGAGGTATGGAATGAAAGTTCTAGGAGAGTTGTTTAGTAGTCCTCACCATTTTTGTAAAATGATGTATCAATAATTATGATGGGGATTTATTTGGGTATGTATATTGTCTAGAAGACAATAATTGTATTTAAACTCACAAGATATATGTTGTCGTATTTTTTGCCGACAAATGTATTAATAAAGTTGTAGTTATTTCGTACCATGTATTTGGCGCACTCGTAATGGGTTGGGTGGAATGGACCTATTTTGGGGGCGCCACAGGTTGGTATCGAGCTTAGGATATGATCTCTGGCGGAGATCGGGGAATAGAACTAGGAGGGGGGAGACGAGTAAATCCTTCGCTAGTGTGTCCTACCTAAGCTTATTTGTTAGTTGGTCAGTATATAGGGATATTATGTGATATATTGATTTCCTTAATTAACCCTTGTTTTATGACAAGATTTGAGAATGTAAACGAGAATATTAACAAGTGGAGTGAATGAGACCGTGAGATGCCTCAGATTACCAACGAGGAGAACGTGCAACAGTCAAGGCAATGTACCTCCTGTAAACAACACCACCGAAAGCAGACGATAAACGACGGATGTTTAGAAGCTTTTTGCGCTCATGCAAAAATCGCACGAGGAGACTCGTGTTCAAAACATAGGAGGAAATGATAGCAATTCACGGGTTGTCACAGCCAAGCAGTTCAAAGAGTTGGGACCACCAGAATTTAAGGGAAAGCCCGATCCGATCATGGCGGAAACGTGGGTCAAGCAAATCACCAAGATATTCGATGTCTTGGGATGCACGGAGGAACAGAAGGTTCCATTCGCCACCTTTATGTTCCGTGGCGAGGCGGTATCATCGGTGGGAGTCTCGTGAAGCGTGCATCCATCCACTGCGCTTCAAGATGTCTTGGGAGACGTTTCAGAACTATTTAATGACAAATACTTTCCCGAAAGTGTTCATGCATATGAAGGAAGTGGAGTTTATTAGACCGGAGCAGTAACAACATGACGGTGTCTCAAGATGATGAGCGCTAAGTTTCATGAGTTGTCTCAAAGTTTGCACCTCATTTGGTGGAAAATGAGGAATGAATGACGCCAGATGTTTCGAGGGTCTAAAACCCGAGATTCGACAATATCTTATCTCTCATAAATTTTCTTTATATTCAGATGTTGTAAAAATGTGGCTCAATTATTAGAGCGTGATAACGAGTATGTTCAACCGAGGGACCACAAACGGTGGTCATATCGGTGATGATGCAATCATCAAAACGATGATAACCAAATGGGAGGAAAGAATACTGACGGACAAAGCGCTAGAACCACTCGGGTGGTAATCGTGGCCATGATAATAGGAGAGGTGACTCAAGTGGACATTTCAAGAAGAGAAGGTTCAACAATAACCATGGGAAGACGTCAGCGCCAGCAGCAACTGGTTCCAAGGGAGGAGAACGACCACCGGTCATATGCTATAAATGCGGGAAAGAGGGACATATCAGTCCAAACTGCCCACAACAGTTCCAGGTATGCTATAATTGTGGAAAGGAAGGACATATAGCTCGAGAGTGTACAGTAGCGAAACCAAGTCCAGCGGGGATAGTGACTCAAAAGGATGTCCCGGATAAGTCAAAAATCGGTTTTGGAAGAGCGCCAGACTTCTCAAAATGCGAGGAACCTAACGAAGTTAGCACGGGTTAGTTAATTATAAATTCTTGCTAAGTTTATACCTTACTAGATACCGGGTTTCTACCGATTTCTTTTATCTCTCTTGCTTATACCAACGCTTGAACTTGACTATGGAGAAATTAGACTTTGACCTATCTGTGGAGACTCCGTTAAGAGAAACTTTTATTACATCCGTTGTTTAGAAATCTTGCTTGATTCAGGTTGGCACTATCACATTACCTGTTAACCTTATTTCTATAGAGATATTTGTTTTTGATGTGATTTTAAGGTTAACTACTCATCATGCCAAAATTGATTGCTTTCGTAAGGTTGTTAGTTTTCATATTCTTAAACAACCTGTTATTCGAATTCAAGCACCCAAACCATTGAAGTCAAACTCTTTCATATTAAATTATAAAGCCATTTGTTTATTGAAAAACGAATGTCAAGCTTTCTTAGTCCATGTTATGGATTTGAATAAAGACACGTCAGATTTGAATAATATTCCTGTTGTTATTGATTTTTCCCGACGTATTTCAAGAATTTTTCGCCTACTCCCCAGAAAGCGTGATATTGAATTTGTATCGACTTTGAACCCGGAACAAAACCCATTTCTAAAATCTCATATCGAATGGCTCATATTGAACTTCAGGAGTTAAAAACCCAACTATAGAAGTTGATACCCGAGCCTCTATCTTATGACTTCCTTTGTGAAATACGCTGAAGCCAGACTCTCTGTAGAGGATGCCATATTCGTGTGATAGTAAACTGATAGGTGTCATTGTAATGTGCTATCCAAGGTTGGGATGTGAGTCACAGTTGAGAACAACCTAAGTCGGTAATCGAAATACGTAGCTTTCTAGGCTTAGTTGGTTATTATCGGAGATTCGTTGAAGGATATTCTCGAATCGCTATTCCATTAACGCAGCTGACTTGTAGAGATACAAAATTCGAATGGAGCAAGGAATGTGGGAAGAGCTTCGAAGAACTCAAGAGGAGACTCATTTCAGCACATGTTCTGACCATGCCATCCTGGAAAAGCTAACGTGGTAGCTGACGTGTTGAGTAGAAGATCGATATACAAGTACGAAAGTACGATATTGTCAAAAACTAATTTCATTATAATTTACAAATAATAGAGATGGAGATGAAAACTCTAGGTACCCACGTGATGATATACGAGTATAATCGACTTTAATCGATAAAGTTAAAGTCGTTTCAAGCTACACAGGAGTCGATGAATTTGAAGAAGGAGGTGCAAGAAGTTGTTATTTCAAAAATGAGAATCGGTGAGGTGAGGAAAGCTCAAACCTTCGATTTATTAATCCATTTGAAATTCTTGATTGAATAGGAACTCGTGGCCTATAGACTCGTTTTTTACCGCCAAGTATGACGCGTGTTCATAACGTTTTTCACGTATCGATGTTACGTAAATATGTGGACGACCGAACCACGTCATTGAAGTTAGAACCCGGACGAGATAGTCAAGACTTAACGTATGAGGAGGTACTGTAAAGATCTTGGATAGGAAGGAGCATGTCCCTACGACGAAGGTTATACCACAAGTTAAAGTTTTGTGGAGAAACCATGCTATTAAGGAAATGACACGGGAGTTGGAAACGAAAATGAAAGCGACGTATTTTCATCTTTTCAAACACTGTGTATCGACGTCAATTTCGAGGACGAAATTTCATAAGGAGGGAGGTTGTAAGACCCTAAATTTTTTAAATAAAAAGGAATTTCCTTTATTTATTATTTTGAAATAGTAAGGGTGGATTTGATAAATGTGGTTAGTTATGGGTAAAATGCGCAAATATTTTAAATAAGCAAGTAGTGATATAATATTCATTATTGTCTGAGAATATTCGTTTGGTCGTGGAATATTCGTGATTTGTTGGGAATATTAGACGACGACAGTAGCGAAACAATGTGGGCCCCATAACGGAAAGCGATTGGAGGAAGAAAACGATAAAAATAAGTTGTTTAAAATAACGACGTAGTTGTTACCGCTTACATCGTTGGAATACCCTTGGTTAAAACACAAGAATACACGTTATCGCACAAGAAGACACTCAGATTGCACCAATTATTGATTCTTACGTAAAGAAGGCACTACTCAATAATGGTCACAAAGAATTATTCGCTCAAAGATTTTATTTTATTGATTCAATAATTGCTTTGCGTTGATATTTTATATTGATGTTGTTTCAATAATTGTCATTACACAAGATTTTTCATTATCGAAGAAATAATTCATATTATCTGAATAATATTATTAGATAACATTATTGGCAATGTCTAGAAAGTTCATCTAAGGAGAGGTTTGGTCACCTAATTGCGCTACAAGAAGGAGAAATTCTTATCGAAAGCCCCTCTTTTCCTGAACCGCCTCGTTGTCAATATTGTGATTCTCGTAATATTATTTGTGAATAATTAATTATTGATTCATATGATGAGGAAAATATTGATTTTATGTGGATATAGATGGAGAAAATTTTATAGTGACAATTGTTGAAAATTAATATTTTATCTTTTTCTCGATAAAATAATTCATTTAAATATTATTTTAATAATATATTAACGATGATATTTTTTACGATGAATGTGGGATATATGAGTATATGAGGAGGAAGAGTATTTTTGTTGCAATAAATGTTTAAAACATGTTAAACATGTCGGTGGACCCCATTTATTGACTGAAATTTGATTATAGCCTGTAAAATCGCCCATTTGTGGATTTTGGTCAATTTCTGTTTGGAATTTGGAAAACTTTCTTCTGTAAAGTTGTAGAGAATTGAATTTCCTATAAAAACTCGTGAGATTTGAATTTTCTGGCAAAAGGGCTATTTATTGTGAATTATTGAAGTTCAAGTTCAAATAATTGATTTTTGGAAGTTTAAAATATTTTTATTTACAAAAACGTGTTTTCATTTGGTTCCCTCATTTAACACATGACAAGTTGCTGAAATTCAGATTCAAAGGTATGAGGAATTATTATTATAAATAATAATATTATATTAAATTTTCTACTTTGGTGTTCTAAGCAATTTCCTATAAATAAAAGTGCTTAGGTTAGAATTGAAAATCACACCGTAAATCAAGTTTTCTCTCTATATTATCGAGTGTATTCTTGTGAGTATTTTGAGTATACTTTGAGAGTATTTCTATACTATTGCAAGTTCAAGTCATAGCCTATATCCAAAGTGTTTCAACTAGAAGCACTCGCCTTTTCGAGGTAAGGGATGTTATTTTCTTCTCAAATGATATTATTTCTTCAATATCATTATCTTTGAAATATTGGTTGGAACTTTTATCAAATTTAGAACTTTTTCATATCTGGGGTTACTATTCATGAGTTACTATTCACGAAAGTTACTATTCATGAGTTACTATTCACGAGTTACTATTCATTTAGTACTATTCACGTAAGCGTGAAGATGTTTTTTTGTGAAATTTCTATCTTTTGGTGTTGAGTTACTATTCAATGATACGACACTATTCACGATGATCTGACTATTCACTTAATAATACAAGACTATTCATCGAAAAATGAAATTTTTTCTTTTCGTCAAAAATATCTATTCGGATACTAGCTTTGATTGTATCCATGTTTTGATCATTCTTGAATTTTACACCACTATGATTATTTTTGAGGTATTTTTGGACGTGGATAAAACAAAGTACGAATCCTTAATCCTTAATCCTTGTCATTTTGTTTCACTTTGGATTCGTTTTTTAAAAATATTTTTCATCATCCTCGCCTTAAATAATGATATTATTGAATATCTTTGGCCCCTCAGTGCAAAGATGAATGAGTTATGATGAATATCTTTGGCTTCAGTAGTGCAAAGATGAATGATTTTCGATGAATATCTTTGGCCCAGTAGTGCAAAGATGAATGATTTGATGAATATCTTTGGTCCGTAGTGCAAAAGATGAACAGTGTTTAGATGAACATGACTAATGGTGAATGTCCTTGGCACAGTCAAAAAAGGATGAATATATGATTCCAGATATTTATTGATTGATGTTACAGGGATAAAAATATTGACGATGAACTTTAAAATTCATAAATAGAAGATAGTAGTTTGCATTCTCTACTTAACTCTTCTAATGAATTATTATTTTCACGCGAATATTGATTTAAAACTTTTGTCTATTGTATTCTATTATATTTTTTCCTCGTTGAAGACTAACGATAATTTTGTTGTATATTATCTTAGTCATAATATTCTTTTTATGGGCTAGTCGAGCTCACCTTTTCCTTTTTGTTCCATTTTTCTTCTCAAGAGGCTTAGAATATAACGAGTATTTAGCCTGTGGTATGGAATGAAAGTTCTAGGGAGAGTTGTTTAGTAGTCCTCACCATTTTTGTAAAATGATGTATCAATAATTATGATGGGGATTTATTTTGGTATGTATATTGTCTAGAAGACAATAATTGTATTTAAACTCACAAGATATATGTTGTCGATTTTGCACGACAAATGTATTAATAAAGTTGTAGTTATTTCTGTACCATGTATTTGGCGACTCAGAATGGGTTGGGTGGAATGGACCTATTTTGGGGGCGTCACAAAAACTGTGTTTTCCATAACTGAAATATTATTGGATTCTCCATCTCACCTTGATATTCTATCATTACGTATTTCTCGAAAGTTCAAAAATAATTCCCGAGCAGAAATGCATGAATAGTGTTTTTCGAAAAATTTCTCGGAAAGCTTTTATTTTCGTCTTGGAAATTCAAACACTTTAATTCTACCACGTAGCCAAAATACTACGACATTTTGATATGTATAGATCATAGAACGACCTTCAAATAGCTTACTCCCATAAATAATCAATTAAATTCATTTAATCCACATAATCAAATAAAAATTTAATTCTCAACAATCAGATTTTTTTCTGGGGCGTTACAACCGCTTCGATGACTGCTACCACTGGTATTATCACTTTGTCGGCTGCTATCTCTTGGTTGGGTTGACTCATTATCGCACTCCAATAACTGAGCCTTATTCACAACATCTGAATACAAGCAAAGTTTGTGAGAAATGAGATATTGACGTATTTCGAGTTTCAAACCTCGCAAAAACATTCGCGTCATTCTCTCCTCATTATCAACCAAATTGGATGCAAACCGGGATACTCAGCAAACTTAGCCTCGTACTGCAATGCGGTTATATTTTTTTGCTCCAACTTGATGAATTTTACCTCCTTCATGTGACGAATACTTTCGGGAAAGTACTTTCTTCGAACTTCTCCCAAGACATCTTTAGTGCGGATGGTTGAGTACATTTTACAGATTCCCACCAATGACCTTCCTCTCCTCGCAACAGGAAGGTGGCATAGGGAACCTTTTGCTCCTTGGAGCATCCCAAGACATCAAATATCTTGGTGATCTGCTTAATCCACGTCTCTGCCTTAAGTGGTTCTGGCTTTCCCAAAAACTCCGGTGGTCCCAGCTCCTTGAATCGCTTCGCGGTAACCATCCGTGAGTTGCCAGTATTTCCACCTACATTTTGAACAGGAGTCTCTCTCGCCTGATGTTGCATGAATTACAGAAAGCTTCTAAACATCCCATCGTTCATCATTTGGTCGGTGTTGTTGTTTACATGAGGATTATAGCCTTTCTGAAGCACATTATCCTGGGTATTGATTGGCGGTGACTCAACGGTCTCATGTGCTCCATTACTTATCTCAATATTTTTAGAAGTCATTTTCAAACACTGCCACAAAACAAGAGTTAATTGACATGCCACATATTTTCCCTATATTTTGACTGACCAATTAAATAACAATTAAGCTTAGGTAGGTCATACTAGCGAAGGATTTACCCATCTCTCCCCTCCTAGTTCTAGCCTCAAATCTCAGCCAGCGATCATATCCCTAAGCTTTGATACCAACTGTGACGTCCCCAAAATAGGTATACACAACTCATTCTGAGTCGCCAAATACATGGTACAGAATTGTAATACAAACTTAATAATACAACAGTCGTGCAAAACACGACAAAACATAAGCTGAGAGTTTTAACATGAATATTGTCTTGTAGACAATATCCAAAATCAAATGGATTCCTCATTACAATTATTATCACATTATTTTATAAAATAGTGAGGAATACTACAGCCACCATCTCGGACCGTCACTCCATTCCCCGACTAGTCCCAGCTATGTTCTCATTTCCTGAATAGAACAATAAAAGAAAATGGTGAGCTCAACTAGACTAATAAAGAATATTATGACTAAGATAATGCAGAATAAATTATCGTTAGCCTTTAACATTGTAAAACTGATAGAATACAATAAACAACAAGTTTAACTGCAGCGGAATAAGCAATCCATTAGGAGAATCAAGGGAGGGCATGATATCTACTATCTTCTATGATTTAAAAGTTTGTCATCAATATTTTATCGATGTAATACAGCTCAATAAATTATCCACATCATCAAATTATCCATGCACTACGGGTCAAGGATATTCGTTTGTATCACATATACGAATTATCCATGTACTACGGGCCAAGGATATTCGTTATTATCACCAATGGTCATGATCTTGCCAACAACTGTCCATCAATGCACTACGGGCCAATTAGGACTTTTACCACATCATTTGTAACATTACAGGTCATGATTATACCGATACATAATTTCTTGTCATAATCATACCAATCAACAATCCATCTATGCACTACGGGCTAAAGATGACTTTCATCACCATATAACACCTTAATCAACTAATTCACTATATCTCTATGTGAATTACAATCAAAGAAGGTTTAAGTTCAAGTTCTCTATCCGATTACATGTGAAGCTAGGCATATCTCTACCCTAACATTAATTAAGATTCCATTCAATCACAGAATTCATGAACACATGCTATAATGACTAGGTCTAGACTCATATTTCCTCTCTCGAATCCATACAAGTCCACATAGAATTGGTGATCAAGCAATTTATAGATTCAAGCACAAATTAATATAGATAAACTGAAAGATAGATTATTAAACTGAATATCAAAGCTACATAATCATCGTTCAACTCAAAGATCCATCATAAGCCTAACAAGTAAATTAGTCCATCACAGATGAAATAAAAACTGAAATAATCAAAGTAAACATCATCCCAATTACAATTATTGAATTAAAGAAAAAGAATGAATTCAGAATCACCCTTCTCTCTAGCTTCAATCTGCAATTATCGTGAATTCTCCTTCAAATCTTCCCTTTAATGCTTTTGTTCAAAAATAAGTCTTCAAAGATGTTAATTAATTGTTAGATTAATCGATCGATTCTCTCTTGGTGTTTCTTAATAACCAGCCTCGAACATGTATTCTTATCATAATTTGACGCCCGATTGAGTTCCATGACATGCCAACCACTATCCTTCACGCCACTGCAGCAACACAATCAAAACAAGAGTCTGGACTTTCCCGTAGCCCCACCCTGGTAGGGGTTTGTACTCTAAAATGTCCGCCTCAGCAGGCCATACTTCTATTAATGGACTAATACCCCTTCGCCTTGGGGTGGGTTTTTTGTAGATTGATTTACGCCCAATGGGTCCCTTCTATTTTTGTCCAAGTTAAGCTCCTTTTCTTGCCATATTTCTCCATGAATCCACCCTTTAAGTCCAAATGCAATGCCACCACACCTAAACATAAAACAAGAATAAACAAGTAAAACGAAACATAAAAATAAAGAATTAACACATTTTAAGCTTGAATTAGAGGCCAATTCGTAGGTTTAAAACCCACTCATCAAACTCTCCCAAACTTGAACTCGTGCTAGTCCTCGAGCATAAAACAGAATAAAAGTACTATACAATGCAATGCAATGTAATGCATCTAATCTATATGCCTACGAATGCAGCAGTAGTGATAGAAACAAGTTGTTCAACCGGCCTCAGAGAAATCAAGCAAACTCGATAAAACTTCATATCAGAACCAATCAATAGTTCCTATCATTCATCAAATCTTAAACTATTATTACTAGTATAGTGTGTGTGTGTGTGTGTGTGTGTGCTCAACATCCATGCTAGCTGATGCAAATTCAAATTTAATACATAACAAGTCTCTTAGAAGGCATCATACAGTGTAAACTCAAGAATTTCAAAAACAGACGAGATCCAACTAAAATCAAACAATTACCGATATAAAGGGTCCAAACAGGGTACTTATGCTTTATTTTTTAATTACGGGGGCTTTTTGCTCTTATTTCCCGTTGTATTCATTTGTTTTTTTTATATACACATGGCTATGCAATGTCTTATTCCCTTAGGCTTTTCAGTGCTACCTTAACGAGCTTTCGACCAACGACTCCCAGACCATTAAGACCTTAGGGCTCTAGGTGTAAAGACAATCCCCTCGAGCTTACTTACTCAAGTAACAAAGGCCACAAAACTAAACAAGCATACCACGGTGTTTATTTTTTTTTAGATATGAAGCTTAAATACCCCACTTTTTCCCCCAAACTTAGGTTCTTGCCTAATTTTTCGCCTTCACTGCCTATCCTTGTCATTCTTTCATTTACTAGCATTATCCTTTAGAGGTCCCTTATGTATCAATTTGAACTAAATCAGTCTACATAGATGTTATTAACGTGCTAACCTTATTATACCAGTTTCAAACAGGCAAAATATCCAATTCAAAATAGAAAATTATGTTAAAGTTCTAATAATCGGTACTGTACTTGTCTACTTAATCACAATCTCATCATTGGCTAAAATAAACTGAACTATATCAAATCGCTGGACTTAATGCAAGATAAAATTTTATTTTATTATATATATATATATGTGTGTGGTAAACATAACATGATTAAAACTATGTACAATACTACTCTATTATGCAACTATTACACTACATGAATGTAAACATCTAATAAAACTAAAACTAAACATGAACTAACATATGCAAATCTAACTACTAAAATTAAACATGCAAACATAAATTAAACTACTCCCCCAAACTTTAACAATTACAATGTCCTCATTGTAAAGATAAATAGTCAGTGTATGAGGACTTCCCTGTAATCGCCTAAGCTTGAGGTGGTGGTGGTTGTTGCTCTTCATTATCTGAATCAGAGGGTGGGAACCTTGGCATTGAGGAAGGCTGCTAGTATGGGAAGTGAGCGTTGGGGTTGAAACTCTTGAGTGTCACATTCAATGAGGCAAATGATATATTCATGGCCTCGAACATATGGTCTTGCCTGGCCGCGAGTCTTCTCATTTGTCTTCTGGCATCTTTGTTGTACTCATCCACTTGTCTTTGGAGGCTCTAAAATTGAGGGTTAAATGTATCATCGAGTTGCTGCATCCCCTCAGTTCCTTGCTCTCCCATCGTATCATCCACCTGGAACTTGTCGTCCTCAGAGGTGTCTTCAGCATCAGCCTCATCCTCAGAAGCTGGTGGAAATATGAACCCGACTCCTCTTGGGTGCGACTCGCCCCCGGGCCACACTGATACCACGCGATCATCCTCGTGTCCAAAGTCTGAAGTGGCATATGGGTCGTCTCATCATCGGATCACCTAACTCCCGTCTGCCTACACAACCCATATATGAGAGATGGATGTGGTAAGCCAGAAAACGGTCCTCGTAGGCATCTTCGGATAAAAAAACTAATGATGGCACCCACGTCGATCAGAAAGTCTTGGACGATGGCATATAAGAGAAGTATTTTCTACTTGGTCACCTCTGTCATGTGTGTGGATGGGAATAGCTTGGTGTACATGAACGTGTACCATATCTTTCCATACCGGCTGAGATCCTTACTGTGGAAGATGGTGCCCCCTTTGCGCCCCTTGACCCATGTGGTGCCCGGCTTTGTTATTTTATTAAAAATGGCCTCATAGTCGGGATCATGGTCACGCAAGTAAGCATACTGGAACTCCCTAAGAACTCACAATTGGTAGTACTATTTAATGGCATCGGCACTGAAAAGAACCTGTTTGCCTCGCATAAATGCTATGAATGGGGCCTTATCCTCCGCGTTGGCATAGAATTCCTTCAATATATTGACAATTTCTGGTTATGGCTCTTTAGTGAACATATTCCATCCTTTTTCATAAATTTGTTGCATCATCTCGCCATCCACGTTGTCGAGTGCCAAGCCGACCGCAAGTCAAGTGCCTTAAATCACTTAGTCAGTAGTCATAGCGATCGGGTGGCGGCGGCAGCACTTATGAACTTCCTCCTGTCAAAATCTCTAGTTGGTGGTGCAGACCCAGAACTCTCACTTCGTTATCATTTCACTGCTGGTTTTGGTGCCATTGGATTTGGATGGATGTACTTCAAGCCAATTTCTCCCCCAAACTTCACTCAAATAAATCGTCGAACACTTGGCGTGCTTAACTCACAATTCCCCCAAACTCAGTAATTTGCCTTCAAGTATGGTGGTATGTGATGAGAAATTGTAGGAACAACCACTTACCCTTAGTGTATGAACAAATTGTTGAATTTCCCCTCTCTTTTGGCTTTTAAAATTCACACTATATGAACCCTAACTCTTGTGAGAACTGAAATTATATGGAATGGAGTGGAAGTATTGTGTAGTTGGAGGTTTAATTTATAGATTAATTTAAATGTTTGGGGGCACTTATGAACTTCCTCCTGTCAAAAGTTTGGGGGATATACTTTAATTTATAGGGAGTGATATAGTGTGTGTATGTAGTGGGTTAATGGAGTGGGTAAGTGGGGATTAAGTGAGGTAATGGATGGTAACTGATGAAATCATGGGTTATGGGGGTAAATTATGTATTTGTTTTGGTTAAAGGAAGTAGGAGTGTGTTGCCTCTTTTACAGTTCTGATAAAAGATCTCTAACTCATGCATACATGTGTCAACAAGTAATACAGAGTAAGTAGAGTATCGATCCCACAGAGAAAGTTGTTAAATTTAAACTACTATGCATCAATTAACTCACTGTATTTATATGCTTAGACTAATGAATATAATTGTTGACTTAAACTAATTGTAACTAACAACTAAAAATAAGTATACTAACGGAATGAATATAATCTGGAAATAATGGTACCCTAACTTCATTTAATATTTCATCTAATCGCCACTATCATGCAAGAAGTGTTCACATATCATAGGAAAATAGCCAAGAGCACGAATAGAGTTATTACCATTTTTTAATGCACTATAACCTACTTACATAGCATCCATAAATGATAGACTCCATGTAATCATCAATACAACCAAAATCACTATATGTCTATGTGAAATTGCAATTATATTGATTTTAAGCACAAGCCCTTACTCTAGCTCATACGGTGAAACAACATATGTCTATCTGGTTCACAAAATACGTAAGCCATATACAACAGCCCCATATTTTCATGCTATCATGTTTACAATCCATACTTGCATGTTCATTGTCAATTCCATACAAGTACTGAGACGAATGGTGATCAGGCATTCATACATGTAAAACAATCATGACAGAATTCCCATATGATATGCAAAACAACCCTAGCATTTAAGCATGCAACCAAACTACATATTAAAATCCGTTAGAATCCCATAATGGAGTTTAGTTCATGACTGAACCAAAAGCCATTATGGGATCAACGTTAAACATGATTACAAAACAAACAATTGAAAGATGAAAGATAAAACGATTAAACCCAATTGCAGATTTGGAACCAATAATAACATTCAAATCCTCATAAAAATCCAGTAAACGATAATAAAGAACCACAATGACAGAGAATCCCAAGAAGAATTGGAGAAGTAGACGTTTTGGCCTCGTTCTACGTTGGAATCTCCCTCACAGTGTAAACCCTAGCTACGATATGAAAAATACGCTAACAGTATCAATCCTCCCGTCTGACACCAGTCATAATCATTTTAAAAGCCAATTATAACTCATTTAATTAAAAATTAAAATAAAACAAATACACAGCTTCAGCATTGCGCGCGGTCGTGCGCTCCTCCAGTACGTTCCTCGCGTGGGCGCGAGACTTGCAGAAAGTATGCCCTGTCCAACCGAGTCCTCGCGCGGGCATGCGTTCTCAAGGCTCTTATGCCGCACGACCTGCAGTCTGCAAGTTCTGGTTCTGGTTCTGTCATGTTGCTGCTGCTGCGACTTGTTCATTCATGCTTAGTTTTCTTCCATGCTTGGTCTCCTTGCTTCATAGTACCTTCATGTCATGCAAATCCCCTCTTGTGCCTCGCCTTCATGCATCCATTAGCCTCGTGCCCTCTAATGCCACCAAAATTAAGCCGATTCCTGCACTTATTCACCAAAAGGCGTTTTAAGTAAATGCAATGCAAAATATCATGAAATGCAACTAAAACACAATAAAATGTACTTGCGATGGGCATAGTTTGTGTGAATTGGTATTCAATAAGTAGGTAAAAATACCACTTATCAAATACCCCCAAACTTGAACTGTTGCTTGCCCTCAAGCAATGCACACTAATGAACAATGAAAATACAACTATAATACTACGCAACTAATCTATGATGCGACCTAGTCTCACATAGTCCCAGCCATAACAGAATTCCAGCCCAAATTACCTCAGTGAATTCTCCAGATCCAAGAATACAATTTCACACCAAACTATAGGCATAATATCATACACTCAAATAATTCATATCTGCTATAGAGATGTTGTGTGTGTGTGCGGTGTTCACCAAAACTTGATTTAAGCAAAGAATACATATGCACATTGCTCCAAACAGAAAATTATAGTCTAAATCAAGACTCATATATACTCAGGCCACGCAAACTGTTTCAACATATCAACACAAACTAAAGTTCAACAATGGACTTATTGCTTTATTGCTACTCACGAGGGCGTTTTTGCACTTTTCCGCGGTGTTTATTGCTAATTTTCTTTTTTTCTCTTTTTTTCACATGACTGTGCAATGTCTCAATCCATTAGGCACACTGCTGCTACCCTTAGCGAAGCTTTCAACCAACGACTCTTGCACCATGAAAGACCTTAGGCGCTTAGGTGTAGAGACAATCCTAAAGCCTTTACTCAAGTAGCAGGACCCCGAATTAAGACTAGCCACGTTTTGCTATTTGATTTTTTTTTATATACATAGCATACCCATGTTTTCCCAAAGTTTGCATGTCCATGTTTCATACAGTCTAAGATCACTTTCCACATATTTCTCTTTTTAAAACTACATGTTCTATCAAGAAATGCAACACATACTTCTTAAACCTACAAGTAATTGTGAACACGTTTGTGCAAACCGAAAGCATTTAAACAGCAACATGAATTTTATCGTGTGAAACATTATAACTACGTTCATGTTATCCAAATATACTCTAGAATCCTTCACAATTCACTATCATCATTGGCTAGGCAAGAATTTCCATAAAGCTAAACATTGTGAGACATGCAAACTAAAACATACTAACACAAGCAATCATGACTAAAAATTAAAAAATTTCAGCAAAATTTTATAACTTACAAAATTACACTAAACATGCAAAAACTAAATGAAACTACACTACTACCCTACTACCCCAATACCCCCAAACTTATAATATTCAATGCCCCATTGAATGAAGGTAAAGGGTACAGAAAACTCCCCTAATGATCGGCTTGACCACCCTCCTCGGGTGGTGAATCTGGTGGTGGATATGTCACTGCGGTCCCAAACTGAGGCCACTCGAGCATTGTTCCTTGCTGCGCGAAGGCTTCGGCCAAGGCCCTGGTGAGTCCCGTGGCAAACGTTCCAAAATTGTCACACATGGCGTCGACTTTGCGCTCCAACCTTCGGAGTTGTCGATCGCTAGGAACGGTGTGTGCTCGGGTGGATGGGCCTGCCTCATCTGTCTGAGGGGGCTGATGGGATGGCTCGGGGAATGTGGGCCTGAGAATAAATCCTCGTCCGCGTGGGTGTGCTTTGCCTCCTGCCCAGTCCTCGAATTTCGCAATGGTGGCATGGGTGATGTCCTGGCTTGGATATTGCATTTGTTCGTTGCCCCAATTGCACCCCTGATGAGCACATAGACTGACGCATGTGGAATGCTCCCAGTGGTACTTCCCTTCAGATACTTCACAATGTTTTGATGAATCAAATACCCCACGTCGATATACTCGCCAGTAATTATGCCCCATAGAATTATGGCCCTTTCCGCCGTTATCTCATGCTGATGCGATGAAGGCAATAACTTGGCACAAATAAACAGGTTCCACGCCTTGGCGTATGGATTCAATGCGGCTACTGAGAAAATGCGAGGCTGGGTCGTGCCGACTTTGTAAGTCCACTTCGTGCCTGGTATGCACAACTCTGCAATGACACGCTCCAAGTCCATTTCTTGATGTGCCCCTGTGATCCAATTGGCAGCCCCTCGTGGTGGTGTCTCGGTGATTCTCAGAATGGTTCTAATAGCGGAAGGTCTGTAGGCTATCTCAACACCTCGAACCATAGAGGTATCGTTCATGGTGACTTTGGCATTGGCGTAAAACTCTAGGACTATGCTCATCGGAATGGACGTAGGAGATGCAGTCAGTCCACCCCAGCTTCATTCCTAGATCATGGCACAAAACTGTCCATCCTGGCCTTCTGGTTTGAATCCTCTTTCCTTGATAAATGTTTTCGCTACGATCCGGTAGTACTCCTGCTGGGCTTCCAGACACAAGAACTTGGTGTGGTCAACAATGTCCTCCTTGTGACTGCCGGAGGAGGATGAGGAAGATGAAGATGGTCGTGCTCTTCTTGGACCCATTTGTAGATATTTGAGCAAGAATGCAGATGAACTTACTGAGAATGAATGAGAATTTGTGATGTGCTAATCTCCCAACTTGTTTCTGCCAACCCAATTAGGAGCCCTAGCTTTATAGAGTGGATGAGAGCGTGGGTTGAGCTTTGAACGTGGAGAGAATCGTGGAGATATGATTGAGAAAAGCATGGTTTCAATTTGTAACTGATAGAGAGATAGAGACGTGAGTTATGGAGAGGGAGAGATTTTTGCGTCTGTTATCATCCCAAATGAGATTCCATATGGTCCACAACTCTTTTTTAAAAATGTTCAGATCTGGCTTAATTCGATTGTTGTCGGCAGCGGCAAGCATGAAAGTGTGTAGTGGGCTAGGCGCGCGGGCGCGAGACTTGCAGAATATTTGTTGGCCTAATTGACTTGGCACACGGCCGCGCGAGTTTGCACTTCATAGGCTGCGCAGCCGCGCAAGCCTAATATCTGCAATGCTCAAGTTTAACTCCATTCTGCCTATCAGTGATGCTTTCCAATGATGGATCCTGCATAGACATTAATGCACATTGTTAAGATATGCATTAGTGGCCTCATAATGCTATCATCTTGCAAATATTCGCAAAACAATTCTTGCTACACACTTAAGCATGAAAATCTAATATCCTATTGAAAATGAATGAGATATAACTAACTAAAGTAATTCAAAATGAATAACTAAAAAGTCAATGGGGGTAGAAATAATGGGTTGCCTCCCATCCAGCGCTAAGTTATAGTCAATTAGCTTGACTATCTCTGAATGAATAACTAAGTTATAGTCAATTATTGTCCACCGCACCCCAAAATTTAATGACTTCAGCTTTCATTAACGGCTCTACCTTCAACTCTGAACCTTTGCCAGTTACACACCTCAATGGTTCATAATTCCTCGATTTTTGTACCTCATCCTTTAGGCCCCGATATACCAAGTCCACCAAGAAGCATTCTTCTTCATCCGTTGCGAACTTTATTGCCTTAAAGACATTGAAGGTGACCTCCGATCATGTGTACGCATAGTGAGTTCCCCTTTTGCACGCCTATCAAGCTCACTGTGGCTAAAAATGGTCTTCCCAGTATTATTGGTATGCTTTTGTCCTCTTCGTAGTCTAGAATGATGAAGTCAACCGGAAAAATAAACTTGTCTCTTAACCAACACATCTTCAACAATTCCCCGTGGATACGTGATGGATCTGTCGCCTAGTCAGAGAGAAATGTTTGTCGCCTTGGAGTAAGCAGAACCCCAACAGGTTAAACAGTGACAACGGCATCAAATTTATACTTGCCCCCAGATCACATAAACACTTACTAAAGTTCATCTTCCCAATTGTGCACCAATTGTGAAGTCGCTCGGATCTTTCAAACTTTGGAGGTAATTTCTTATTACCAAGCATCAGATCGCATTCCTCGGTCAAGGCTACCGTTTTAAACTCATCTAATCTTCTCTTCCTTGACAATATACCCTTCATGAACTTTGCATAGCTTGGCATCTGTTCTAATGCTTCGGCGAAAGGTATATTAATTTACAGCTTTTTGAATACCTCCAAAAACTTGTTGAACTGTTTGTATTCTTTCTACTTAATTAACCTCTGCGGATATGGTACTTGAGGGTGAATTGGTGGCTCTGGTCTCTTGACCTTCTCTTCTGGATTTGCTTTATCTTTCTCTTCCTACTGAACCTCGGAATTTTCTAGATTTTCCTCCTCTTCACCACTGCTTTTTGCCTCATCGCGTGGCCTCCTTAGTATTATCGGTAGCGGGCGCGACTTGCGTAAACCTATCAAATCTTTCCCCGATCTCAATGTGATCGCTTGACACCGCTTCCTCCTTCCGTCTCTTCTTGGATTTGTCTCGGTGTTACTTGGCAATGAACCCTGGGGCCTATTGTTAAGCATACTCGCCATTTGCCCCATTTGAGTCTCCAAATTCTTAATAGCCACTACTTGGCTTTTGATCATAACCTCTGTGTTTGCCATGTATTTCAACATCATCTCCTCCATTTCTGATTTCTTTTCCGGGCGTAGTGTTTGGAGTGTGATGTTGTTGTTGTTGAGAGAATCCCGGTGGGAACGGTGGTTTTGGTGTAAACTGTGGCTGAGATAACTATGGTTGAAACTGTTGGTTCGGCTGAAATTGATTATGTTGTTGTCCTTGGTTATTTGACCAACTAAAGTTCGGATGATTGAGGTTGTTGGGGTGGTATGTGTTCTGAAATTGACCTTGGTCTTTCCTGTAGTTGCTCACATATTGTACTGACTCGAGCTGATAGCACACACTGATCCGTGGAGTGTGACCCCGCACAAATCTCACAAACGAAGGCAATGCTTTTCACTTACTTTTCGCTAAAGTATCTATCTTCTTAGCCATAGTCGCCATACATGCTTAGATAAGCTGTGTAATGGCATCTACCTCCAACACACACCGCAATCTTGGGTTATGGCATCCGAAATTTTGTGGGATTTCGATAATCATTCATGCACCATAGTCTCGATAAGCGTATAAGCCTCGTCATAGCTCTTTGCCCATAATGCCCCTCCTGCAATTTGCATCCACAATCGGTCTCGATCGCCATCCCAAACCATTGTGTAAGGAGTTGTTCACCATCCAATCTGGCATACCGTGATGCAGACATTTTCTGAGCATCTCTTTATATATTTCCCATGCCTCATATAAGGACTCGCCTTGTTGTTGCTCAAACTGAGAGATAGTTGTCCTCATCTTTGCAGTCTTAGCCATTGGAAAGAACTTGGCTAAGAATTTCTTTACTAAGTCCTCCCATGTAGTGATTGACCCTGACGGCAAAGAATGTAGCCAACTTCTAGCCTTATCCCTCAATGAAAATGGGAATAGTCGTAGTCTAATGGCATCCTCCATCACACCATTGTATCTGAATGTATCACAAATCTCGATGAATCTCAATAGGTGTTCATTCGGATCATCCGTGACAGCACCCCCAAACTAAACCGAGTTCTGCACCATTTGAATAGTGCCCGGTTTGATTTCAAAAGTGTTGGCTGCTATCGTCGGTCTGACTATGCTCGACTGAAGTCCATTTATGTTTGGCATGGAATACTCCCTTAGAGCCCGATGCTCTTCTCTTTGCTCAAGTCTCGGTTCTTCCGCCATTCTGGATGTTGTATTCTCTAACTGCGCTTGCAAATTTCTCTGCACACTCGCTTTCCAACCTCTTCCGTTTATGTTATCCTGCGCTGGTGTTAGTTCTGAGTTGGATGATCGCGTGTGCATAAAAATCCACAAGTTCCTGAAATGAAAACCGCAACAAAAATAGAAATGAGAAACGATCAGAATTGTCTAAGTCATACAATATAGCTTTAAACTAATGATAATTATTCAAACTCAACGCCTTTCCCCGGCAACGGAGCCAAAAACTTGTTTCCTCTTTTATAGTTCTGATAAAAGAGCTCTAACTAATGCAAGCATACATGTGTCAACAAGTAATACAGAGTAAGTAGAGTATCGATCCCACAGAGAAAGTTGTTAAATTTAAACTACTATGCATCAATTAACTCACTGTATTTATATGCTTAGACTAATGAATATAATTGTTGACTTAAAATAATTGTAACTAACAACTAAAAGCCAATTACAACTCATTTAATTAAAAATTAAAATAAAACAAATACACAGCTTCAGCATCGTGCGCGGTCTCGCGCTCCTCCAGTACGTTCCTCGTGCAGGCGCGAGACTTGCAGAAAGTATGCCCTATCCAGCCGAGTCCTCGCGCGGGTACGTGCTCTCAAGGCTCTTATGTCGCGCGGTCGCGCGACCTGCAGTCTGCAAGTTCTGGTTCTGTCATGTTGTTGTTGCTGCGACTTGTTCATTCATGCTTAGTTTTCTTCCATGCTTGGTCTCCTTGCTTCATAGTACCTTCATGTCATGCAAATCCCTGCTTATGCCTCGCCTTCATGCATCCATTAGCCTCGCGCCCTCTAATACCACCAAAATTAAGCCGATTCCTGCACTTATTCACCAAAAGGCGTTTTAAGTAAATGCAATGCAAAATATCATGAAATGCAACTAAAACACAATAAAATGTACTTGAGATGGGCATAGTTCGCGTGAATTGGTATTCAATAAGTAGGTAAAAATACCACTTATTAGAGTGGAAGAAGGTGGGCTATTATGTCAGAATCTGTGAGACTTGAGCACATTTCAAATCTCGTACCCACTTCCTACGGGGTAATGAATCAGAGAGGCCCTCCCGGTTTGGGGTGTACTGCATTGGTCAAGACCCCACCAAGCGGGGTTATGCTATGCAAATTGTCCGCCCCTGCGGGTAGATCTACTGTTATTGGGTCAAGACTCCCGCCCTGGCGGGGTTTTCCTTCTTACAAAGTCCGCCCCAACGAGGGGGTGTACTGCAATTGCACTTGATTTTTTCAATTCTTTACATATATGACATATCCATGCACTACCCAAGTACCTGAAACACCATAACATTGTAAGTTTAAGAGAACAACATGAACATTGAAAGTTGAATTTACTAAAACGCGTGATTAGACTAACTACCTGATAATTCAAACTAAAATTATACTTTGAACTAACTTCACACTAAACTTATACTTTGAACTACGAATTAGTTAAGATGCTTAAAAATAAAAATAGAATATTGAGAATAAAAGTAAAATTGGATTGGCTCCCAATTAGCGCTTGATTTTAAGTCTTTCAGCCTGACTACTCCCTATTTATGGTGTGTCGGTGAGTGTGATTGAGGTGCCTTCATTGTCGATATCGCCACCCCAGTAATGCTCCAGCCGATGATCGTTCACTTTAAACGTTTCCAAAGGATTCCTACTGTATAACTCAACGGCGCCATGCGGGAAAACCCTCTTGATTGTGAATGGCCCCGACCATCTCGATTTTAGCTTTCCCGGGAACAACCGTAGTCGTGAATTGAACAGTAATACTGATTGCCTCGGTTTGATCTTTCTCTGAAAGATTTTCTGGTCGTGCCATTTCTTGACTTTCTCTTTATACAACTTCAAATTCTCATAGGCTTGTAGTCTGAATTCATCAAGTTCATTCAATTGAAGTAGCCTCTTTTCACATGCTGTTGTTTAATCGAAGTTGAGCTTTTGAATTGCCCACTAGGCTCTATGTTATAACTCCACATGTAGGTGACACGATTTCCCGTAAACCAACTGATATGGCGATATCCTAATTGGAAACTTGTATGATGTCCTGTAGGCCCATAATGCGTCATCCAATTTTAGAGACCAGTCTTTTCTGTTCGGGTTTACCACCTTCTCTAAAATTTTCTTCACCTCCCTGTTGGAGACCTCGGCTTGCCCACTTGTCTGGAGATGATATGTTGTTGCAACCCTATGATTGACTCCGTATTTTGCCAAGAGAGCTGTGAATGCTTTATTACAGAAATGACTTCCCTCATCACTTATAATTGCTCTTGGTGTGTCAAATCATGTGAAGATGTTCTTTTGTAGGAACTTGAGAACCACTTTGGCATCATTTGTAGGGAGTGCTACAGCTTCCACCCATTTTGTTACATAATCCATAACAAGTAAAATGTATAAGTTATTGAATGAGGGAGGAAAAGGTCCCATAAATTCCATTCCCCACACATCAAAAACTTCTACTTCCATGATTGTGTTGAGTTCCATATGAAAATGATGACACTCATGCAAAATATTCTTTACTTCGTTGTATGGCACGCATCGGCGAATCATTTTATCTACGCACTATTTGAATAAATACGGCTCGTCCCACATGTACTACTTGACGTCATGTAGGAACTTCTTCTTTTGTTGACGTGTAAGATCAGGGGGAAGGATGTTGCTCACCAAATAGTTTGCAAAATCCGTATACCATGGAAATTCTGAATTAACTCCAAATAATTGCTCATCCAAAAAAGACTAGTTGATTACACACTTATTCGCCTCATCTTTTCCCGGATTTTCCAGCCTCAATAGATGGTCTGCTACTTGATTTTTTGTCCCTTTTCTATCTTTTATTTCTAATTCAAACTCCTGAAGAAGAAGGATCCATCTGATTAGTCTTGGCTTAGCATCCTTCTTTGAAACCAAGTAGCGAATTGCCGAGTGATCCATGTAAACCACCACCTTTGTTCCAATTAGATATGCCAAAAATTTGTCAAAGGCATATACTACTGCAAGTAACTCCTTTTCTGTAGTTATGTTGTTCAATTGTGCATCTGTAAGAGTTTGACTTGCATAGTATATGGCGTGGAATATTTTCTCTCGGCATTGACCTAAAACATCTCCTACTGCATAATCGCTAGCATCGCACATCAATTCGAATGGCAAAGTCCAGTCAGGTGCGATGATTACAGGGGTTGTGGTCAACTTCATTTTCAACTGCTCAAATGCTGCTTTACACTCGTCATAAAATATAAATATTACATCTTTCTCTAAAAGAATGCATAATGGCTTAGCAATCTTAGAGAAATCCTTTATAAATCTTTTGTAGAACCCGGTATGTCCAAGAAAACTGCGAATTCCCTTTACTGAATTCGGCGGTGGAAGATTCTCGATCGTGTCCAACTTTTGACTTGTCAACCTCCAAACCTTTAGCAGAAATTATATGCCCAAGAATTATCCCTTCTTCAACCATAAAGTGGCACTTCTCCCAGTTGAGTACCAAATTCGTTTCCACACACTGCTTTAGGACCATGACCAAATTCTCTAAACACTTATCAAAAGTATTTTCATAGACTGAAAAGTCATCCATGAAAACTTCTACCTCTTTTTCCACCATGTCGGAGAAGATAGCCATCATGCATCTTTAGAATGTCGATGGTGTATTACATAGCCCAAATGACACCTTCTAAATGCAAAGGTACCATATGGGCATGTAAAAGTGGTCTTCTCTTGATCCTCGGGAGCTATGACAATTTGGTTATAGCCCGAGTATCCATCCAGTAAGCAATAGTACTCATGTCCAGCCAGTCGATCCAACATCTGATCAATGAAGGGTAGAGGAAAATAATCCTTCTAGGTTGCCTTATTTAGCTTCTTATAATCCATGCATACCCTCCATCCGGTCACTATCCTAGTCGGAATCAGCTCATTATCTTCATTCTTAACCACTGTCATTCCACCCTTTTTCGACACACATTGTACCGGACTGACCCATGCATTGTTTGAAATCAGGTATATAATTCCCGCATCCAACCACTTTAGTATTTCTTTCTTCACCACTTCTTTCATAATTGGATTTAATCTTCTCTGCTGCTCCATTATTGGCTTTGCATCTTCTTCAATTAGAATCTTGTGCATGCAAAAGGAGGGGTTGATCCCCTTAATATCGGCAATGGTCCAGCCTATTGCAGACTTGTATTCTCTCAAAATCCTCAGCAACTTACTTTCCTATAATTCGTTAAGTACAGATGAAATAATAACATGTAAAGTGTTTAAATCACCCAAATATGCATACCTGAGTTGTTTAGGAAGTGGTTTGAGCTCAAGAGTGGGTGGATCCTCAAGTGAAGGTTTCATTCGAGCTGTATCTATTTCCTCTATGTGTAATGGCTCGAATGGAACTTTGAATCTACTGATTCTAGGCAAAGCATCCAGCATGTGCAAATAATCCACGAACTCTAGATCATCTAAATCATCATCCCCCAATAGTGTAGTTTCCAATGGATCATTGACCAAACTTTTTACCATATCATCATTCATTATCCGATCAATAATATCCACTTGGAAACATTCCTCTTCATCCGTAGGGAACTTCATAGCTTTAAAAACGTTAAATGTGACTTCCTGATCTTGAACCCTCATAGTTAGTTTACCTTTTTGTACATCGATGAGAGTCCTACTCGTAGCTAAGAATGGTCTCCCTAAGATGATGGGGATGTCCTTATCTTCCTCATAATCCAAAATTATAAAGTCTGCTGGAAATATGAATTTATCCACCTTAACCAGAATATCCTCCACAATGCCTCTCGGATAAGTTACCGATCTATCTGTTAACTGTAACAATATGTTCGTAGGCTTTGGCGCTGGTAAACCCAATTCAGTATAAACGGATAATGGCATAAGGTTTACACTTGGCCCCAAATCACATAAACACTTTTTGAAGGCCATATTACCGATCATGAAAGGTATCGTAAAACTCCCCGTATCCTTCAACTTTGGAGGTAGCTTTCGCTGTAAAAATGCACTGCATTCCTCCGTCAACGCCACAGTTTCATAATCTTCTAACATTTTCTTCCTAGACAAAATACCTTTCATAAATTTGGCATAACTTGGCATTTGCACTAGGGCTTCTGTAAACGGAATTTTTATTTGAAGTTTCTTAAAAACTTCCAAAAATTTTGCAAATTTCTTGTCTAATTTCTGTTTTTGGACTCTCTGCTGAAACGGTGGTGGAGGATACACAACTGACTTGTCATTTGACTTTGTATGTTCAACTTGCTTTTCCTCACCCTGTTTCTCTTCAACCACTTTGTTTTCGTTATCTTTAACATCCTCCTTAACTGAATTTTTTGCTATTTTCCCATCGAGATGTTTTCCGCTCCTTAAAGTGATTGCTTGACACTGCTCATGATTTCCCTTCGTATTCTTTTTTGTGTCACTAAGCAGAGTCCCTTGCGGTCTATTATTCAATGCTAAGGCCAACTATCCCATCTGATTTTCCAAGTTTTTGATGGCCACCGCTTGTGATTTCATTACTGCTTCATTTCCCGATATGTATTTCAACAAGAGCTCTTCTAAGTCTATTTTCTTTTCTTGATGCAGAGCTACTTGTTGATGCTGATTTTGGAACCCTAGGGGATAAGAAGGTCGTGGAGCTTGCTGATTTTGATTGTTGCTCCCAGAAAAGTTAGGATGGTTCTTATTCCCCGGGTTGTAGGCATTCTGATACATATTTTGCAAAATCTAATTGTAGCTGCCCACAAACTGAACCGATGCTGGGTTAATGGCACATTGTTCCGTAGGATGTTCCCCCGCGCATAATTCACATATCACCACAATCTACTGAGTTTGTGCACCTGATAAAGCATCCACCTTCTTAGATAGCGCTAAAATATGTGCTTCTAACGCCGTCACTCCATCTACCTCTAACACTCCAGCCACCTTAGGTTGTGTCATTCTTGTCGTGGACCACTAGTAGTTGTTAGCCGCCATTAACTCTATCAACTCATATGCCTCCTCGTAACTCTTGGCCATAAATGCTCCACCCAAAGCTGCAGCCTCGTAACTCTATACTCGTTCTGAGATTCCCACTCAACCCATTGTAGGATGTATTCAATTGCAGCCATTTGGGTAATCCGTGATGTGGGCACTTCCTAAGAAATTCCTTATACCTCTTTCATGCCTCATACAATGATTCTCCATGCTGCTGTTCAAATATGGTAATCTCATTTCTTATTTTTGCAAATTTCGCTGGTGGGAAAAAATTGCTAAGAATTTTTTAGCGAGGTCTTCCCATGTAGTTATTGATCCAGGCAGTAGATAATGTAACCAACTCTTCGCCTTGTCCCGCAGTGTGAATGGGAACAAGCAAAGTCTGACTGCGTCATCCGACACCCCATTATACCTGAAGGTGTCACATATCTCCAAAAAGCTAACCGAATGTTCATTCGGATCGTAGTTTGCAATTCCCCTAAACTGAACTAAGTTTTGGATCATCTGAATAGTCCCAGGCTTAATTTCAAACGTATTATTTGCAGCAATCACCGGCCTGGTGGTACTCGACTGAAGCTCAGTCACTTTAGGAGTATCATAGTCTCTTAACGCTTTCTGGTCTTCAGCAGCCATTATTTATTCTTCTTTTTCAAAATTCTCAAAGTTTCCCCTTATGTCTCTAATCCACTTACTTAACCTTTAAAACCGTTTCTCGATATCGTCCTCAAAAGGAAGTAAATCTGGGTTTTTGGACCAAGTATGCATAAACCACTTCAAGAACCTGAAATAGAAAGAACAAAACAAAAGAAAAAAATATTTAAGTAAAACTGAACTAATTAAACTGATATTGCAAAATATTAAAATCTATACTAATCCCCGACAACGATGCTAAAAACTTGTTGAGTAAAAATCTAATTATGCTCACACGCAAGTGCACGTGATCAACAAGTAATATAATAATAAGTTAAGTATCATTCCCACAGAGATTAAATAGAAAATTAACCCTAACAATTACCAGCTTTATATTAATCCAAATTCTAGTAAACTATCCAATTTAAAAATTATAACTAAAAATATTAAAAATACTAAGAATACCAAATAATCAACAAACTTAAAAACTGTAATTTCAAGCAAATATTGGAGAATTAGGCTTACAACTTCACTCTAAGTATCACTCTGATTATTACCCTATATTCCAGTTTAATTCATTATCCCGGTTTATTAATCAAGAATACTCAAGTAGAACTAGCCACCCGTCAATGCACTAATGTCATATTAACTTAAATCCATAAATTAGATAGAATTAGGATAAACACCTTAATCAACTAATTCACTATATCTCTATGTGAATTACAATCAAAGAAGGTTTAAGTTCAAGTTCTCTATCCGATTACATGTGACGCTAGGCATATCTCTACCTTAACATTAATCAAGATTCCATTCAATCACAGAATTCAAGAACATATGTTATAATGACTAGGTCTAGACTCATATTTCCTATCTCGAATCCATACAAGTCCATATAGAATTGGTGATCAAGCAATTCATAGATTCAAGCACAAATCAATATAGATAAACTGAAAGATAGATTATTAAACTGAATATCAAAGCTACATAATCATCGTTCAACTCAAAGATCCGTTATAAGCCTAACAAGTAAATTAGTTCATCACAGATGAAATAAAAACTGAAATAATCAAAGTAAACATCATCCCAATTACAATTATTGAATTAAAGAAAAAGAATGAATTCAGAACCACCCTTCTCTCTAGCTTCAATCTGCAATTATCGTGAATTCTCCTTCAAATCTTCCCTCCAATGCTTTTGCTCAGAAATAAGTCTTCAAAGATGTTAATTGATTGTTAGATTGATCGATCGATTCACTCTTGGCATTGTTCTTCTTAATAACCAGCCTCGGACATGTATTCTTATCATAATTTGACGCCCGATTGAGTTCCATGACATGCCAACCACTATCATTCACGCCACTGCAGCAACACAATCAAAACAAGAGTCTGGACTTTCCCGTAGCCCCACCCTGGTAGGGGTTTGTACTCTAAAATGTCCTTCCCAACGGGCCATACTTCTATTAATGGACTAAGTACCCCCACCCCGGCGGGGTTTTGTGTGTAGATTATCCGCCCCATCGGGGGTCCCTTCTGTTTTTGTCCAAGTTAAGCTCCTTTTCTTGCCAAGTTTCTCCATGAATCCACCCTTTAAGTCCAACTGCTATGCCACCACACCTAAACATAAAACAACAATAAACAAGTAAAACAAAACATAAAAATAAAGAATTAACACATTTTAAGCTTGAATTAGAGACTGATTAGTAGGTTTAAAACCCACTCATCAGTGACTTCTCACGTAAGCATCAATAATCAAAGATATTGTACAATATTGCGTGCTACTATAAAACTAAGCGTATTATTGTACTTTTATCACCGGGTATAAAGTTAATGGTAAAAGGTTTGCCATTATTTTTATAAAAAGTTATTTCTGTCATTTTCTAACTCTGAAAGTAATTTCGTTGTGGGGTCCACCAATGATTGTGCCATCGTACGAATATTCCTCGACCAAACGAGTATTTTATGATAACTTACTTTCTTTGCAAAAATTTTAAATATTACCCACCACTATAACATTATATCAAATCCACACCTTATTACTCAAAATGATATTTAGAGAAAATTAAATCTTTATTCATAAAAGTCGGGGTCCTACATACCAAGTTCGAGTTTCCTCGGTAAGGCTCTTTTGGAAGAGTTGTATCCTGAGGCTTTCATCCTTGGCATACAATCCTAGCTCTCTAATATATATATAAACCTTCAAATGGGTACAAGGGTCACCAAATCCATTATATTTTTCAAACTCTAGGACTTAAAATTTATTTGGATATCTAACTTTTGGGAAGATACATAAGTCAGTGTAATTGACACTGACATAGGACCATATTCCTTTGATAGATAGGATGGTTTCCTCCATTAATCTGACCTTCTTTTAGATATCCCCGGTTTCCTTGTCTTCTTGAAGGTCTATTATTTCCTTCATCGGCTCTTTACTCACAGCCTCTTTGGCGGATCCACTGTCAAGTTGGGATACTAGAGTCGGTATTTGGGTATCACTGACCTTTCTTGGAATGTGGATACTTCCCTGTGCAGAAGACTCAGGTTAAACTTTCAGTTTGGGCTCTTAAGCTATTTTGAACTGCTCTTTTAATAGACTGGTCATTTTAGCAATTTGCTTCTTGAAATCCTTAAACTCTTCCCGAGACACAGGGATGAGTTCTGATGTACTGCCCTCGGCCATTTTGGTTAGAGGTGGTCATGCTTTTTTTGCTTGGGATCGAGTTATAGGACCAATCTACATATGAAAGGTATATAGTTTAGTCTTAATATTTATAGATTGTACTAAATGCATGATATGTTATGCATTAGGTTTGAAGTTTTTTAATATTTTCCTACAACATCAAGGTTAGTTTGTTTTGATGACATGACATGATAAGAATATATATAAATGACAGTTTAGGATGGATAACATTTATACATGATAAACAGTAACAGGGCATGAAGAGACATCCTATACGATGTGTTTTTCAGAGGCTAACCTATCTTAGGATTAATCTCATGGGATTTTTGGAATGAAGGTTCCTAGATCTTCGTAATTTTCTTGATGGAAACATCATATCTTTCAATTGGAGTGGATCTGAGTTGTGCCTTACCTGAGCCTAAAAAGGGAACGCCATTTAGAGACCAGTAATAAATAACTGACAGGTTTGCCTCCTGGTGGAGGAATCACACAACATACATTTAGATACATTCATCGCGCCTTACCACGTGCAAATGATGACATTATGCGAGACACTAATATAAAATGTTTGAAAATTTTGAAAATTCATCACACACATAGACCATTCACACAATATGCAAATACAAAATGAAAATCAACAAGATTTAACGCGACTTAAGCCCTCTATGGTCCCCAGCAGAGTGGCCACCTGTCGACGTTCGAAAAATTCGATTTCCTAGGTGATGTTTCGCCCCTTTAGTATTTCGATAGATCGATTTAATTTATTTAAAGGGTGAGATTTTTAGGAAAAAACTGACATGAATGTCGACTATTTGAACAAATTTAATTTTAATGAATGGGCTGAATTAGACAAAGTCGCCAGTCCGTATAATTTTAAATGGATGTACCAACTCATTCAAATTTTGAAGGTTTTTTCCCAATATGACCCAATATGTGACTCCGTTTAATTAGTCTAGAACCCGAGATTCATAGAGTTTGGGGGCTTGCTTAAGCAAGAGGAAGGTGTTAGGAACCCCCCAACTTTCGTGAAAACACGGTTACCGCATCTTGTTGATTTTATAAGTATGAAGTGTGTGTGTGTGTGTGTGTGTGTGTGATTTTGACATTTATTTTATTTGTGTTTTGTGTTTTGATTTTAAAAGTTGTTATAAGCTTTGTTTAACTAGTGAATGATGTTGCTTTAAAAGTAGTGTTGTACCTCTTTGAACCTGTGTACGAAGGATTTGATATAGCGAAAAGTTCATTTTATACAAAATACGTATTGAAGTGATGTTTTGGAAAATATGGTTTTCAAATCCTTCTCCCAAATGGGACTCAAGGTCCTTTGATACTTCAAGTTATTAAACTTAGAGTTGTCTAACCCCTAAGTGTTTTATTATTTCATGAAAGCTCTTTGTTGTTTTGTTTGAAAATTATTTTGCCGATAATGCATGAAAGAAAGCATCAAAAAGGGTCAGACCATCTCTGGGCATGAAAACCATCTCGATAGACCCGAGCACCCACAATCATAATTTTTATTATCATGGGGCTTTAAATCCAATCTTATGGGACAAAGCCCTCGAATTTGTTTTAAGGCCCATTACATATACAATGATTTGTGCGACTTGAAATTACATTATAAACCAAAAGGTCCATTGTGGGAATCTAGTCAAGATCCGATCAGTGAATCCTAAACCTATCATGAGATGATTCATTGATTGAAATCCCTATCACGGATATTTAGACCTCCTGACAACTAGATATAAATTTAGGGCTATACGGAGTAACACAAATCGATTTAGAGCATTAAAATGACTATATCTATCTCAGATCTAGCATGGGGGTTCGAGCTTTGAAGCTCATGAATTGATTAAGAGCTAGATTCGGCTAGATCCGGGTGGATCTAGTAACAAGATTTGATTTATAACTAAATATGTACAAACTAATCGGTAAAATAGATAGTTATATCAGCCAACTTGCAATATGTACAAAATAACAAGTCTAGCTATATATAAATATTACATTGAAATAGATCTAATAGATTGAACTATATTTACAATGAAATGTACAAAGATTCATTTTTCACTTTGGGGAACAAAGAAACGAGCTTCTTTTGGCTTGAATTTGAGATATCTGATTCTAGATATGCAAGCTTTACAAGATGTGGAATGGATTTAACACAAATCTAGTGATTTAGTATAACAACCTTGATTGTCTCTCTATAGATCCAAATTTTCTCTCTATTCCTTATTCTCTTTTTCTCAAATAAGGTGTTGATCCCCTATTAAAGGAATCTGGGACCATCCGCAAGTGGGCCCTGTGGGTCCCTTTGTCTCGAAGTTTGATCCTTTGTTCATCTCTCCGGGAAAGTTGAGCTTCGTACCCAAATATCCTAAAAAGCTTCTATTGATTGCTGTGAGATGGAGCCTAGTCTGCCTGATTTTGAATCCGAGAAGATGAAGCAAATAACCGAAAAAGTATCTTTCAATTTTCGATGATGGTCAGCTGGCTCGTCTTGCATAGTTCGCAACTCAGGGGTTTCTATGGCGGCTTCTTGTGGCCTTATCCTCGACTTTGTGATTCTCATTCGGACCACGTGGTGCTCGGATGTCGTTGCACTTTGATTTTCCTCGAGGTTGTTTTCGGGGTGAACTTGTGCCTTCGCTTTTTTTTGGGTTGTCTCCGAGATGAAATTACGCTTTTACCCTCCTATAAGATTAGTCAAAAGAAAGCGAAATTTCGAATATCTACACAAATTCGAGATGATGAGCAATCAAGCCATATACTACCTATAACAATGGTTGATTGAGGGTCTAGAAAAAAATTATAATTAGTATGAGATATGTTTAAATTTAAAACTAATATAATTCATCAAACCTATGATTAAATAATAAATTAGGTAGTAATTTTATTTTAGATAACTTATAATATTCATTATTATATTAATTAAAATTAAATATATTTATATCAATTTTAAGTTTGAAAATGTATCATATTAATTTTAAAAAGTCAAACATTAATCATATAAGACAAAGTTAAATTAATCTATTTATGCAACGTATGGATTGCAAGAATTAATGTAACTTGGAAGTAGTAATCTAATGACTTTTTTTATGTAATAAAAAATTTAGTTATTCTATTAAAATATAATAAATTATTTCTAATTATGTCAAATTTATGAGTTTTATTCATTATAGGAAAATATAGAATGAGTCAGTCCATTCACCAATAGAATGAATCATTATTAGTAAGAAGGGCCGAAGAATGGAATTAAATAAATCATTGCTATTTCTATTCCGTTTTAGTATCCACTCCATTAACACTAATTTTATTTCTCTCCAATTTAAACGTAACATAAAGAGAATCCTGATAAATCAACCCTTCTTTAAATTAAAAAAAAACACAAAATTTTAGAAGAAATGTCTCTCTGTCTCTAAAGCACACAAATACAAATTAAGGATGGTACATGGAGCCATGGACCATATTGAAAAGGGAACAAAATAATATAGGTGTATGCATGAGAATTTGGAAGCATAGGGTTGGTGCAAGTATGAACACATGAAGATAAACATGATGATGAAGACAAAGAGCTGTCTTTCATTTGTTTCTTCGCCCACATGGTGTGTATGCTCATTTGAAGTTGTTTGTTAAGCCTTGATATATATATATATATATATATATATATATATATATATATATATATATCTAAGGAATTAGAAAGGGCTAAGCGCAGTGGCGGTCAAGGGTTTAGTGGAGCGGGGAGGGGGCTGATTAATCTGTTGCTTCGCTTTGATCGCCATCATCATCTTCTTCATTCTTCTTCTTCAATACTTCCGTCAGCCGCTTGATTCACTTGCCTCTTTGCAACGCATGCGTAATTTGTTTTCAGGTCGATAACTTGGATTTATTACTAGTATTACTCATCCGATAATTCAAGGTGTGGGGAGGAGATTAGACAATGCGTGTTGGGTTAGGGTCGTTAAAAAACATACAATGTTTATCCTAATAATTGGGCTTTGGTCCAATACACACTATCGCAACTTAACTTTTTTTTTTAAGTTTTAAAGCGGCATTGATAAAATTTGGTAAACAGAGTTCTCTTTTAATGTTGATTTTTTTAGATTAATTTATTATATATAACATGTTTATAAATGCACTTTTTATGTAAAAAAGTTAAAAATATTTATTATTTAAAATTTGATATTGGGCTTTTGATCCACTTATGATTACTTTGATAAGCGTTATAATTGTAATTGTGAGTTCTTAATTGATGTATTTTGACGATGTTCAAAATTGTCAAAATTGATTGGATGTCAATTCTAATCTAATAGCCATTGCCAATCGATAAAGTTCCTCAATGAATTTTAATTGCTTTGAGAATTGAGACCTTACTTCAAGAAAATTGAGGTCACTCTTTCATGTGTTGCAATCAACCGGTTGGATTATCGATTATTGGTGTTCTTCTTAGGTAACGTCTTTTGTGCATCGAGCTTGACGATTCTCCGTTGATTTGCATTGGTACATTAATATACTTTTTATTTTTTTTTAATCTGGGTCAAAATCAAACCCAAAGACCTTAACTCTACTCTCTCACCGCTGTAATCTACACGTCGTTGTTCCAGACCTCCGGTAACCGCCCTCAAATTTTGCTCCCCCTTAAATTTTGTTCTGGATATATAGGATCAGGTCCGGATTCCCGGACCTGATTAAAATACATGTATTCAAATCACACCTAAAATACTGTATTATGAAAAAATTCTAATTTTATAAAATATTAAAAAAAAATTAATTATTTTAAAAAAAAAGAAAAAAAATCTGTATTTTAATGAGGTTCGTGAGTGGGGGCGGAATAAGGACTCAAAAAAAGAGAACAAAATAATATAGGTGTATGCATGAGAATTTGGAAGCATAGGGTTGGTGCAAGTATGAACACATGATGATGAAGACAAAGAGCTGTCTTTCATTTGTTTGCTGCCCACATGGTGTGTATGCTCATTTGAAATTGTTTCTTAAGCCTTGAGATATATATATATATATATATATATATATATATATATATATATATATATATATATAACGTCCAATGGAAACAAAACAAAAATACTGCTAGTCAAACATCGATCAGGCTTTAATGTGGTTGCATTGCCTAGAGAATGTAGGAATTGCAAAAGTTGCATTCTTTATAATGATGATTTGGGTTGGAGTGCTCTATTTTTACATCATTTCTATGAAAAAAGTAAAAAAAAAAATAAATTATTTCATATAACGATTTACACAGTAGATGTGCATTTCACATTCATTCCAAATATATGAGTTTTTTTTTCTTTGCGTGACATATTTCTTTTTCCTTTTATGTGAGACTGCATTACTTTAAAAATTTTGTGTGAAGAGTGAATTAGTAATTATTATTCACTCCGTTCTTTTTTATTTGTTGTAAATAGATTCTAATCAAGAATTAAATATTCAGTTTCTCATACTATTACTTATAATTAAATATTAATTTATTTCTCATTCATTTTTCTAATAAATTTTAGAAGACTAATATTGATACTTTATACTCAATTTAATTAATTAAACAAAATATTAATTATATTTCTATATCTTTCATAATCTTAAAATGCCAAATAAAAAGAAACGAAGGGAGTAGATTTCTGAGTAAAATAGTTTATGTTTTAGTACTAATGAGCTACAACTCTATAGTATCCTTCCCATTCCGAATGTGGGGTTTAGTTTGAATAGAAATTTGATATAATATAATAGTCTACATACGTAATGCATTAAATTTGTAATATAATGATAATAGATTATTATGACATATTTATTTGATTAGTTTTAGTATTTGTGTAGTAATTATAATGTTATTACATATTATATTATGTTCTAATTATGTTTAGCTCACTAAATTATATAATTGTATGTAATAAATAAAGTAAATTTGAAGTTAAAATTTCAAATTAATTGTAATATTATTATTTTGTTTTTTTATAATTTATTGTATTACGAACGTGACAAATAATTCATCCATTGGAAGGCGTAATGAAAAATATTTAAATTGACATAATTATATTACTACGTCCGTAATAAGTTAACACATGTAATAAGTGAATTACAAAAAAAATATGTTAAATCAATATAAAAATTTATTATAATACAAAATTATTATATTAATTTGACGCGATCTAAACGTCACCTATCGAAACGTATGGTTAAAATCTAAGAATATTTTTTCATAGTTGTAAGATATCTAATTCTCAAATCAATATAAAAGTTGTCCGCCGCACAAAAAAACTATACTATCAAATTAATATAAAAATTTATTATATTACAAAATTATTATATTAATTTAGGCTTAAATATGAATTAGTACTCTAAATTATAGGTCATATTCTACTTTGGTGATCCAACTTTTAATTTTGTCAATTAGATGATTGAACTATTAATTTTTTTCAATTTCAACAAATTGAACCGTAGTATCAATAATTCTTTGAAGTAATTCTGACGTGTAATCTGATATGTCATAAATTGATATTTGCGAGGATAGGACACGTAGGATATAAGTGTTGATGTGTTTTAAAAATTATTTATTTTTACAATTTTAATGTTTTCTAAGGGAAAAAACATAATAAAGCATAACAAAAATTATAAAATCAAAGCAGTTCTTATACATTTAGTTGATAATAAATCAATTAAACTTAAATCAAATAAATGCTCTATGAACGTCCGGTGGCACCCATGGCTCTGGAAGTTCCCATCAAGTAAATGCTCTATTTCTTGGGTTAGCTGCGATTCTCCCATTTCAATGGAGGCAAACTTGAGAAGGGTCGTGTTAAATACTGGTTTTTGGGTAAATAGTGAGGTGGGTTCGAGTTGAGAGTGGCGGCGAAGGGTGATTTGGAAGGTGAGAGTGGCATCTAGCACAACGAGGAGCAATATGCTGAAAAGTTGCCGCATTGGGCGCTTCATTTTCTGGGATTTTGTGGGCAGTTATGAGATCAGAGATTTTATGAGCTAAATCCTGGCAAATTTGGGTTTAATGAATCTGGAAAGAGGGGAGGAGTGTGATTTTTCTTCAAAAGAAATGAGTGGTGGGTTTTTAAAGAAGATTGGAACTTCGAGTGAAAAATGAGCTATGTAGTTGAAATATAGATACAGTACAACATGTATGTATCTATGGCTTCCATTGATGAAGAGATCTGACTGAGAAGTCATGAGCTTAAAAGAGGTGGATGTGAGAGGGAAGAACCCTAAAAGGAAAGTGGGGGGAAGTAAACTGAATGGGAGACTTTAATTTGTGTTTTTAATCAGATTGGAATGGAATATATTGGCAATGATGTTCCAATTTTTTTGGGGTGGGTGGGTTTGAATTGAAAAGGCATGATTTTGGTGGCACGGCTAGGGCGGTGCTGCACTGAAGATGATAATAATTTGGTGAATTTGTTAGAAGTATTATAGTCCCTCCTATTCAGATTAAATGTCTTTTTAGAGTTTAGCACATTTATTAAAAAATAACATAAAATATCTTTTGTGTCCCTAATTAATTATTTCTCTCTCCACAATTGTCTTTTCTCATTCTCTATATAGTTATTTCCTTTTAATCATCTCCATTATTCTCCCCATTATTACATTCCTTTCGATCAACGTTCGCTCCTCATCTCCCAATGTAAATCAATTACTCCAAAACTAAAGAGCCAAAACTAAGTGCTGCAATTGATCTTTTACCTTCAGCAAAAATAAGTGCTACAATTGATCTTTTACCTTCAACAAAAATAAGTGCTGCAATTGGAGCCAACCTGAAGAGCCAAAACTAAAAATTTTAATTTTGCAATGGAGCCAAAACATAAAATTTCCAGTAAACAAAATTTTCTAATGGAGTAAAATTTAAAATTTTGCAATAGAGCCAAAATAATTTTTCATATCCTGTAATGTCTATATATAGATATGAAACTAAGCAATTGTCATTCTACATCCATTCATGGCTTTCAATATAAACAATGAGAAACAATTGTCATTGGATTTAAATATGTTTCCAAATGAAAACTATGACTCGCCAGGTAATACTTTTTCATTTTGTGTGCACTACACTTCATTATCTGTAATCATAATCTTTCTAACATGCAGAAAATATTGAGCTATGTCAAGAAGAAGAAAGTGTAAGAAAATCAAAGAAAAACCTATCAAATGGAAAAAGATGGGCAATTTACAATGCTTTATTGAAAAGAAGTGTCAATGGGAAGTCGAAAAAACTACAACCACGAGAGGTTGCCGCTTTACTCTGCACCTATACAATTTGCTCGGAGGATTTAGAAACGAGCTAAAGACAATCCTAATGGACAAGACGTTGATGTCTCCAATAAGAGAAAAGGCAAATGTGGTCGAAAAAGAGTTCAAATTGACCTTAGTCGAGTTCCTGATATTCCCTTACATCGACGAACAACTTTGATGTCACTTGCTGAAGCTTTGGGGGTAAGTTATTCAACGTTATTTAGGCATATGCAACGAGGTCTCCTTCGACGTCACTCTAATGCCATTAAACCACATCTAAAGGAAGAAAATATGAGAGCTCGATTGAAATTTTGCATCTCTATGCTAGACCGAAATAATTTGTCTCATGAACCAAAATTTATTGATATGTACAATATTTTGCATATCGATGAGAAATGGTTCTATATTACCAAAAAGACTGAAACTTATTATCTACCTCCCATGGAAGAAGATCCTTTGCGCACATGTCAGAGTAAGAACTACATTAGAAAAGTTATGTTTTGTCGCGAAATGGCTCGGCCCAAGTCCAGATTTGACGATGAAGGAAAGGAAGTATTTTCCGGAAAAATAGAAATTTTTCCTTTGTTACTATGCAAGCGACCAAGTCAAGAAGTAGAAATAGAGAAGTTGGGACTTTGGAGATAAAACCAATTACCTCAGTTAAGAGAGAGAACATAAAATCTTTTTGATTGAGAAAGTTATACCAAAGATTCATGAAATGTGGCGAGGAGAGGATTCAAGAAAAACCATTTTCATTCAACAAGATAATGCAAGGACACATGTCGATCCAAGGGATGAAGAATTTCAAGTAAAGACTTGAGAAAATGGTTTTGACATTCAATTGTTATGTCAACCCATGAACTCTCCGATTTAAATATCCCGGATCTTGGCTTTTTCAATGCCATTCAATCGCGTTGTAATATAAGGTGTGTCCGAAAACTATTCAAGAGCTTATTCATGTTGTTGAGAAGTCCTTTGATGAATATTGTCTCGAGAAAGGTGAACCAGTATTTTTTGACTCTACAATTGTGCATGCAAGAAATCATGAAAATTGGAGGATCCAACAAGTATAAGATCCCACACTTGAAGAAAGGCGCATTGGAATGAGAAGGTCGTCTCCTACACAAATAACTTGTGATCCTACTTTAGTGCAAAATGTTATGAACTCAAGAATATCTTAACAATTCTTTTTCTGTTTTGATTTTGAATTTTACTTACTTACTATACTCCATTATCGAGCTCGTTATCGAGCTCTGCTTTTAAGATGTTTGTCATGTTATGTCATGTCATGTTTTTTTTCTATAAGTGCAAACAAATGAGTACTTCCTTAAAAAATGTAATTTTCACATCAATGGAACCAACAACAAAAGTGAAGAAAAAAAAAATCATCTTTTAAATGAAACATATCCCATAGTAATTCTCAACAACCAAAATGACAAAACAATTCTTCTAGAGTTTCTTCTCTCCAATCGCAAATCTAAAAATGCTGGGAAGAATGATTTTCAAGATTTTCAGATTCCTTGTCGAACCTCTTTGTTGGCATGAAGTTCTCCTCATCATAATAAAACTTGTTCAAATCAAAGTCACGTTCTAACTTTCTCGCAGAATTTGGTGGAGCATTTTCTTGTTTCCCAACTTGGTGCAGTGTAGAGTTAGAAGTGGGATGGAGAGGTTTTTGGTTGTCCATTTTCTTTTTTGTGTTTATGTTCAGTTCTACATGCATCAACGTATTTAAATGAATAAAAAAGGTAATGGTCAAAGATGAAGACAATTAATGAATTATTGGAACTTTGGTTGTATATCTTGTAAAATGGTTCATGGAATTGCATTTACTAAGCATATTAAATAGAGGGGTAAATTAGGAAAAAAATAGTACAATATTGCATAGAAATTCCAAAACAACATTTATATAGAATAAAATTAAACTCCCTAAAAAGACATTTAATCTGAATAGGAGGGAGTACTAGTTATTTATATAAAATTATTTTTTTTCTTTTAATTTCATATAAAATGATTTAAATTCATTACAATTTGAGTCTTTTTAACACATCAGTTTTTACATGCCACGTGTTTAAGCTGACGTGACGGTTCAATTTGTTGCAATTGAAAAAAATTAATAGTTCAATCATCTAATTGACAAAATTGAAAAATGGAATATGACCTATAATTTAAGGTAGTAATTCATATTTAAGTCATTAATTTAATGTATGGTTCAAGTCTAAGAGCATTAATTTTTCATTGTTTTAAGAGATCTAATTCCAATAGGGTTAATAGGGTCGAGGTTCAGATTTATGTGCTTTCTAATGCTTCTATGTCCCCCCTCACATTCCATGTTCATAATAAATAAATGACAAATACATAAATTTAAAGACGAAAAATAAAGATAAGAACATAAAATTTGCATGAATTTTTTTTTAAAAAAAAGACACAGTTAAGAAGCAGAAGAATACTATCAGTGTGGAAAAATATAATTTGTGAATTTCAATTTGAAGGTGATTAAAATTGAGAAAAAATATATCGAAATCGTAGCTACAATAACAATAAAATATTTAACTGAACTAAAAATATAATTAGATCCAAATAACATAACCATCATTAAGTTTCATCATTCTTTCTTTTTTCCTTCGTGTCGTTCCAAAATATAATTTGAGTCAAGTCAAAAATCTGTGCAAAAGTTCAAGACATGTAACCAAAAATATTTTCAATTACTGCTTTGAAGCCTTTTAACCTGTCTTTTTTTTCAAACAAATAAATTATTTTTATTATAAATTACAAAAAAAATATACATATTTGAGCCTTTTCCTAATTCCTTTACAATAAAACATTAAATATGACTTTCACGTTGAAACAAAGTACTCCCTCTGTTCTTTAATATAAGTCGTTTTAAAGAAATATTTTTGTTCCATAATATAAGTCGTTTGAGAATTTCAATTAAGCATTAATTATTTAGTTTAAATCTATTATTCCAATACAAGGGCAATATAAATAATTGATATTATAATTAATATTATACAATTATTATTTTAATATTTATGTATAATTCTAAAACGATTTATATTAAATAACGGAGGGAGTAAGAAGGATCTAGAAAGGGGGTAAAAACTAGTAAAAGGCGGATAGTTAGTTGGTTCTTCTATCTAAAAGCCATTGTCGTCAAAATTAGTGGGCCTTTCCTTTTCTCTAATTATTTCTTACTTCGGGATACGGAAAGGGAGCGTCTGCAATCAGTTACCTTTCGTTCCCATCGGGCCCCACCACCCTATATTTTGGCCCCACAAACCGGCCCATTTATGCCGACCACCTGCCCTATTTTACTACAAAGTTCAACCGCCCATTTTCAGTAGTTGCTTCCACAAAAGAAAAACACCACTTCTTTGAACATAGAATCTCTCTTTAATACTCCGTTCATTCTTTAATATAACTCATTTTAGAGAATTATTTTTATTTCTTTAAATAAATATTAGTTATTTAGTTTTTAATATTATCCCAAATAATAAATATAATTTTAATTTTTTTATTATTTTTATTCAATAAATAATATTTTTTTTCTAATACAAGCACAATATAGACAATTAATATTATATTTAATCTTATACAATCATTTCCTTAATACTTGTACACAACTATAAAATGACTTATATTAAAAAACAGAAGGAGTACAAGTCAACAATTACACACATTTTATTTATTTTTTTCTTTTTTTTCATTCAAACATGAGCTTTTGAGGCATAGTTTTTTTTCTTTTAAATAAAAAAAATGACAAACTCTAACTTTAAGATGATTGGTGGTATAAAATGTACACATTTATGGTCATATATAAATTCAAGAAAATATAAGAGTGTACAAAGTTTAAGAAAATAAGGGAAATACTTTCTCCATTCTTACCCTGTTAAAGTTCCTAAAATTCAAAATTAATTTAAATTTATTTAATTTTAATATAAAAATTATAATTATTGTATACTAGATAAAAAGTAGTACTAATTATAATATTTTTTTACTTACAAAACTTAATAAAATCATATCAATTATTATGAATTGTACTAATTCATAATTCATAAATTACATATCTGTAATTTTGTAATTGAGCTATGGATACTACGAGACGAGTCATACCATTGGCCCAAATATTATGCGGTTATATTCATTTTTACACGTTATTAGATATAATCTACTTTTTGATAGGTTCTGAGAAGAAATTGTGTTTAATTTTTAACCCTTAAAATGGAACTCCAAAACAATTATGTTTCATTTTAGCTTTTAATTAAAGTGGAAGGCAACGGATAAAAAGAAGAAAGTAGGATGCAATTATCATCAACTTTATTTGTATCTATAATTTTCCAAGGCAAACTATATTAAAGATGATAAATCAGTAATATGAAATTATAAGGCTTTCTCCGTTCATACAAGGAGTAGGGCTTCAAAAGTTAGAAATGTAAAGTTGGTATTGGAATTCAATAACCTTCCGTCTTTTCTTTTGACATTTTCACTTAAAAGAATACAAGTAATTGTAATATTGTATTATGCAACAAAGGTATTACAGGATACAAAAGTTTTACATCAAGCTGTAATCTTCAACTCCATAGTCGGTTACAAAATATAAGATAATTATTAATTTTTTAAAATATTTTTAAATTTAAAATTGACCTAAATTTATATAATTTTAATCAATACACTTATAAATATTATAAATTATATCAAAAATACTACTAATTATAAAAATTTATTATTTTACAATTGTTAATAAATTATCGAATTAATAGTATTTCAAATTAATTTTTAAAAGTCCAGGGGATGAAGTGTTTCATAACTAGTAACCTTATTATCATATGTAGGGGATAAAAGCCTGAAAATAACATTACATTAGTCCATAACAATTAACTACCTTCAATTATACATAAAATGAGGTAACATCAGTCCTTCAACAAAAGCATAAAAACAGATAAATAATTGTGATTATTTTAATACAATTAAAATCAATAAGAAATAAGACAGTGCCATGTGTTCAGTTTCTTTGACGCTCATAACCATCTTAACAACAATCCAGAAAATTGCCAAACAGAGGGCCCCAAAACCTTCCATTAGTGCTGGTCAGCATCAAACACTTATCTCAACCTTATTATTCAAATTTGATCATACCATATCAAAAAACAAAAAGCATCACCATTATCTTAGAATCTCTGATTTTAAGGGGTTTCAAGCCATCTCTTTCTTTCGACTGAGTTTATCCCATAATTAAAAAAAAAAAAAAAAACAACCTAAATTTTCATTCCAAAGCTTGGAATTCCAACTTAAAGGAACGAAAAACTCACCTTAAATTTTCCTCTCCGATGCTTCTGCCGGTGGTTTTCCTTTGAAGATGGTTCAAAGGAAGGTGGTACTCAACAAGCTTGGTATCCAAGCTGATCATGTTAAATCCGAAAAGGGGTTGGTCAACCACCACAACCCATCTTCTTTTGAGCACCAGGATGTCAAGAACAAAGGAGCTGATCTGAAAAAGAAGATGAAAAAATCAAGATCAATGAAAAAACACGATTTTGAGAGCTTAAGATCATCAACACCTTTGCGGAAGGAAATTCCACAGCCCGGAAAGCCACCACCTCCTGATCATGTCCCAACCAGGGCAGCAACCCCACAAAGGCAATCTCCTACCAAAGCACCAGAATCATCACCAAATTATATGAAGTCCACAAGCAGTTTTGAAGCTCGGAAAGAGCGTTCTCAGGTTAGTTCTCGAACTCTTCAGACTCCTACGATCAGTAAGAGTTTGAGCCCAAAGAAATCAAACAATTTGAGGCATAGCTCGGGTTCTGTTAATAAACCAATAGGAACGTTAAGTAGAACATCTAGTTTGAAACTAGTGAGGACCTTAATAAAGACTCCTAGTTTCAAACCAGCAAGAGCTTCAGCAAAAAAATATTCTCCTGTTGTTCTATGTGAAAATATTGATGTTCATAAGCCAACATGTTCTTCAACTTTAAAAGATTCAAAATTTCCTGCGTACCTCACACTTAGCCTCGGGGCAACGGAATCAGAAGGAACTTCAGCTATGAAGGTTTGCCCATACACGTATTGTTCTCTCAATGGTCATCATCATGCTCTTGTTCCTCCATTAAAGGGCTTCTTGTCAGCAAAGAGACGCATGTTGAAGGCCCAGAAGAGTATCAAGCTGGGTTGTCTATCCCCGCGTCGAGTTAAACCCTCGGGGGATACTATAACAGCAGCTAATGATGCTGAGCATGTGCTCTTTGAAGAGAAACCTCTCGTTGAAGAAATGGACTTGAATAGCACGCCAATAATTACTCCGATGCAAGAGAAGCAAACTGATATCTTTATTGAAATCTACAGCGACGAGAGGCTTTCAGGTACATCACAATGCTCTGACATTGATTTTGAGGAAAAACTCAGTCAAAACAGTTATTGTGCTACAACAGAAATGAGCATCATCAAGTTTACAGAAGAAGAACAGAATTATGAAGCAGGAGAAGAAGTCTATCCCCTTTCCATGGCTGAAGAAGAAACAACACTTGAATGCTTGAGCAAACAGTGCAACTCAGACGAAGAAATGCAGCCAAGTAATCAACTCAGTCAATCAGATTCTGAAGGTTCTGAGATGGAGTGGGAAGCAGGGCGTTACTATGAACCAAGTCTTCAAGATGTACCAATTTTCAAGTTGAAGGGAATAGATCATCATAGTATCTACGATGAATCAGTATCTAAGTCAGATGAAAGCATTAGCAGCGGCTTTGAAGACATCCTAGCAGATGAAGTGCTTGTGGGATTCTATGATGAAGAAAGTATCAGCTCTGATGCATGGTTTAATGATGATGATTCTGAATTGGACGGTTCATATCAGAATATGGAGAGCGATAAATCTATTTTGGTGTGCAATGAACAAAGTCAGGTTGCAACCGAAGAGTTAACAACCCCAGATGAAAAAGATGGAAATTGGGAATCAGATGAGACTCAGGGCAAACAAAGCACTTGGGCGCCTATCGAGGATCCCATTGAGGAATTCAAGGCAGCAAGTGAAGACAAGAATGGATTCCAAGACGCAGGCAATGAAATCTCAAAAATAGATCTTCAACTAGGAGTTGAAGAAACAAAATGCACCAGTGAAATAGAAGAACCTTTGGTTGATCATCAGGAGAATGAATCTGTTCGAGATGAGTATGCAAGTGGGTTGCTGGGTGGTGAAGATTTCAAGTCTTTTCATGACTCAATGGAACAAAATCAAGAAGGAACATATAACGACTACAATGCAAGCCACAACAGCATTGAAGTTTACCTGTCTGATTCTACCAGTGAAAGCAGATTCGGCAATGAGATATCTGATGAAAGTGAAGATGCAGAAGCAGACCAAGAAGACCACGAGCAAGAAATCCATACAGCTGAAGCCGAAGACAGAATGGAGGAAAAAGAGCAACTTCTTGCTGGTAACTCCTTTGTTGGAATCCGAACTTTTGAATCATTGCAGGATTTCACTGGATCCAATCAGGAGAAGATAGATGAAAGGAAGCTGGATGATGTCATCAAAGAAAGTGAAACAAACCAAACTTTGGTTGATGACGACGCTCTTCCAGATGAAACTCAAGATCACTCTTCCAATAAGAAATCCCCGAGCAATGATGTTGAAAATCAGGACAATTCAGAAATAAATCAAGATGGAGCAAAGAATTACAAGAAAACAAATTCAATAAATTCTGAAGATCATAAACATTCAGGGGCTGCAAGACTCCAGTCAACTGATAAAGATGAAGAGGCTGACATACAAAGCAATGACACTGAAGAAATGCCACTGGCCTGCAAGAATCCAAGTTGGACAATTAGAAGCAAGAGACCTGTTGAGGAATTGGAGGAAAGCAGAAACTTCAACCCACGAGAACCAAATTACCTGCCAGTGGAGCCTGATCCAGAGTCCGAAAAGGTTGATCTCAGGCATCAAATGATGGATGAAAGGAAGAATGCAGAGGAATGGATGGTAGATTTTGCTCTCCGGCAAGCAGTCACAAAACTCGCCCCAGCTCGCAAGAGAAAAGTGGCTTTGCTTGTTGAAGCTTTCGAAAAGGTCCTGCCAACACCCAAATATGAAGCCCATCTGAGGCATACTTCAGCAGCTTTTATCCACGCAAGAACTGTTCAAGCTTGCAGATGATACAATGGCTACTAAGGTGAACAAAAGACTTCCTAGCCCATGTCTTGTTTTATTGATTTGTTTCTTTAAGATGAGAAAATAATTCCAATGCAAACTATGTTTAACCAACAAAAGAAGCAAATTAATTAAGATCATGCAGATATAACTTCAATAACTTGTGACCTATAAACCATTAACAGCTTACGCTAATACTTCTAGGAGTATCCTAAAGTTCGGAACAACTGACTTGTTCAGTTCTTTTTCAGATTATTGGAGATGGATCAGCTTGATGGAGTGATGGTGAATGGATATTGAACTTAATGCAGAAATCGTACTTTGGTTTCTCCTACTTTATAAGGTTGTGTCAAAGTTAAGAGAATTCAGTTTGAAGGCTCATGTCATATCAATAAAAGTTGTGATTTTTTATTTTTCTGGAGGGAATCATTCTATCGATAACTAGGGTATTGTAAGTCTGTAACCTCCAAGAATATTTATAAATTAACTTTAGTTAGTGGTGGTGGTTATAACATTTCAGTAGTAATCATCTATATAGATGGCAAACTGTTATTACTAATTTACTACAATATTCCAAATAATGTGGAATTTTCTATAGATAATGAATACTACAACTTAAGGGAGTAGAGGACTTCCACATACAAAAGATAATAACTCATATAGGCAGCATCAGCATGCAATACTGAAAATGAACAATCAAGTCTCAAGTATCACACCCGAAATTAATGCTTAAAAAATAGTATTCAGCAAAAATATTCACACATTTCCATCATCAACAACTCAAAATCCCAAAAGCTCAGATTCAACACTAACTGTTTATAGAACTAATATGATATGATACAACTGCAACTGCGCAACAAATACCTGTACACATGATCATGGAACTCATGCAATCCTAGCAAATTTCTCCAAGACTTTCATCGACAAAAAATGTGTTCAGAATTATATGATTTTCAAGACGGAACAATAGATGAATTCGAAATATGAAGGTGATGTACATTAACCAAAAAATATAGGAGTACTGTAACATATATATATATATATATATACGGTCCGGATCAAGTGCATACCCTTTATCTTACTCACCCGGCTTTAGCAATGACGGACCAAAATGACGGTTCATTCATACAACCTTCATCTATATTTTTAGCGGCCTTTATATGTTGTCTGCGCTAAAAGTATAGACTGATTTGTTGTATGACCAAAAGCAAATTTTCAGATCCGTCATAAAAAGGTGATATATATATATATATATATATATATATATATATATATATATATATATATATATATATATATATATCTCTCTAATTTTCACTTTCATTTGAAAAAGTTAGCATTGGTTTTTCCTTGGCATATACACATTTATATAAATAATCATTCAATCTAATGATAAAACATTTAATTCATAATTTCATGAATGTGTCAATTTCATGAATATATCAAAAAAGTTTATTTTTGAAATAATTATTTTGTATAGATCTAAAAAATTTAAATTATGTATGTTCATAATATTTATTCAGATGTTAAATTCATGTAATCTGTGTGAGTACATACACAAATATGCTCACATAGGTGATAAGTAGAATTCACATTTACAAAATTGTGGTGAATCTTAAGAGCATATATATTTCTTTTAAAAATGCATATTAAATGGGCCTAGTATATACCATATCCCTATAATCTTTGAGCTACATCATATCTTAACTTTTATCAGTGAAAAAGAATATTGCAGATAGATCTCAACTGAGATCAGGATACTATAGTTTTTTAATTAATTAAATACACCAAATGAATGACAAACAACTGTTCACAATTCTTGTCAATATAATTAAATCCAACGAGTTTACAAAAGTGTACCATATGTTGTGGTCATCTATTACCCTCCTCTCTAAAGTATACAACACAAATGAATCTAATTCTATCATATAAGTTATTGAACATATTCAAATAAAAGCACCTAGTGATCTATACCTAAATTCACTTCTAAAGCAGGAGATTCAAGAACAAGCGATTGGAGCTCACCATAATAGGTTTCTAGAATATTGTCCCTTGAACCTTGATTATGTGCTTCTGCTGTTTGAGAATTTGACTCGGCATTATAAATATGTTTTACCAATTTGTTCGACAAATCATCATGGAACACTTTCAGTGCATCGGTTGTTGAAAGAGAACAAACAGATTTTTGCAAGTGAAGGAACTTATTCTCTTTTCCTCAGATTCAACCAACCTCTCTCTCAATCCATCTGGAAGGCAAGCCAGAGTGCTTCACCAAGGTGACACGGGAAAAAAAAGAAGCAAAAAGAATAAGTCAAACTCAAAATGCAAAATATTGGGTAAAGAAGAAATACTTTTTATTATACTAAGGCGGACTAAATAAATTGGTTACCTAGTAACACCTCTAACTAGACCCCATTTGTATCCAACAAAAACGGATTCGCCAAAGCCAATATTGAACCCCTCTTGAGCAGAAGCTTCTTCCCCCGCCATGAGACCATCACGATATCCAATCTGGTTAATCATGATGAATTGCAAAGTATAGAACAAACAAAGTACGATATTATGCATGAGGTAAAGTAAATGGATCCCACTGTCCATCTTTATTTTATATAGTAAAAGAAATTAATTTCTACATGTTAGGTTACCGTATGGAATTGGTCTCGCCTACTTCGCCACTCCCTGTCCAAATCAGATGCTCTATCCAATTCCTCATCAGAACCATTCAATGATGTTCCATCTTCATGCCACAACTCGTCCCCATCATGATCTGGAACAAAAGAAGTATATGCTTCAACATTTCACTAAGAAAAGTAAAACAGGACCGCAATTAAAGACTTGAATCCCTGAAACTTCGTAAGAGAATAACAGGAACCCCATTAAAGGAATTGAATCCCTTAAACTTATTAAGAGAACACTCGCACTCTCAAGAAAAGTAAAACAGGACCCCCATTAAAGACTTGAATCACTGAAACTTCTTAAGAGAACACTCGCACTTTTCAAAAAAATTTACTGAAGTGCCTTTGGGAGAAATTAGCCACTTGCAAATTTCAAATATAAGCTATATTGAATACCACGGGGTGTGGTAGAAAAGTTTACAGCCACTTGGCAAATCATCTAATAGACAATCTTGATACAATGACAATATATAAGGCCGTAGATAAACAGTATAAAAACTGGAGAAAATATTCGTACACATAAATGAGAAACCCACAAGAATTCGTACACATAAAAAATTCAGAATATTCAAATCCTATTTAGAATATAATCTTTTTGAATTGTTTATGTAACATAGTGTACTCTAAAACAAAAATAAAGAACATAACTACAAAACTTTAATCATTTCTAAAATAAGTAAGAACTTAGAGTTCAAAGGGTGGGGATAATAATCAGGCATTTAAGCAGAGTGTTGTGCTTAATATTGTAATGACCCTTACTATTTTTTCCTCAGATTAAAACTGGAACAAATAGAAAAAAACAATCTCAATCAACGACTAGAATTTGTAGGTTATATCAACTTTGGAAAAGTTAATTTCAGAGTGTACACATTAGGTTATAACATAAACTGTGTGGCGTGGGTCTAAACTCCAATGGTACGAGGATCCACAATCTTTGGAACATCTCTCCGAGTCGAGGGTCCTCTGACAAAGTAAAACCGTCAATCCTTAACAATGGGATATCAATGATGGGTGACTGCGAAGCAAAGCAATAACGCTGACGGGGAGGCAAGATCGGCATCTGAGATCTCTCTCGTAGTGCTCTCACGATAAGACGTTCTCTAAATAGAAACTCACATCCTCCATCTGTGATGAGAGAGGAATCCTGCGGGTGGAAATAGCGTACTCAACTCGATTCGTGGTACCCATCCTCAAAAACCAACTCCCAAATGCTCTCGTAGTAGGGAACCCATGTGATGACACTTGTCAACAACTCGGTATGGCGACAATGAGTGAAACCCTCAAAGCCAACATGGACCTCCGCCAAGATGGAATGATGCCATCGTAGATCCTCGTGGATAGGTGTCTAAAACCTAACACACTCACAGGACACAAACATGGAAGCCTCTCATAGGCCCAAAGCGCCAACACAAAGGCAAACATACTGCTTTGTCGGTCAACACTCTTAACTTTGTACATGGAAAAAAAAGAGAAACACTCAACAAACAGAAATGGGTAGAATCCTAACCACGCCTCGGTTATGCCCATGATCGCGTCATGCGCATTCCCCGAGGAAGTAGGCAAAGGTGTAGAAACCCCAATCATAGTCTCTATACGGCCCACGTGTCGAGTGGCGCTGATCAAAGCGAAAGACACCGTAGAGGAATTATCTGCATGAAGCGACCCATAATGATCATCGAACAATGCAAGAATGCGGTCCACGACTCTCACATCGCCGGGTATGGGCTCACTCAATGACCGCTTCATAGCATCTACACTCAAAGGACCCGTCTGAAAAGTCACGCCTGGCGCCCATGGGAACTCCCGACAAGGATCCGCTGGCGATGTGAAGTATATCCCCATCTGAGCACCTAGATCCCTCCAAACTCCATACACCGTGATAAACCAGCGATCCATCGACGTCATCATCACCTCGATCTAGCAAATGGAGTGGTCGAGTCGGTGAAACCATCGCTCGAGACAATGCCACGAGGTAACCCGAGGGGACGGCTGACGGGGAAGGTTGGAAAAGAATGCTCCAAATCCCACCATGCGTACAATCGCTCAGAAGTCATCATACAAGGCACGATACATGTAGTAGATGTTAAACGGTTCCTCGAGGCTATGTGAAGCGAGAACCTACATCAAATCTGGATCAACATCAGAATCCTTTATTCCTCATCAATAGGAAATAAGGATGATTAAGATCTAACTTCATACCTCGTTTGCGTGCAGGAATACTGAAGGATGCTGACTCAAGTCACCCAGAAGATTTGGGTTTGCCACTTGAATTCCTGGCAATTTCCTACTGGGGAACACATACAACAAGAGCGGGAACCTCATTGGTACATCCTCCTCGCAAATCCTCGACATCCCAGCACTTCAACCCGGATGGGGACGTATCACCGCCTCCACCAAACGGCGAAATTTGTCAGTTTAATGTAATCTGGCCAATGAGGCTCTTTAGAAGCCCTCCTCAAATGACAAGAAGTGGTCCTGTCGGAACTACTCTATTGATCCGGGATCCATAATATCACGGACAACAAGTCTCCAAATCACCTCGAGAAAGGGTGTGGTAAATTCTTACGGAGCTTTTTAACATGCATGCATGCATTGTTTTAACATACATCTACAATAAAGTTAAAAATGCATGACTAATCATTCCTACATTTTGGGAAAATTTTGCCATAGCCCCTTTGTAAATGGGACTATCCACATGCACATAGGCATGACTAGGTGGCCATTCAGTAGCACACCTATACATAGTCATATACATCCTATATGCATTTAATACATTGCAGTAAAAAATCTGTAAGTGTAGTCTAATTACCAGGATTATTTTGCTTGTCTACCTTTACTCATTTGTCCTCAGATAGGATAAGAAATGACAGTAAAAGGTGTAAATTTGACTGTTTTAAAAGTTAAAATTTTTCACATCATTATGTTCAGCATGGTTTAATACTAACATTTACTATGTTGAATATTTTTTATCAAGCCATATCAGCATGCATATTCACTACTATGTGTCTAAATGCATTTCATGTGATAAGTCATTTTCCAACGGATAGAAACTGGAAAAGAATACATGCATACGTTACGGTGACGGTGAAGAACGCTGTATGCAGTGGCAGATTATGTAGAAAGTTACCCGAACTCAACAAGTCTGATGACAAGCTCTCAGATTTCCTTCGTCATTCGTGACTTGACGAAAATGACTTATGAAAGCAACCTTTGGGCTTTACATAGCCACGGTTGGCCGCAGGTCCACATGTGGCTACTGCAGGTATATCTGTGGCACTCCTACATGGGTCCCACACCTCCGACTCGCTCCAGTTAGAGTTGCAAAGGAGGTCTCGCAAGCTGAAAAGGCCAAATCAGGAATAAAAGCGCTACGCGATTGAGCAGAATAGCCTGGAATCCTGATGTTCATGTGTCAAATTCTGGCTCCACATATTCCACATTGGTATTCACATGCATACAAGGTATACGATACTAATGACCTCAGCTTTCACAAATCATGCTCGGCAATACCCCACAAAGGTCCGATGCCGTCAATGAGTGTCAGGCAACCCTGACGTATCCCCGGCGGGGGTTACAATGCCGAAGTTACAAATTAAATACGTATCCCCGGCGGGGGTTACAACGCCAAAGTTTCAAACATATATGTATCCCCAGTGGGGGTCACAACGCACATCTGTCAGATATCCACGTATCCCCAGCGGGGGTTACAACGCAATGCAACCATTGATACACACATCAATAAAGGTCAAGCAACCTTGACAATCTATCCGGTGATACACACATCAACGAAGGTCAGGCAACCCTGACAACAACCGACTGTTGGCAGTAACTCCGACAGGATGAGGGAATGTGTTATCACATCCTCAAGCAGACAAAGCTTTATCCCCACAGATCTCTTACATACAAGAGGTACCTCTATGGAATATAAGCCAGTGTCTAGGATTCACGACTTTGGTGATAGCCCCAACGTCAACATCCTTGAAGACTTGGATCGCATGTCCAATCCATCACTGATTGTCATCCCAGCAGGATTACATGACAATCATGCATCATACATTTGCATCATGTTGTTGCACATAAGCATCATGTTTATTTCACTTGCATTTCAAGTGTCTAGGATTCTTTATCCTATCCATGCCTTGCATTGCATGAATATGATAAAGAGGGGCATCTGTAGACACTCAAAATTTTTCTGCACAACTGTTACTAACATTATAGGAGGGCAGAATCATTTTTTGGAGATAACCCTGGAAGACAGTTCAAATCCATTTCGGATACTACTGGAGGATCGGTTCATAACCCGGAACACACACCGGGAGTCTCATCCTCAACCCCGGAACACACACCGAAAGGATCATTTCCAACCTCGGAGATAACCCCGAGTTTCGTCCTTGGCGATAACCCCAAGGAATGTTGTTGTAGTTCCGACGATAACTCCAGAAATGCTTGTTTCAAACACATGCGATCAGCTTCAATCTCAGCCCTCTTACCGAGGCACTCATACCTCAGACCCGGAGCTAACAACGGGCGGACATGCACACCCACAGATGACAGTGAGGCACACAAACAAGCAGTCCAATCTCAGATATAACCCTGAGCAACGTCTGCTTTCCGCTTAAACCGGCAATAACCTCGGTGAGGAGTCAAACGTCATCTTGCAACTTCAACACTTCCTCTCACAAGATGATATCGCAGCATACCAACAAGTAGTCCGATCTCAGATGTAACCCTGAGCAACATCTACTTTCAGCTCAAACGGCGATAACCCCGACGAAGAGTCAAACATCATCTTGCCCCTTTCAACACCTGCGCGTCGTCTCAACATTTCATACATACATACATACAACTATGTCCTTCAAGAACTAGGATATCCAATCCCGAGTGACTATTACGCGTGGCAGTACTTTGGATATAATTTGAAGCTTGAAGACCATGGGCATGGTCCCCTCTTCCTGACTTCGAACAACCTCTAATCTATGTCATTGCGTAACTCTCGACACAAGCTATTCGAAGAAGGTCACATATACCTCGTTTGGAAGCTCGGATTGAAGTTCTACAAGTTCGAGCGGACATTAAAATGCGTGAGTGCACGTACTTTGAGACGATGGAACCCGTGAAGCCCGGGCCCACCACGACCAGCCGCAGATGTAACTGCGGCTGTCGCAGGTACATCTGCAGCCATCTGTCTATATATACAAGGCTAGGGGTCAGCCATTTGGAAGGGAGAAGAGAGAGAAAAGGCGAGGAAGCCCTGTCCATTTTACTCTGTACACACCCATATTGAGTGTTTTATTTTCTATTAGCTCACATATAGCTATCTTTTGTCCGGCGGGAGCTGAGTAGTTATCCAAATAAAGTCATAGAAGTCTACTTTGGCAGCCCACTGTAAGCCTTCTCACATTCTATAAAGCTTTCTTCTCACATTATCACACATTGTTGTACATATTGAGAGTTGTGTGAGTGTGTTTGCCCGAACTTCGGTCCGTGGTTTTCATTTCTGTTTATATATATATACTTATATATATATGTATATATTTTTATACGGATTAACATTATCGAGTTATGCCTCGATTGAGCCTAGACTTCGGTCTGGAGCGTTTATTGGCATTTATATATATATTTATATATAAAGCGTGGTCGACTCTGCCTCGATGAGCCTAGAATTGATGCAGAGCGTTTAATTGCTTATATATATATATATATATATATATATATATATATATATATATATATATATATATATTATATATATAAATTATGGTGGGATCATCATCGATGAGCCTGGATTTTACATCGATGCGTTTAATTGCTTATATATATATATATATACTTATATATATAACTGTTGTCGGACATATCCGATGAGCCTGGATTTCATATCCGGAGCATTTACTGCTTATATATATATATATATATTCACATTCCTGTCAGGCCTGGAGTTTCCTCCGTGGCTTTTTACAGCTTTCTTTACATTTCGTCCTGCCTGGAATTCACTTCGTGGCAGTTGATAGCTTTTTACAACTTTATTTACATTCAAGTCCCGCCTGGAGTTCACTTCGTGGCGGTTGATAGCATTTATTGCTTTATTTACATTTCTGATCCCCCATGGAGTTGCTTCGTAGTGGTTGATCATGCACACACACACACACACACACACACACACACACACACACACACACACATATATATATATATATATATATATATATATATTCTGACTTTTATATATATATAAATTTATATCGCTTTCCATACAAATGCGTGTATCATGTGAGCCTAGGAATCATGTGATCACAGATTGATCTCATGAATCTAGATTCGGTTTCCATGATGGACATTTTCTAGCTGTAAGCAACTTGTACATTATTTACAGTGTCTGAATTTCCTTGGATGGCTGTCATGCCCATAAGGAGTTCGACACTGCTGTATATTATTCTCTCGTAGATGCCTCGCATCTCGAAAATAAAAGCAAACAAGCCGAACATTTAGATAATAAAAGGGAAGTATCAAAGGCCTCAATTACTATTGAAGTAGCGTGGTTTGAAAAAAACCTTTTTTTATAAAACCTCATTCTATATCTCTGGTTAAGACCGAATTTTCTATAAATTCAAACCCTTGTATATAGGTGCGAATGAGGTACAACACTACTTCCAAATAATTGCACATTGATCCACACACACACATACACATTCATATAACAGTTTCTTTGAGAAGTGGCGGTCACCGTGGCAACACGGATGTCGGGGGGTGCCTAACACCTTCTCTCCGCATAACCAAGCCCCTAAACCCTTAATGAATCTCGGTTTCACAGACCCGTTTAGCAATGTCACATCACTGGGTCAATGTGCAAACTTTTTCGGTTGCGTTGGTGCAACCAGTTAAATACACCAACTTGCGACTCTTAAAGTCAAATCATCGACATTACACATGTCGGACCTTTTTGACTTGTTTTTTCAAACAAATCTCACATTAACATGAGAACACCAAAGAACAAGTAACGAAAAGGGACATCAAAAAATCCCGACGTCGACAGGAAGCAAGTTTGGATTTTTGGATCGCGTTTGCATAAACCAACTTCAAAAACCTGAAATAAGACGAACAAAAAAAATGTTTAATTAAAACTGGACTAATTAAACTGATATCGTCAAATGTTAAAATCTATACTAAAATTTCTCCGGCAACGGCGCCAAAAACTTGTTGGGTCAAATCTAATTACGCACAACACGCAAGTATACGTGATCAACAAGTAATATAATAGTAAGTAGAGTATCGTTCCCACAGAGAAATCAATAAGAATTTTAACCTCACAATTATCAGTTTCTTATTAATCCTAATTTTATTAAACTATCCAAATTAATGATTAAAGTTATTAAAACTAAATTATTAATAATACTATGATCATAAAACAATCACAAATATTAAAAACTGAAATTTCAAAAAATTATTGGAGAATTAGGCTTACGGCTTCACCCTAAGCTTCACTCTGATTTTTACACCTTTAATCCAGTTTAATTCACTATCCCAGTTTATTAATCAAGAACACGAATGTAGCACTAGCCACCTCTCGATGTACTAATACCGTATTAACTCAAATCCACAATTTAGATAGAAACAAGTTAAACACCTTAATCAACTAACTCACTATATCTCTATGTGAATTATAATTAAAGAAGGTTTAATCTTAAGTCCTTTATCTGATTACATGCGATGTCAAGTATATCTCTACTCTAACATTCATCAAGATTCTGTTCATTCACAAAATTCAAGAACACATGCTATATTAACTAAGTCTAGACTCATACTTCATCTCTCGAATTCATACAAGTCCACAAAGAACTGTTGATCAGGCAATTCATAAATTCAAGCTTAAATTAATATAGATAAACTGGATAATAGCTTATTAAACTAAAAATCAAAGTTACATAATCATAGTTTCACTTAAAGATCCATCATAAGCCTAAAAAGTAAACTTGTTCATCATCAATGAAATAATAACTGAATAAATTAAAGATATCATCCTTTCAATTACAAATATAAAACCAAGCGAAGAATAGATCAGAACACCCTTCACTTTAGCCTTAATCCGCAAACGATATGAAAGTTCCTTCAAAATCTTCACTCCAATGCTCGATATGAAAATCTGTCCTTAATCTCTGTTAGTTACCTTGTGTGTTGTTTGATCTTGTTCTAAGCATTAATATATCTCTACACACGTAATCTCAGCTCACTTCCATGACATCTAGAGTCCCAAAGCCATGCAATTACTCAAACTCAAGTCCCAGCAGTGTTGGAATCATATTAGGACAATCAAGTTTCGGGACCCCCCGCCCCGGCAGGGGTATATGTTTGCAAAACGCCAATAGCCCACCGAGGCTAATCTCAGCTAACTTCTGACTTTGGTTAAACTCCAAACTTGCTACAATTTTTGCCCAAAACGCCTCCCTTTTTGATCACTTGCCACACCAACCCACCTACACATAAAACAACAATAAACGAGTAAAAATGAACATAAAAATAAGGAATTATCAACGATTAAGCTCGAATTGGAAATCGATTCGTGGATATAAAATCCACTTATCAATGGGTTTTGTACCGGATTCAAGGTCGATACAAAATTCAATTTCACGCTCTGGGGGTAGGCCAGGAAGTTCTTTAGGGAATACATTAGGAAATTTATTAATAATAGAAATATCATTCAAATCTGACGTATTTTTATTTAAATCCGTGACATGGGCTAAGAAAGCTTGACATCCGTTTTTTAATAAACGAATTGCTTTATGGCTTGATATGATAGTGATTGACTTTAGTGGTTTGGTTGCTTGAATTCACATAATAGGTTGATAAGGAATATGAAAGCTAAAAACCTTACGAAAATAATTGATTTTAGCATGATGGGTAGTTAACCAATCAATCCCTAAAATCACATCAAATGCAAGTATTTTCAAAGAGATAAGATCGACAGGTAACGTGATGTTATCGATTTGAATCAAACAAGACTTATAAACAGTGGATGTAATGAAGGTTTCTCCCAACGGAGTTTCAACAGATAAATCAAAGTCTAATTTCTTAGGAGTTTAATTTAAACATTGAGCGCAAGTAGGAGAAATAAAAGAATGGGTAGAACCGGTATCAAATAAGGATAGACTTTGCTAGAGTTTATGATTAGCTTACCCATGATCACCTCGTTTGGATTCCTCACTTTTTGGGAAGTTACGACAAACGCTCTCCCTTGAACTACCGGTTTTGTCTTGTTTGAGACAACCTTTGATGCCTCCATCCCAGCTGGAATTGACTTTGGTGCACGACAAAATCGGGCTAGGTGACCTTCTCTTCTATAATTGTAACATGCTTTGGACTGCTGCGTACAGTTTGGATTGATGTGTCCCTCTCCTCCGTATTTGTAACATACGACCGACGATCGTTCTCCTTCCTTAACAACAGGTGCTGGTGCTGTTGTCTTTCCATCATTATTGAATCTCCTCTTCTTGAAATTTCCACTTTTATTATCTTAGCCATGATTACCACTGAAGTGGTTACCATTTCTGCACGTTTGTTGTCACCGCTTTGATGACTGCTACCACTGGTATTATCGACGTGCCGGCTACTCTCTCTTGGTTGGGTTGACTCATTATTGCGCTCCAATAACTGAGCCATATTTATAACATCTGAATACAAACACAGTTTGTGAGAGATAAGATATTGGCGTACCTCAAGTTTCAAACCTCTTGGAAATATCCGCGTCATTCTCTCCTCATTATCAACCAAGTGTAACGCAAACCGGGATAACTCGGCAAACTTAGCTTCATACTGCGACACGATCATATTGTTTTGCTCTAGTTTGATGAACTCTACCTCCTTCATGTGACAAATACTTTTAGGATAGTACTTGTCGTTGAACAGTTCTTGGAACTTCTCCCAAGACATCTTTAGTGCGGCGGTCGAAGACGCGTTTCTGATTCCCACCGATAATCGCCTCTCCTCATAACATGAAGGTGGCAAAGGAACCTTTTCTCCTTGGAGCATCCCAAGGCATCAAATATCTTGGTGATCTGCTTTATCCACGTCTCCGCCTTAAGTGGTTTTGGCTCTCCCAAAAACTTCGGTAGTCCCAGCTCCTGGAACTGCTTAGCGGTGACCATCCGAGAGTTGCCAGTGTTTCCTCCTACATTTTGAACAGGATCCGCTCTCGCCTGATGTTGCATGAATTGCATAAAGCCTCTAAATATCCTATCGTTCATCATTTGATCGGTGTTATTGTTTACCTGAGGATTATTGTCTTCCTGTTGCACATTATCCTGGGTATTAATCGTTGGTGACTCAACGGTCTCATGTGCTTCATTGCTGATCTCAACATTTTCAGATGCCATTTTCAAACACTGCCACAAAATAAGGTTAATTGACATATCACATATTATCTTTATACTCTGACCGACCAATTAAATACCAAATAACTTAGGTAGGTCATATTAGCGAAGGAATTCCCCGTCTCTCCCCTCTTAGTTCTTGTCTCACATCTCAGCCAGGGATCATATCCCTAAGCATTGATACCAAATGTGACGCCCCCAAAATAGGTATACATCACCCATCTTAAGTCACCAAATACATGGTATAGAAATCAAATACAAACTTCTTTAATACAACTGTCGTGTAAAAATACGACAAAACATAGCTAAGTTTTTACATGAATATTGTCTTCTAGACAATATCCAAACTCAAATTCAATCCTCATTACATTTATTATCACACTAAGTAGTGAGGACTGCTAAAACAACCATCTCGGACCATCACTCTGTTCCTCGACTAGTCCCAGCTACGTTCTCATTTCCTAAAGAGAATAATGAAAGCAAAAGGGTGAGCTCAACTAGCCAAGTAAGAAATATTATGACTAAGATAATGCAGAATAAATTATCATTAGCCTTCAACAGTGTTAAACTGATAAAATAAAATAAACATCAAGTTTAACAGCAGCGGAACAAGCAATCCATTAGATGAGTCAAGTAGAGCATGATATCTACTATCTTCTATGATTTAAAAAGTTTTTTATCAACTTTATCGTTGAGACTCAGCTTAATAAATAAACCACATCATCGAATCATCCTTGCACTACGGGCCAAGGATATTCATGTAATCATCAATGGTCATGATTATACGAAATAAGCCCTGGTCATAATCATACCAATAACTGTCCATCAATGCACTACGGGCCAATGAGGACTTTTACCACATCATTTATAACATTACGGGGCGTGATTATACCGTATGATCCCTGGTCATAATCATACCAATCAACAGTCCATCTATGCACGTAAGCCAAAGATGACTTTCATCACAATATAAGTATGAAGATGATGACAATGATATAAGAATTCAATTAAAAGAGAGAAAAGGATAAATTTTTAAAGATTTATAATTTAATTTATCCAGAATTCAATAATGATCAAATTGCCAACATGATACTGCTTAGTACTTTGTGAATAGTACTTTGTGAATAGTACTCGTGAATAGTACTTTTTGAATAGTATCGTATAAATGAATAGTACTCATGGACAGTACTTCGACATGAAAAGCTTAAAATTTAATAAGAATGTGCAGAAAATATCCTTGTGAAACAATTGATAAGTAGGTTTTATACCTATTTATTCGGTATCTGTTACTTGAATTAATTGCTTATACTCATGTTTCTTAGTTACTTTTCATGCATTCTGTGTGCATTTTGTAGATCTTAAGCTTGGGAACGATGTGAGCGACTATTGGTATGAAAACGTAAGGAAAAGCAATCCGGGGATCGTTTGGACTTTCATGTTCATTTCATGTTCTTTAGTTGGAACATGGATTATGTTGTATAGATTCTTCTTAGCTTTCCAGAACATCTTGAATCATTCCAATCGGTGTTCGGATACAAGAGTTATGACCTTTGTACCAACGAACATTGAACGTCACTGTTTTGGGTGGCTATTTGCATAGCTGTCCCTTCCAACCAAATTTCAGCCTTCATCCGTCCATTATTTGTCATTTATCAAAGAATGAAAGTTGTAGATCTCGTCGAGGGCTTCGATTTGATAGCTGGAAGACCCCGTAACTCCTCCCGGATCAAAAGTTATGACCATTTTACCAGAGGATACTGCAGCAGAAAATCAACAACGCGGGGCGCACGGATTTCTAGGTTATTTCCTGCGTAGCCGCGCCATTCCCTGGAGCAAAAATATGTGATTTGATACTTGAGCGCAGGCGTGCCCAACTTCAGGCCAATTCCAGCGCGGCCGCACCACTTCGGAAGTTGACTGGAGATGACTTTTTCATTAGATAGTGCGATTGAAGCGTAACTTAGAGGGGAGTTCAATTCGGGCTTATATATTAGACGTATTATTAGTATGTAGAGGGGATTCCACCCTTGTGGGGATCAATTTTACATTACATATGCTCTTTTCTTTTCTTTAATTTCTTTATTAGATTAAAGTTGATTAGAACCCTAGAAGACCTAAGATTTGGGGATTGAAGCAATTGAAGATCCTTGAAAGTTCAGAAGTGAAACAAGAGAAGAAACTCAGATTTGCTATTCTTAATCCCTAACTCTCTTTACTTTTATTTGTATCTTTCAATGTATATTCAATTGTGGATTATGGATTCTAATTCAACTATAAGTTAAACTCTATTTTGGGATTGCAATGGAATCTATTGCCTAGTTTATTTTGACAAACTTCATTGTTAGTCTTATTAATTGTTATGATATTGTCTATTAAGATTCATGCTTATTTGCTTAGTTGATTGGCCATCAATTATTGTGATAATCCATATGAACTTGATAAACGAAGTATGAGTTTAGATCTGATCTTGATAGCGTGTGTTTGTATGTTTTACATGATGATAGAATGTATGATTCGTGCTTAGGATAGACATATACCGAAGCACCACTCGTAGTTAATTGAGAACTTGGGCTTAAACCCTATTTATTTGTAAATCACATAGACATATAGTGGTTTAGGTAATGTGGGTATTCATGTGTATTCTATCAATTATGGATTATATGTGATATGGGTATGGTACATCGATTGATGGCTATATTTCACTTTCGTGTTCTCGACTAACAATCCAGTATAATTAATTTGGCTTAACATGAAGTGTGTCGATTTAAATGATTCAATAGGTGAAATTGTAATCTCAAGTCTTCATTATCTAGTCTCATTAGTATTAGTTAATTACATAGTTTACATATAAAATATCACATCATTCGTTTAAATAAGACTGAAATGGTTATGGGCTAGTGTTTGGTGAACTTTATTAGTTAATTCTCCGTGGGAACGATACTTTACTTACTCTTTATTACTTGTTGACCGTGTATACTTGCACGTATATATTGATCGGTAAAACGACCAACAACAATACTAGATGAAGCACAAATTTTAAGGATATTCTACTAATTTCACGAAGTATAGAAGCAAAACTTTAATAGAATGAGGGTATAATCAGGAATATGAGACGAAATAATATTACTCACATACTACAGAGTATAGAAGAAAATATTATTCCTTATGAATACTGAACAAAAATAATATCCCTTACCTTAGAAGAAGACCGGATACTAGAATAATGGCGTGATTTCTTCTCTTTTCTCTCTATAGCTTCTTTTCTCTATAATTGCTCTTGTGAGTCTTAGTGAATTGGTGAGAATGAAAGAAGAATGAGCTTCTATTTATAGGAAAATATAGTTTCGAAAATTGCACGTTTTGGGGCTCGAAATATTACAGTATAATACCTTCATCTTTTCCTTCATTTTTAATTTAATCCTGCAAGTATTATCAAACTTGCACCACCTCCCCTAATAGTACATCATGTGAATCAATAGTACATTCATGTGAATCAATAGTTCTATACATGTGAAAAAATAGTTACAATATAGTATCTTCATCTATACCTCCAATTTTAATTTAGTCATGCAAGTATTATCTATCTTGCACTACATCCCCTAATAGTACATGCATGTGAATCAATAGTACACACGTGAGCAAATAGTTATAAGCATGTGAATTAATAGCAATTAATTTCTCATTTATCCGATTAATTACCTGATTGATCAATATAACCTCCAGAAATCAATTATTATCGAAATAAATGTCGATTTCCACTAACGCTAATAATCCCAACACAATGGAACTATCAATTTCATCTTTAATCAACACGAACTTATTCATCATTAATATTATAACTCATAATATTTAACAACCAGATCATTTCCAGGAAAGAGGGGGCTTTCCGATAAGGATTTCTCCCTATCATGCCGTACAATTAGGTGACCAAACCTCTCCTCGACAGAACTTTCTAGACATCGTCAATATTGCAAATAATAATATGAATAACTTTGTCGTCTCAATTATTAATTTAATAATATAAAATATTGATACTGTGACAATAATTGAATCAATAATATGAGAGATATTATGCAATAATTACTGTAGTAATAACTGAGTGACTTCTCACGTAAGCATCAATAATCAATACCATGTGCTACTATCCAACCATGCGTATTACTGTACTTTTACCACCGGGTAGTTCAACAGTTTAACGATAAAACTTTCGCCGTTATTTTTATAAAAAGATAAATATGTCATTTTCTAACTACGACAATACTTTCATTGTGGGGTCCACCAATGATTGTGGCGTCGTACGAATATTCCCTGTTAAAACGAATATTCCCCGACCAATCGAATATTATATAACCACTTGCTTACTTTGAAAAATTTGTAAATATTACCCACAACTATAACATTATATCAAATCCACACCATAATATTCAACAATATATTTCGAGAAAAATTAATCTTTATTCATAAAAGTTGGGGTCTTACATCATCTGTTATTACGATTCACTATGATCACGTGGTGATCTTCTTCATTAATCGTTTAACTCAACGATCTTCTTATCATTCTCTCTACGATTATAGTCTTAGGTACTCATACCTAATATTTATAACCTATTAGCTTTGATACCACTTTGTAACGCCCCAAAATTCGGTTTATCTTTATACCCGGATTCCGTACGTCACGGTCCCACGTCTTTCTAAACATACATCATTATATAGTGAAATATAATAACATACATTCTCAATTCCCATGTTCTAATACCTTATAACCTCTTTCATTACAAATAATGTTAATTGCATTATTCTTTACATCTTATACGAGTGACTTTTATCCCCCACCAAGGATACATAACCGTTCATAGTTTAATTACATTATTCTATATTACAAGTCTTCGCTTAATCTTTACACTCATTCATATAATGAATAGCACTTCTTCTGGATACCGATCAGCTTGATCTTTACGGGATCCTTAAGTTCTTCTAACATCGTATGCTAAAAATGTTTTTCATTTAAAGCAAGTGTGAGCATTCAATTGCTCAGCATGTCATAGCAGTTGAATAAACAACTTTAAGAATTCAAACATTCTTTTAGAACTTGGATAACCAAAAAAAGGTTATGAAGCAGCTTGAATAATAGGAATAATTTCGATTCCTATCATTTTAAAACATTAGTCACATTCACTTTGAAATACTTTCATTCTCTACTCTCTTTCATACACATCCTCTCTAGATAGAATCTTTAGCCCAGACTTAACAATAATGGTTCATTTATAAACAGAACATTCTCTTATTGAACAATTCAATCACAAAATAGTTCATCTCATAGAAACACCGAAGTGTTCAAATTGTGGCACAAGGCCTCATACGTTCTACCACCTTGTACAATTATCACACATTTGCATATAGATAGAACTTCTCAGGTTCAACATATGAGAAGTTTTAGAAACTAGCATTCATTTAAAATATGAATGATGTTAGGAAACTTGCCTTACACATAGCTACATCTTACGCTGAACTGCTCATTCCAATTACTATGTAGCACATAAGGAAAACAACACATACACCAATTAGTCATGTATATTTGACTTATGCATTGGTTTACTTAACTTTACTTCTTAGGGTTCGCGTTCTTACAACCTAATTTTACGCGAAAACTTCCTTTACCGTTTTACAGCTTCATGACATATGGAGATGTCTTACTTAATACGTTCATCATCTTTGATGATTTGCATTCTTATCTTCTTCTTATAACTTCTCTAGGACTCAGCACACATCGCTTCTCTGCTAGTAGTTCATATGGTGCTCTGAGTGGTTTCCCACAAATATCCAACAAACAAGTTCCCATCTCGTCTACACTGCCATCACAGTGAGTTAGATCGGTTACCAATTTCGTATATACCTTCACTCTCTGAAGGAATTGTTTAGCCCAGCTCCCATATGTTAACCATCAAAGGTTACGATTGTACCACAACCTAAACTTATCTTAACTTATCCGAACCATTACGCTATAATGTTCGTTAAGTCAATTTCTTATTCCTTAGGGCTTTCTGGCAACTAAATGCCAAACCTCAGGATATATTCATTATCGTCAAAGTCATACAATCTTTTGTGTACTCAGAACGATCATTCAATCATTAACTCGGCTTCTTTACGTTAAATGTTATTATCTTTAATTTTCTTTACCATTCATAGGTTTAATCATTAGTCTTCATTACCCTACGGACAAACCATACACGGGGTGTAGGTTCTGCCCGTTTAATATTCGCGTACACTCAACCTTCACGTCGGTTAAATTGTTTAATGATTACATTTCATTCTAACATTCTCCATCCAACTCACATTCGGCTTTCATTAATCTTATTACCGTTCGTTATGACTTTCTTGATAAATCATATCTTACTTACTTTTGTTATCCATTACATGAACCCCATGTTCATTACTCTTCCTTAATGTCGAAGCCATAAGGTTTGCTATATGCTAAGATCGATCGTTCATCGCAATAGCGTTGCATTCAGAACGTCTATACGCTCTACACTTATCTCTCATTACGACAACATAACATTGAAATGTTATTCATTATCCTCGTCACTCAACGTCCAAGGAATCACAATCATAGCAATCCCCTATGTTTGTTTATCGTGACTACGGTCCCCGGATACCGGTTCCATAACCCGCGTTCACATTTTTTGTCTTTTAATCTCGTTTAATCTTTTCGTTCAACCATCATTAAAGGTTTAATTCACTTTTTTAAGTGTTACATTCAATGAACTACACTTTCATTAGCTTTCGTTACACTTTCCCCAGGATTTGAGCAGTTAAAAGCTCATCACTGGCTTTTTTTCCACTGCACGTGGCGGCGACACCTCCAGGTTCCTTTCCTTTCTCTCTTCAGGCTACGCTTGGCGTCAAGGCGTCACCCTCTTCAGAAGATGACTGTACTGCGTCATGAAGTTTGTAGTGCTTTCCCCCCGATCTGCGTCTCAGTAGTTCCACTTACAAGGCATGGTGGTGGCCATGCTGGCCAAGCCCTAATTCTTGAATTTTTTTACCTAAGTGCTAACTTGTTTTGAGATGCTTACTTCCCAATCTCATAACTTATTCGCTATAACTCAGAACGAGGTCATTCCAAAGCCATTATCTTCCTTATCTTACATACTACAATCCCCCTCGGACAGAACTTCATTCTGAATCCATCAACATGGCATTTGATTGGCTTAATCTTCATCCTTTGTTCATTTTACATTATTAACGTTCTTCGTTTGTTTATCCGTAATTTGGTCATCAGAACTCAGAACTCGTTCGTTCTTGAGTCCACGACTCACTTTTTCTACGTTCTCTTACATTCTTATGAAACCCTACACGTTCGGGTTTATTTACTAACTTTCTAATTCTCGTTCGTCTTTTACGAAATTTTCGCCATAACTTCGTTATAGCTAAGTTTTAATCCGTTCTTCATGAACATTTCTACCGTTCCTAACCAAGAAATAAGCATCTAACTTATACGCGATGATTTTAAACTTATCCATCATTAACAATTATACTACGATGGTTTTAAATTTGTCCATCAATAATGTTCTTCGCGTTCTTCGTTCGTTCTTCATTTTTAATCAATATTTTGATTATGATTTCACTTTTTCTTGGAATTTAATATTATAAAACACCATTCCTTACTTATTTCACCGAATCATTCATATGATTCATTCGGATCGTTCAAATTCATTACGAATCTTATACTTCCTTAAGAAATTTATAACTAAAACTTCAAATTCTTATTTTCTTCATTTTCTCATGATTTCAACCATATGAAATCATTTCTAACATCTTTTGTAACATCCCAAAATCTGGTCTATCTTCACACCCAGATTCTGTATATCACGAGTACATCATTCATCCAAACATACATCATTATATACTGAAATATAACAACATACATTCTAAATTCCCAGTTTCTAAAACCTTAAAACTCCTTTCATTACAAATAACGATAATTACATTATTTTTTACATCTTACACGAGTGACTTTCATCCGCCACTAAGGATACATAATAGTTCATTAAACTAATCTAAAGTTCATTTAACTTATTTTATATTACGCTCGATCTTCTCGCTCATTCACATACTGAATGGCACTTAGTTTGTATATCAATCAGCTTGATCTTTACGGGATCCTTAAGTTCTTCTAACATCGTACGCTAAAAAATGTTTTTCATTTAAAGCAAGTGTGAGCATTCGATTGCCCAACAAGTCATAGCAGTTGAACAAATAACTTCAAGAATTCAAACATTTCTTTAGAACTTCGATAACCGAACAAAGGTTATGAAGCAACTTGACTAATAGGAATAATCTCGATTCCTATTATTTTAAAACATTAATCACATTCACTTTGAAATACTTTCATTCTTCTACCTTTTTTCATACACATTCTTTCTGGCTAGAATCAATAGCACAGACTTAACAATAACGAATCATGTATAGACAGAGCATTCTCTTATTAAATAGTTCAATTACAGAACAATTCATCTCATAGAAACACTGAAGTGTTCACATTATGGCTCAAGGCCTTATATGTTCTACCACCTTGTACAAATATCGCACATTCGCACATAGACAAAACTTCTCAAGTTCAATATCTGATAAGTTTAAGAAACTAGCATTCATTTATAATATGAATGAAGTTAGGAAACTTTCCTTACACATAGCTACAACTTACGCTGAACTGCTCATTCCAGTTCCTATGTAGCACATAAGAAAAATAACACATAAACCAATTAGTCATGTATATTTGACTTATGCAATGGTTTGCTTAACTTTACTTCTTAGGGTTCGCGTTCTTACAACCTAAGTTTACACGACCACTTTCATTACCATTCTACGGCTTCATGACATACGGAATTGTCTTACTTATACGTTCATCATCTTTCCTATTTTATATTCTTATCTTCTTCTTATAACTTATCTAGGACTCAGCACACATCGATTCTCTGCTAGTAGTCCATATGGTACTCTGAGTGGTTTCCTATAAACAAACAACAAACAAGTTCTCGTCTCGTCTACACTGCCGTCACAATGAGTTAGATCGGTTGCCAGTTTTATATATACCTTCACTCTCTGAAGGAGTTGTTTAGCCCAGCTCCCATATGTCAACAATCAAAGTTTACGATTGTACTACAACCTAAACTTATCCCAACTTATCCGAACTATTAATGTATAATGCTTGTTAAGTCAATTTCTTATTCCCTTTGGCTTTCTGACAACTAAATACCATACCTCAAGATTCATTCTTATCCGACTCACGTTCGGCTTTTAATACTCTTATTACCATTCGTTACGGCTTTCTCCATAATTCCTATCTTACTTAGTACCTTCGTCAACGTCTATGTCATACAACCAGGGTATACTTAGAACAGTCGTTCGATGCGAATATGATTCACGAGGATCATTTACGTATTCAACGTTCACGTTGCTCTTCTCTTAATCTCTCATTCAACCTTTACTCAAGGTTTTAATCACTTTCAATCGTTATCCATCCCATGAACCCCATGTTCATTATTCTTTCTTAATGTCGAAGCCATATCGATCGTTGTATGCTAAGACTGATCGTTTATCACAATAACATTGCGTTCACAGCGTCTATACGCTTTACACTTATCTTTCATTATCACCTCATAACATTGAAATGTTATTCATTACCCTCGTGCATCAACGTCTAAGGAATCACCATCACAACAATCCCTCACATTCGCGTATCGCGACTGCGACCCCTGGATATCGGTTTCGTAACCCGCGTTTACATTCTTTATCTTTTACTCTCATTTAATCTTTTTGTTCAACCTTCATTAAAGGTTTAAAACACTTGATTAAGGGTCACATTAGTTCAACATTATGTTCTTTATCTTTCCTTATGTTTCCCCCAAGAATTGAGTAGTTAAAAGCTCTTCTCTAGCTTTTTCCCCTACCTTTGCTCTGCTTGACGCCTTCTCTCTCTCTTCTATCTCTCGCATGGCAAAAAGTTTCGTGATGCAGACTTCACAGTGCGGTGCTTTCTACCACCTTACAAGGCATGGTACGGTGTTGCGGTGCCAAACCCTTCTTCTTGAAAATTTTTCTAAGCGTTTACATTGGTTTGAAACGGTTACTTTCCGCTTCCATAACTTCTTCGTTATAACTCTGAACGAGGTCATTCCAAAACCATTCTCTTCCTTATCTTACATACTTCGATTACCCTCAGACCAAATTTCATTCTGAATCCGTTAACGTGCCATTCAATTGGCTTAATCTTCACCATTCGTTCATTTTACGTTTTTAACGCTCTTCGTTCGTCCGTCTATAATTCGGTCATCCGAACTCGGAATTCGTTCGTCCATGAGTCCACGACTCACGTTTTCTACATTCTCTTACTTTCTTATGAAACCCTACATCTTCTGGTTCATTATCACACTTTCTAATTCTCGTTCGTCTTTTACGAAATTTTTGCCATAACTTCGTTATAGCTCAGTTTTAATCCGTTCTTCATGAACGGTTCTACCGTTCCTAACCAAGAAATAAACATCTAACTTATATAAGATGGTTTTAAACTTGTCCATCAACAACAATTATCCTACGATGGTTTTATATTTGTCCATCAACAACGTTCTTCGCGTGTTCTTCATTTTTAATCGATATTTTGGATTACGCTTTCACTTTTTCTTGGAATTCGATGTTATAAAACACCATTCCTTACTTATTCCACCTAATCATTCATATAATCCACTCGAATTGTTCTAATTCATTATGAATCGTACACTTCCTTAAGAAATTTATAAACTAAAGTTTAAATTCTTATTTCATCATTTTCTCATGATTTCAACCATATGAAATCATTCTTACATCATTTACTTCATATTCTCATTAAATTAAGTTTTAACATAGAAAAATTCATTAAAAGTTCGATTTTCGGATTATCTCTCTTCTTTAATCTTCCTCCGTCGAACAAAGGTTGCTCATGAGCAAGCTTTTCTTCTTCCTTTCCCTTTTCTTTCTCATCCAAAATCTCTCTCTCTCTCTTTCTCTCAAAGTGTAGGATTTTTAAAATCCCAAAACAATGAATTAAGCTTCCTATTTATAGAAAACTAAGGCTAGGGGCAAAATAGTCACTTCGCCCTCAAACCTCCTTACTATTCATGGCTTAAGCACTAAGTTAACTTACTCACCACTTTACTTAGCCCTTAAGTTTACTTAGCTCTTAAGTTTACTTAGCCCTTAAGTTTACTTACTCCTTAAGTTTACTTAGCCCTTAAGTTTTCTTGCTCATCACTTATAAGCTGTGACACCCCCAAATTCGGGTTACCTAACCCCCGAGTTTGGTGCTCACGATCTATAATATAATAAGCATCTAACTACCCATTCATATATGAATAGTAATACATACCACATTAACATATGTTGTTAATACATAAATCCCAGGTCCGCTAACCTTAACATTACAAATAATACCCCTTAGATATACAAAAAGGGTTCATAAATACAACATAATAATCATGTTCTTAACTAATTTATCACGATGCCTTTTCCTTTATCCTTCGCAGCACCTCCTGCCACTTCGTCCCTAGCTAAAAAGTTTTATTTAGCAAGGGTGAGCAACAAATTTTCCCCACAAGTTAATACATACAATAAATGTATAAGAATCAATAATGACAGACTATCTATTTTGATAGAATGAAACCACAGTTCAGGGAACTTTGAAATAGCTGAACAAATATCCAACTTCTAACAAGTCTTCTCACAATCTATGCAACACAATAATTTTATAATGAAAGAGTATAACGCTTTTAAAGTTTCTATGATATCTTAATGAATAATCAGGAATCAATTCTACGCAATAACAAAGTAGAATGTTTTCCAGATTTATCTTTGAGTGATCACACAAGATCTAGAACTTTTCTTTCTGCATCTATCAAAGATTTACTTTTGATATATACTCAGGTGTATCATATAACCATAAAGATTTAATCATACCCCTCTGCAAGTACTTGGAGTCGGCCAACTCCTTGTACCCTATATTATGCATAATACTTAAATATAGCGCGCAATGATCGAATTTACGACCAATAAAATGTTCCCTTTATATGAAAGGTTGTTCTTCTCAGTCTTAGAATCAAGATTTGATTTAACAACGAAATTCAATGATTTCAATTTCTATTTACTTCTCGATCTAGCCGAAATAATTGGCCTCGATTTGTCAATAATAATTGAATTTTCTTCTTGCTTCTATCAAATTCTAACAATTATTTATCTAGCCAGAATAATTAGCTAAGACATTTCTCAACATAATTTGACAATAAACAGGAATTATCTGTACTGTCAATACTAGCTTCTACGGATATGAATATCCAACAACAATAATTCTACTGAATATATATTTTAGAATCAAGAATTCAATTTGAATTATTAAACATGCACTAACTCATGAATAATCAACAATAATTCTTGAACGTGGTATTATTAACAATAATTAACCACTATAATATTTAAACAATATTAACTCAAGGTTGAGTTAGGAAACTTGCCTCTTCGGCGGACATTACGCCTACAATAAACTTATCGCTTTCGAAAGACCTATAACAATTAATATCGGTCTCATGATTAAGACAATAATTCACAACACGCATCACTTTGTATTCTCTGGTCAAACTTCTCCTGTATTATTATTACCACATAGCCACATCAGTGTTTATAACTTATATAAACACTTATCAAGTCTAACTAGTTCGACCTGGTTGGACTTCGGTCTATTCTCAGTGTTCTAGTCACCCTTTCCGACAATTAACATAGTTATTGTCAATTAAACTTGGTCTCTAAGGTTCAATATTATTTTTGATAAGTCAATTATCATTAATAATATTTTTCGGAAGTTTTTAATAATTTATCAAACAATTGTTAGAATTTATAATAATTTTCAAACACTTTGAAATCATTTTTTAAATGATTTAAATATCGAATAATCTTATCATCATTAATATTTAACAATATTAAAATATTAATGACATACTTGTCAAAATAATAAAGTTCTTTTTAATAACTTTAAATATTTTAAATCATCAATATTCTACTTAAATGATTTTTAAAATAATTAAAATCATTTTTAAATTATCACCATTAAAATTTAAGTATTAATGAAATTATCATTCAAATATTAAAAGTCATTAATTATAACTTAAAATATTTTAAAATCATTTTTCATATTTTTAAATCAATAAAATTATTTTTAATTCATTTATTTAATATAATAATTAAATAAATCTAATATTATTAATATTAATTTATTAATGAGAATTCTCCAAAAATATTGAAAATTATATTTTATAATTCTAAATATTTGCTAACACTTTATTCTTATTTAAAATGATTTTTATAATATTAAAATCATTTTCTAATTTATTTAATATAATAATTAAATAAATTAAATATCATTAATATTAAATTATTAGTGAAAATTCTCTAAAAATATTAAAAGTTATATTTTATAATTCAAAATATTTTTAAATACATTATCCTTATTCAAAATGATTTTTAATAATATTAAATCATTTTTCTCTAATTTATTTAATACACTAATTAAATAAATTAAATACCTTTTAATATTTAAATATTAATATTTAAATAATTATAAATATTAAAGAAAAATATTCCAATTGGTCAAAAACTATTTTTCATAATTTAAAATAATTTTTATAATCATTTTTAATAATTTGTATAATTTATTTTCTATTTTTTTATTAATTTCCGAAAAAATCAGAAATTAAAAACAATAGAAACGGACGCTATAGGTCTTTAGCGACACAAAGCGTCGATGTTGGTGTTCTTGAGCTCAAGAACACTGACAGCTTCGTTATCAACCTGTCATGTTTGACTGCTTTCAATTCTTCGTTATATTCGTTTCTTGGCTAACTTATGGTTCAATCTTGTAATACACATGTAGTACTACAACTATTAATCATTAATAGAGTCATATCGTAACAAGATAGCAAGATCTGACCCTTCAAAAGTACTGTCAGACCTCACCTGGGTTTTCCAGAAACCCAGGCAGTTCGACTGGCCATCTTGCAGCTCGATTTATTCTAGGTTCCAGTCATTCTTTATGTGATATTATGGTTCTTATATGTAGTATACATAACAAGGAACACATAGGAATTAATAGACCTCTTAAATAACAACAAAATAACAAGTTAAGGTTCGGTCAAAGCTTGTTAGACATCCTGTTCTTATGATTTCTAGAAATTCCAGAAATGTCATCCGTGTTCGATTGGCCTATTTTGACCACTTATAATACTCGATCAGCTGATGTTTAAAGAGATCAAAAGGCAAGAATATATACACATTACAGGCTACAACATGGTTACCATAACATTAACATAACACTTAAACACTGACAGATCAAAGCCTCCCAAAACACTGTCAGACGATGATCATGGCTTTCTGGGTTACCCAGATTTGGCCCAGTCAACGGGTTTTGACCATTAATAACTACAAATCTAGACATCAAATAAAACGGATTCCAATTGCAGATTAAAGACCACATTACAAGCTACATATAACAACTTTAAAACATCAAAATGCATAAACGAGCAATGATCTGTGGCCACTGATATTCGGTTGTCAGACTACTTTTCAAGCTCAAGAACAGTTTTGAAAAATCATCATTTTAAAGCATTCTGATGCTATAGATCCATGATGGATCAACATAGATCATCTAAAAATATCATATAACACATGACTAAACACCTAAACATAAAAGTTTTACAAGCATACAAGATCAAAGGCTAGCTAGGGTTTATACCTTTCTAATGCAAAGCTTTGATCTTAGATCAACTGAACTGATATATTGATGATCTAGAAGGTGTTTTAGTGACTGATCTAGTTGTGGATTTCGGAGGTTTGGTTGAGAGAAAAAGTTAGTAAGAGCTTGAATGCAAAATGGGAAAGTTATGTGATTTTCTCTCTCCCAAATCTATAAATATCAAGATATTATACATAGATGTGATGTTAGCTGTCAAGTGGAGGCTGAATGATGAGATTTTAGAAGTCCCAAAGTCAAGTTATTAGGTTACCAACTAAAGGTGTTGACAAATATTGCAAGTTACATATTTAAAAATCCAAAAAAGGCATTTTGGTCTTTTTCCTTCCCATTTTAATGGCATACATTGAATTTACCAAACCCTTAGGGTTTAACCCTAAGGTCCTAACCCTTAGGTTTTAAAACACTAACTTTCTAGGATTTTCTAATTAAGGTTTTTAAATTAGAAAATTAAGAGTTTAAAACTAAAATTAGGGTTTCCTAATTAAATTAGGTTTTCCTAATCATAGTAGTGTTTAATAAACACATTATGCTCGCCAATTAGGATTACAGTTTCCTAATTTAGGGTTTAGGATTCTCGGATTTAGAAATAGGGTTTCTCGGCTTTTAATTAGGGTTTTTAACTGTGCGTTAGGGTTTTTAATCCTAAGATTAGGGTTTCTAATCTCTTATTAGTGTTTATTAATCTTAAACCTTATCTGATCAATCATTGATCAAAATTTCTATACAGTACAAACACGTATTCATCAATACAATTATTTTATTTGCATTTTCTATCAAATCCCTATCCAGAATTTAGGGTTAGGGTTTCTAAAGTTGTTAAGCACAACTCTACTCAAATTTCTCAGTTAATACACAAATTGACCATACCTCGAGACTTGTATCACAGATACACAATATAATATTATTAGTCAATGTCAATATTAAATAAAAAAAAATTATTCACAAAAATTTGGATTATTCGAAATCCCGAGTTATCACATAAGCACTTTACTTAGCCATTAAGCATTTTCCTTCACGTTTTCCCCTAACGTAGTTAAACGAGTAAAAAGTACATAGAAGTACTTTTTGCCATTTTTATTTTGTCCGATTTCTACACGTTTTTTGAGAAAAACTTTTATCGATTTACTTAACTTTTTACGACATATTATCATTAAATCTTTTGACGGAATGTTAGTTCGACATACTGAACTCTCGAAAAGGCTTAGGTTATTCAAACCTTAACCCTTAGGGTTTCGTCGGGTGATTAGTGCCTATTTCGTCTTTTTCCCCAACACTATTTTATTCTCGATTTTTTTTTTTATTTTTGTGTTGAAAACTCTTACTCGTTCAGTCTAGCTCGTAGCCAAAATCCTCCCGATTAATAATCATCCTAGGTTCTATAACGATTAATAAACACATAGCATAGAATATTATTGATAAAATTTTATTTTATTAATAACTAATTCTTTAAATCTTAAATTCTGGACAATCTGAATTTTCGGGTTGTCACATTCTTCCTCCCTTATAAAAATTCCGTCCTCGGAATTTCTAAAACAACACCCATTCCCGGGTCATCACATTCACCCCTTCTTCACAGAATTTTGTCCTCGAAATTTTAGCCTACTCCTCTTCTCAACTTCTCTTCAAAGAAGTTCTTATCTTTCAAACATCCTCTCACCTTCATAACTTATCAAGGATTATGAAGTAGAATGAACAACAAGGAATATAAGAATTCCTTTAAAACATTTCATACTTTTGCTGAGGGGTCCAATTGACCATGAACTCTTACTAGGTTTAACAACATGACGCCATAAACTTTCTTCCACGACCAGTTTACAATCACACAGAAAGTAAACTACCTCTTTCATACGTAGGAGATCAACCCATTGTATAACCCCATTTCGGGGTGTGTTCACCTCAGACTTAATCATTAGATTCCGCACCAAAACAATTTGGTTTGGCACAACTCTTCAAAGAAAGCTCGATTTTATTTTAACATGATATACCATTTGTCCAGCCGAATCAAGTAGCTTAGACCATACCAATAAATTGGATATCAACTTGAAACATTCGTCTAGTCAACTCAATTGACATCGACTACTTCTTTAAATTCTTTTTCAATTCATTAAAATGTTTTATGACGTCATGATACCATACTTTTCACGGTACATTGAGGACTTTGTCAGTTTGTGACTTCGTCAATATACATCATACCATAGCGGGTTGTTGATCTTAGGATCACATCCAACACCAGGTTCAATTGCATTAATAACTCCATCCTTTTATCATCTTTGCATCGAATGCACGGATGATATAAAATTCATTTTGATATTTCAAATCAATTTCTATCTAGCCAAAACAATTAGCATAGACATACCAAGAATAGTTCTTTTAAAATCCATTGGTTCCAAAAGTTGAACCATTTTTGTTTTTTGTCATTTTTTTTCATTTCCAAAACGCGGACACATAAGCACGATTTCAATAAACTTCAAAATCTAGCATAGCTAGATGACTTGGAACATCCTATTCTTCATCTTCCTTCTTATTTGCGATAATACTTAATCTTCTCTAGCACCTTCAAGGTTAATTCTACTGAAAATAACTCTTTTTCAGTCTAAACATCACCATACCTTAGTACAGTTCATCAACTTACCACACATTATGAGTTCAGGAACTTTTCACAATAATATGAGTTTAAGAACTATCCCAGATAGACCATAAGCGTCCATTCACTGAGAAGTTCAAAAACCTACAATATCATTATGAGTCACGAACATACCATAAGTATGAGTTTCAAGAACTCGCACCTACCTTATCGTTCTCTACCTATCAAGTATATACATGAGAAAAGATTCACCTTCTCGTCATATATATCTTGACAGATCGACCAATTCCAATGATTATCACTGTAATAAGCTAAGCAGTTGTTACACCAAGCACAAACCTCGCCCATAACAAAGGTTCATACAACTCGGCTATCACATGAGTCCTCAATTGAAATTTTACAACTTCTAAATTTCTTTACTTAATACTGAATTTTCTTTAATTTATGTATCCTATCCTTTACACTCAATCTGAAGTTCTTCTTCCCGTGACTTACTTCAGAGTACTATAAATCATTCACCGTTTAACAGCTCATTTGTTACTACGATTCACTATGATCACGTGGTGATCTTCTTATCCTACTCTCTACGATTATAGTCTTAGGTACTCTTACCTAAGATTTATAACCTATCAGCTCTGATACCAACTTGTAACATCCCGAAATCTGGTCTATCTTCACACCCGAATTCCGTATATCACGAGTACATCATTCATCCAAACATACATCATTATATATTGAAATATAACAACATACATTCTAAATTCCCAGGTTCTAAAACCTTATAAGTCCTTTCATTACAAATAATGATAATTACATTATTTTTTACATCTTACACGAGTGACTTTCATCCGCCACTAAGGATACATAATAGTTCATTAAACTAATCTAAAGTTCATTTAACTTATTTTATATTACAAGTCTTCGCTCGATCTTCTCGCTCATTCACATAATGAATGGCACTTAGTTTGTATATCAATCAGCTTGATCTTTACGGGATCCTTAAGTTCTTCTAACATTGTACGCTGAAAAATGTTTTTCATTTAAAGCAAGTGTGAGCATTCAATTGCCCAACAAGTCATAGCAGTTGAACAAACAACTTCAAGAATTCAAACATTTCTTTAGAACTTCGATAACCGAACAAAGGTTATGAAGCAACTTGAATAATAGGAATAATCTTGATTACTATCATTTTAAAACATTAATCACATTCACTTTGAAATACTTTCATTCTTCTACCTTTTTCATACACATTCTTTCTGGCTAGAATCAATAACACAAGCTTAACAATAACGAATCATGTATAGCCAGAGCATTCTCTTATTAAATAGTTCAATCACAAAACAGTTCATCCCATAGAAACACCGAAGTGTTCACATTGTGGCTCAAGGCCTCATATATTCTACCACCTTGTACAAATATCGCACATTCGCACATAGATAGAACTTTTCAAGTTCAACATCTGAGAAGTTTAAGAAACTAGCATTCATTTATAATATGAATGAAGTTAGGAAAATTGCCTTACGCACAGCTACAACTTACGCTGAAATTCTCATTCCAGTTCCTATATAGCACATAAAAAAAATAACACATACACCAATTAGTCATGTATATTTTACTTATGCATTGGTTTGATTAACTTTACTTCTTAGGGTTCGCGTTCTTGCAAACTAAGTTTACGCGACCACTTTCATTACCGTTCTATGGCTTCATGACATACGGAGATGTCTTACTTATACGTTCTTCATCTTTGATGTTTTACATTCTTATCTTCTTCTTATAACTTCTCTAGGACTCAGCACACATCGATTCTCTGCTAGTAGTCCATATGGTACTCTGAGTGATTTTCCACAAATAACCAACAAACAAGTTCCCGTCTCGTCTACACTGCCCTCACAGTGAGTTAGATCGATTGCCAATTTTGTATATACCTTCGCTCTCTGAAGGAATTGTTTAGCCCAGCTCCCATATGTCAACCATCAAAGGTTACGATTGTAATACAACCTAAACTTATCTAAACTTATCTGAACTATTAATCTATAATGCTCGTTAAGTCAATTTTTTATTCCTTTTGGATTTCTGATAACTAAATGCCATACCTCAAGATTCGTTCTTATCCGACTCACATTCGACTTTCAATACTCTTATTACCGTTTATTACGGATTTCTCGATAATTCCTATCTTACTTACTACCTTCGTCAATGTCTACATCATACAACCAGGGTATACTTAGAACGTTCGTTAGACGCGAATACGATTCACGAGGATCATTTACGTATTCAATGTTCACATTACTCTTCTTTTAATCTCTCATTCAACCTTTACTCAAGGTTTTAATCAATTTCAATCGTTATCCGTCCCATGAACCCCATGTTCATTATTCTTTCTTAATATCGAAGCCATACCGATTGTTGTATGCTAAAACCGATCATTTATCGCAACAACGTTGCATTCACAGCGTCTATACGCTTTACACTTATCTCTCATTATCACCACATAACATCGAAATGTTATTCATTACCCTCGTCCATCAACGTCTAAGATATCACCATCACAACAATCCCTCACGTTCGTGTATCGCGATTACGGTCCCCGGATATCGGTTCAGTAACCCGCCTTTACATTCTTTATCTTTTACTCTCATTTAATCTTTTTGTTCAACCTTCATTAAAGGTTTAAAACACTTGATTAAGGGTTATATTAGTTGAACATTATGTTATTTATCTTTCCTTACGTTTCCCCCAAGAGCTGAGCAATTAAAAGCTTTTCTCTGGTTTTTTTCCAACACTTGTGCTACGACGCCACTCTCCCTTCTATCTCTCGCCTGCAAGTAGATTGAGATTACGATACCGGTTTCTGGTCCAAATCATTTCACACTTATATAGCATGGTGAAATAAGCAGCCGCTTGCCAAGCCCTTCTTCTTGAAAATTTTTCTAAGTGTTTACACTGGTTTGAAACGGTTACTTCCCGCTTCCATAACTTCTTCGTTATAACTCGGAACGAGGTCATTACAAAGCCATTCTCTTCCTTATCTTACGTACTTCGATTACCCTAAGACCGAACTTCGTTCTGAATTCATTAACATGACATTCAATTGGCTTAATCTTCACCCTTCGTTTGTTTTATGTTTTTAACGCTCTTCGTTCATTCGTCTATAATTCGGTCATCCGAACTCGAAATTTGTTCATCCTTGAGTCCACGAATCACGTTTTCTAAATTCTCTTACTTTCTTATGAAACCCTACACCTTTGGGTTCATTTACACACTTTCTAATTCTCGTTTGTCTTTTACAAAATTTTTGCCATAACTTCGTTATAGCTCAATTTTAATCCGTTCTTCATGAACGTTTCTACCGTTCCTAACCAAGCAATAAGCATCTAACTTATATACGATGGTTTTAAACTTTTCCATCAACAACAATTATCCTACGATGGTTTTAAATTTGTCCATCAACAACGTTCTTCGCGTGTTCTTCGTTTGTTCTTCATTTTTAATCGATATTTTGGATTACAATTTCACTTTTTCTTGGAATTCGATGTTATAAAACACCATTCCTTACTTATTCCACCTAATCATTCATATAATCCACTCAGATCGTTCTAATTCATTATGAATCGTACACTTCCTTAAGAAATTTATAAACTAAACTTTAAATCCTTATTTCTTTATTTTCTTATGATTTCAACCATATAAAATCATTCTTACATCTTTTACTTCATATTCTCATTAAACTATGTTTTAACATAGAAAAATTTATTAAAAGTTTGATTTTCGGATTACCTCTCTTCTTTAATCTTCGTCCGTCGGACAAAGGTTGCTCACGAGCAAGCTTTTCCTCTTCCTTTCCCTTTTCTTTCTCATCCGAAATCTCTCTCTCTCTCTCTCTCTCTCTCAAAGTGTAGGATTTTCAAAATCCCAAAATAATGAATTAAGCTTCTTATTTATAGAAAACCAAGACTAGGGGCAAAATAGTCATTTTGCCCTCAAATCTCCTTACTATTCATGGCTGAAGCACTAAGTTAATTTACTCACCACTTTACTGCCCTTAAGTTTTCTTACTCCTTAAGTTCACTTAGCCCTTAAGTTTTCTTGCTCATCACTTATAAGCACTTACTTAGCCATTAAGTATTTTCCTTCACGTTTTCTCCTAACGTAGTTAAACGAGTAAAAAGTACATAGAAGTACTTTTCGTCATTTTTATTTCATCCGATTTCTGCACATTTTTTGAGAAAAACTTTATTGGTTTACTTAACTTTTCATGACATATTATCGTTAAATCTTTCGACGGAATGTCATTTCGACATACCGAACTTTTGGGAAGGCTTAGGTTATTCAAACCCTAACCCTTAGATTTTTGTCGGATGAATAGTGCTTATTTCGTCTTTTTCCCCAGAAATATTTTATTCCCGAATTTTTTTTATTTTTAACTTGAAAACTCTTACTCGTTCAGTCTAGCTCGTAGCCAGAATCCTCTCGATTAATAATCGTCCTAGGTTCTATAACGATTAATAAACACATAGCACAAAATATTATTAATAAAAATTTATTTTATTAATAACTAATTCTTTAAATCTTAAATTTTGGACAATCCAAATTTATGGGTTGTCACATCTTTTACTCTTATTTTCATTAAGCTATGTTTTAAACATTAAAAACTTTAAGAAAATTAATTCAGAAGTTAGGTTTTCGATACCTTTCTCCTTCAATCTCCTTCCGTCGGACAAAGTTTGCTCACGAGCCAACTTTTCCTCTTCCTTTTCCTCTTCTTCCTCCCATCCGTACTCTCTCTCTCTCTCTCTCTCTCTCTCAAATGTTGGTTGATTTTCAAAATTCCAAGCAAATGAAATCTAGCTTCCTTTTTATGGATTTTCCAAGCTAGGGGAAACATAGTCATTTCGCACCTTCGGTTTCTATTCACACCTCCTTACTATTCCGTCTTTCGGGTTTCGTCCGACAGTTTTAAAAATAGCGTTTCTCGAAATCCTAATATTTTTGGATATTTCGTCTTTCATTTACCGATTAACTTTTACATATTCTTTGGATATCTGAAAAATTGAAAAACACCTTTTGAAGTTAAGCGTTTTCCTTCACGTTTTTCCCTAACGTAGTTAAACGAATGAAAAGTACATAACAGTACTTTTTGTCGTTTTTATTTCGTCTGATTTCTGTACGTTTTTCGAGAAAAACTTTTATCGGCTTACTTAACTTTTCACGATATATTATCATCAAATCTTTTGACGGAATGTCATTTAGACATACTAAACTCTCAGAAAGGCTTAGGTTATTCAAACCCTAACTCTTATGGTTTTGTCGGGTGAATAATGTCTATTTCGTCTTTTTTCTCAGAAATATTTTGTTCTCGAAAAAAATTTATTTTCGTCTTGAAAATTCTTACTCGTTCAGTCTAGGTTGTAGCCAGAATCCTCCCGTATAATAATCATCCTAGGTTCTAGAATGATTAATAAACGCATAACACATAATATTATTAATAAAAATTTATTTTATTAATAACTAATTATTTAAATCTTAAATTCCGGACAATCCTATTTTTCGGGTTGTCACAAGTACCGTATGTATGAATAGTGCCGTATAAATGAATAGTACCCATGAATAGTACTCCGGCATGAAAAGCTTACAATTTAACAAGAATGTTCAGAAAAATATCATTGTGAAACGATACAAGATGAAGCGCAAATTTTAAGGATATTCTACTAATTTCACGGAGTATAGAAGTAATACTTTAACAAAATGAGTGCAGAATTAGAAATACAAAATGAAATAATATTACTTACATAGTACAGAGTATGGAAGAAAATATTATTTCATATGAATATTAAACAAAAATAATATCACTTACCTTAGTAGAAGACTGGATACTGCAATAGTGAAGTAGCAGAATACTCTTCTTCTTCCTCTCTATAGTTTCTCTCTCTATAGTTGCTTTTGTGAGTCTTAGTGAATTGGTGAGAATGAAAGAAGAAATGAGCTTCTATTTATAGAAAAACATAGTTTTGATAATTGCACGTTTAGGGGCTCGAATTATTACAGTTTAGTACCTTCATCTTTGTCTCTATTTTTAATTTAGTCGTTCAAGTATTATCAATCTTGCACAACCTCCCCTAATAGTACATGCATGTGAAAAAATATTTCCATGCATGTGAACAAATAGTAATTTGCATGTGAACTAATAGCAATTAATTACTCATTTATCCGATTAATTACACGTTTGGTCAATTTAACACCCAAAAATCAATTATTATCGAAATAAATGTCGATTTCCACTAACACTAATAATCCTAACACAATGAAAATATTTTTATCAATAAGTTAGTGAACAATAATGAGAGCTTGGTCAATAATAACAAAACTAGACAATCACAGAATTACCTCTTTTGAGGGTAATTGGGTCCCAGAAGAATTAAAGAAAACTAAATAAACAAACATCTTTCACTCATCAATTATTATTCTTATCTTTAATCAACACGAACTTATTCATCATGAATATTATAACTTACAATATTAACAACCAGATCATTATCAGGAAAGAGGGGGCTTTTCGATAAGGATTTCTCCCTATTGGCGCGCAATTAGGTGACCAAACCCCTTTCCTCGACAGAACTTTCTAGACATTGTCAATAATACAAATAATAATATGAATAACTTTATCGTCTCAATTATTGATTTAATAATATAAAATATTGTGCAGATGATACTGTGACAATAATTGAATCAATATATGAGAGAGATATTATGCAAAGAATTCTTTGTGATAATAATTGAATAAAACCGAGTGACTTCTCACGTAAGCATCAATAATCAAAGATAGTGTACAATACGCGTATTACTGTACTTTTACCACCGGGTATTTCAACAGTTTAACGGTAAAACTTTTGTCATTATTTTTATAGAAAGTTATTTCTGTCATTTTCTAACTCTGACAGTTATTCTATTATGGGGTCCACTAATGATTGTACCATTGTACGAATATTCCCTGTTAAAACGAATATTCTCCGACCAAACAAATATTCCCCGACACAACGAATATTTTATGACAACTTGCTTACTTTACAAAAATTTTCACATATCACCCTTAACTTTAACCTTTTATCAATTTCACCATTTACTAAATAGAATAATAATTATAAAAAAATTGAATACTTTTATTTCATAAAATTCGGGGTCTTACACAACTGTCGTGCAAAATACGACAACACAAAATTGAGAGTTTTAATACAAATATTGTCTCCTAGACAATATCCAAACTCAAATAAAATTCTCATTACAATTATTATCACATTATTTTAAAAAATAGTGAGGATTACTAAAATAACCATCTTGGACCACTACTCCACTCCCCGACTAGTCCTATGCATCTACATTCTCGCCTCCTGAGAAGAACAATGGAACAAAAAGGAAAAGGGTGAGCTCAACTAGCCTAGTAAAGAATATTATGACTAAGAAAATGTAGAACAAATTATCCTTAGTCCTCAACAAGAGAAAAACTGATAGAATACAATAGGCAACAAGTTTTAAATCAACAACTGCAGCGGAAACGTCAATCCATTAAAAGAGTCAAGTAGAGAATGATGTCTACTATCTTCTATAATTTAAAAATCCATCATCAATAATTTATCCATGTAACACAACTCAATAAATAATCCACATCACTGAATTATCCATGCACTACGGGCCAAGGATATTCGTTAGTATCACCAGTGGTAATCAATAAACATTTCACATCATTGAATTATACATGCACTACGGGCCAAGGATATTCATTAGTATTACCAGTGGTCATCAATAAACATTTCACATCATTGAATTATCCATGCACTATGGGCAAATGATATTTGTTAGTATCAACAGTGGTCATAATCATACCAAACAACTGTCCATATATGCACTACGGGCCAAAGAGGACTTTTAGCATATCATTTGTCTGTAACATTACAGGTCATGATTATACCAATACAAAATTCCTGGTCATAATCATACCAATCAACAATCCATCTATGGACTACGAGCCAAAGATGACTTTTACCACAACATAAGTATGAGGATGATGACAACGATATAAGGAATTAATCAAGTGAGATTAAGGATAAATATTAGAGATTTATAATTCAATTTATCCGGAGTTCAAGAAAAACCAAATTGTCAACATGATCACTAATTGTGGAGTGAAATTCAAGAATGATATTCATGTATCAAAAATAATTTGGACAGAAAAAAAATTAATTTTTGTCGTGAATAATACCCCATGAATAGTACCCCGAGTGAATAGTACCCCGACATAAATAGTATCCCGCCATTTAATAAGAAAGTTCATACAAATAGTAGAAATACTAGATGAAGCCCAAAGTATTAAGAATATTCCACTAATTTCAAGGGTTTTCACCATTTAATAATAAGGTTATGGAAACAAACATACGAGTATAAAAGAATATATGAAACTGCAAATAGATTTTTACCCGCCATGCAGTAATCCACGTAGATAGATCATTTCCATAATTTAATAAAGAATGAATACGAAGGGTTATTCACAATGCATGCAGTAATCCGCGTAGATAGGTTACTCCCGCATATTAATAAAGAATAAAATACGATGAGTCATTCACCATACATGCAGTAGTCTGCGTAGACATGTTACTCCCGCAGATTAATAAAGAATAGAATACGATGGGTTATTCACCATGCATACGGTAGTCCGCGTAGAAAGGTTACTCCCACATATTAATAAAGAATAGAATACGATGGGTCATTCACCATGCATACGGTAGTCCGCGTAGACAGGTTGCTCCCGCAGATTAATAAAGAATAGAATACGAAGGGTCATTCACCATGCATGCGGTAATTCGCGTAGACATGTTACTCCCGCAGATTAATAAAGAATAGAATGACAACCCTTATGAGTATTGAAAGAAAATAACATTCTTTACAAATAAGAAAGAATAATACCCCTTAGCTTAGTAGAAGATTGGATACTGCAATAGTGAAGTAGCTGAATACTCTTCTTCTTTTTCTCTATAGTTTCTCTCTCTGTAGTTTTAGTGAATTCGTAAGAAATAATGAAGGAATGAACTTCTATTTATAGGAGAATGGACTAAATAGTAACTAATTCATGAACGATCCATATTGATTTACTATTAAGATAGACGGTGCATATTAATTTACTATTAAAACTTTAAACAAGCGATCCATATTGATTTACTATTAAAACTTTAAACCAGCAATCCATATTGATTTACTATTATAACTTCAACCAACAGTCTGAAAAATTAGCACATCTCCTCATGGAATAATAAGCCAAACTTATAACAAATGCCAAATAACAAACCCCTCTATTTATATCAAAAATTGAATAAATATTTACCACAAATCACTTATCTTTAATCAACATATTTTTAATCTTTCAACAATTATTCATCATTTAATATTATAACTCACAATATTGACAACCAGGTCGTTCCCAGTAAAGAGGGGGCTTTCTGATAAGGATTTTTCTTTATTGGCGCAAAATTAGATGACCTAACCCATTTTCTCGATAGAACTTCTAGACATTGTCAATAATGCAAATAATAATATGAATAATTATGTCGACTCAATTATTGATTTAATATTATAAAATATTGTCAATATCAATCAATAGTATGAGATACTATGCAGCAACTACTATAACAATTATTGAATGAAAATGAGTGACTTCTTACATAAGCATCAATAATCAGAGATACTGTGCAATACTGTGTGATACTGTGCAACAATACGTATTAGTGTTCTTTTATCACTGGTATTTCAATAGTTAAATATAAAAGTTTTGTCATTATTTTTATAAAAAGGTTATCTCTATCTCTTTCTATATCCGACAGTTATTCTATTGTGGGGTCCACTAATGAGTGTGCTATCGTACAGATATTCTCCAACAAAAAGAATATTACCCGCCCAAATGAATATTTTATGACCACTTGCTTACTTTGCAAATTTTTCACATATCACCCTTAACTTTAACCTTTTTTTAATTTAACCATTTACTAAATAGAATAATAATTATAAGAAAAATTGAATACTTTTATTTCATAAAATTCGGGGTCTTACAATCTTCTTTCCTTATAAAATTTCTTTCCCGAAATTTACGTACCTGGTATGTCGAAGAGGTGATGATACCTTGTTTTCATTTCAGATTCTAACTCCCAGGCCATTTCCTAAATATCATGGTTTCTCTATAAAACTTTGACTTAAGGTATAACCTTTGAACGTAGAATATGCTCCTTCTTATCCAAGATCTTGATAGGTATCTCCTCATACGTTAAATCTTCAGCTATCTCGTCTGGTTCTAATTCAATAATGTGGTTTGAGTCTTCCACATATTTACGTAACATAGATATGTGAAAACATTATGAACACGAGACATACTTTGTGGTAAGGCAAGTCTATAGGTCACAATTCCTACTCGATCGAGGATTTCAAATAGAACAATAAATTGAGGGTTAAACTTTCCTCTCTTCGTCAATTTTTGCTTCTGAAATGACACATTCTTGTACTTTCTTCTTCATATTTATTAGCTCCGGGTTTGTAGCTTGAGCGTCTTTAATTTTATCGATTAAAGCTGGTCCTACGCGTATATTTGACATCATTACGTGGGTACCTAGAGTTAAAATTTGTAAGTCATACAAAATGGATCTTTGTGTTTGACAATATCGCACTCGTACCCACATATGATCTTCTACTCAATGTGTCAACTACCACGTTCCCTTTTCTATGATGTTATTGTAAAAACATGTACTGAAATGAGTTTCCTTTTGATTTCTTGGAAGCTCTTCTCACATTCCTCGCTCCATATAAATTTTGTATCTTTTCGGGTCAGTTGAGTTAATGGAGTGGAAATTCGAGAAAATCCTACCACGAATCTTCGATAATAACCAGCTAAGCTAAGAAAGCTACGTATTTCGACTACTAACTTAGGTTGCTCTCAACTATGACTCATATCCTAACCTTGGATAACACCTCAAAATGGCACCTATCAGTTTGCCAATGCATAAAGACAACGTCTCCTACAGAGAGTCTGGCTTCGGTGCATTCTACAAAGGAAGTCACCAGATAAAGGTTCGGGTACCAACTTCTGTAGTTGGGTTTTTAACTCTTGAAGTTCAATAGGAGCCATTCGATATGAGGTTTTGGAAATGAGTTTTGTACCGCGTTCAAGGTTACAAAATTCAATTTCACGCTCTAGGGTAGGCCATAAGTTCTCCAAGAAATACTTTAGGAAATTTATTAACAACAGAAATATCATTCAAATCTGACGTATTTTTGTTTAAATCGGTGACATGGGCGAAATAAAAGCTTGACATCCGTTTTTTTGATAAATTAATGACTTTATGGCTAGAGATGACAATAATGGACTTTAGTGGTTTGGTTGCTTGAATTCGCATAATAGGTTGGTTAGGAATATGAAAGCTAACAACCTTATGAAAATAATCAATTTTAGCATGATGAGTAGTTAACCAGTCGATTCCTAAAATCACATCAAATAAAAGTATTTTCAAAGAGATTAGATTAACAAGTAATGTGAAAGTTTTGATTTGAATCAAATAAGATTTATAAACAGTGGAGATAACGAAGGTTGCTCCCAACAGAGTTTAAATAGATAAGTCAAAGTCTAATTTCTCTGGAGTAAATTTTAAACGTTGATCACAAGAAGGTGAAATAAAAGAATGGATAGAACTGGTATCTAATAAGGTATAGACTTCTCAAGAGTTTATGATTAGCTTACCCATGATAACGTCGTTTAGGTTCCTCGCTTTTTGGGAAGTTACGACAAATGCTCTCCCTTAAACTACCGACTTTGACTTGTATGGGATAGTCTTCGGTGTCACCATCCCAGCTGGACTTGACTTCGCTGCATGATAAAATCGAGCTAAATGACCTTCCTTTCTACAATTGAAACACACTTTGGATTTTAGCGTACAGTTTGGACTGATATGTCCCTCTTGTCCGCATTTATAGCATACGACTGGTGGTCATTCTCCTTCCTTAAAAATGGGTGCTGGCGCCGATGTCTTTCCCTCATTGTTGAATCTTCTCTTCTTAAAGTTGTTCCCACTTAGTTCACCTCAACTATTATCTTGGTCATGATTACCACCGAAGTGGTTACCATTTCTAGCATGATAATTTCCTCCACGGTGGTTATCATTGTTCCGATGGCCGTTGCCACCGGTACGATTATTATCGTGTTGTTGGTCGTTGTTGTTAATAGGAGGATTATTGCCTCCTTGATGCACATTATCCTGGTTATTAATTTACAGTGTCTAAACTGTCTCATGTGCTCCATTTCTTATCTCAAAAAATTTCGATGCCATTCTCCAATACTGCCACAAAATAAGGGTTAATTAAAGAAATTGGCATGCCACATATTATCCCTATATTCTGATCGACCAATTAAATAACAAATAAGCTTAGGTAGGACACACTAGCGAAGGATTTACTCGTCTCTCCCTTCCTAGTTCTAACCTCAAATCTCTACCAGAGATCATATCTCTAAGCTCTGATACCAACTATGACGCCCACAGAATAGGTCCACATAACCCATTCAGGGTAGCCAGATATATGGTACAGAAATCAAATATAACTTCAATTATATCACTGTTGTGCAAAATACGACAACACAAAGTTGAGAGTTTTAATACAAATATTATCTCCTAGATAATATCCAAACTCAAATAAAATCTTCATTATAATTATTATCACACTATTTTACAAAATAGTGAGGATTACTAAAATAACCATCTTGGACCACTACTCCACTCCCCGACTAGTCCCAGCTACATTCTCGCCTCTTGAGAAGAACAATGGAACAAAAAGGAAAATGGTGAGCTTAACTAGCCCAGTAAAGAATATTATGACTAAGATAATATAGAACAAATTATCCTTAGTCCTCAACAGGGAAAAATCTGATAAAATACAATAGACAACAAGTTTTAGATCAACAACTGCAGCGAAAACATCAATGCATTAGAAGAGCCAAGTAGAGAATGATGTCTACTATCTTCTATGATTTAAAAATCCATCATCAATATTTTATCCCTGTAACACAAATCAATAAATAATCCACATCACCAAATTATCCATGCACGACGGGCCAAGGATATTCGTTAGAATCACCAGTGGTCATCAAGAAACATTTCACATTATTGAATTATACATGTACTACGGGCTAAGGATATTCGTTAGTATCACTAGTGGTCATCAATAAACATTTCACATAATTGAATTATCCATTCACTACATGCTAAGGATATTCGTTAGTATCACCAATGATCATGAACATGCCAAACAACTATCCATCTATGCACTATGGGCCAAAAAGGACTTTTACAACATCAAGTCATGATTATACCAATACAAAATTCCTGGTCATAATCATACCAATCAACAGTCCATTTATGCACTACAGGCCAAAGATAACTTTTACCACAACATAAGTATGAGGATGATGACAATGATATAAGGAATTAATAAAGAATTTTTACCCGTCATGCGGTAATCCATGTAGACAGATCATTTTCACAATTTAATAAAGAATGAATACGAAGGGTTATTCACCATGCATGCGGTAATCGGCGTCGATAGGTTACTCCCGCAGATTAATAAAGAATAGAATACAATGGGTCATTCACCATGCATGCGGTAGTCCGTGTAGATAGGTTACTCCCGCAGATTAATAAAGATTAGAATACGATGGGTCATTCACCATGCATGGGTAGTCCACGTAGACAGGTTACTCCTGCAGATTAATAAAGAATAGAATACAAAGGGTCATTTACCATGCATGCGGTAATCCGCGTAGACAAGTTACTCCCGCAGATTAATAAAGAATAGAATGACAACCCTTATGAGTATTGAAAGAAAATAACATTCTTTACGAATAAGAAAGAATAATACCCCTTACCTTAGTAGAAGATTGGTTACTGCAATAGTGAAGTAACAAAATACTCTTCTTCTTTTTCTCTCTATAATTTTAGTGAATTCGTAAGAAATAATGAAGGAATGAGCTTTTATTTATAGGAGAATGGACTAAATAGTAACTAATTTATGAACAGTCCAAATTGATTTACTATTAAGACAGACGGTCCATATTGATTTACTATTAAAACTTTAAACCAGCGATCCATATTGATTTACTATTAAAACTTTAAACCAGCGATCCATATTGATGTACTATTATAACTTCAACTAATGGTCTGAAAAATTAGCACATCTCCTCATGGAATAATAAGCCAAACTTATAACAAATGCCTCCTAAAACCCCCACTATTTATATCTAAAATTTGATAAATATTTACCACAAATCACTTATCTTTAATCAACACATTTTTAATCTTTCAACAATTATTCATTATTTAATATTATAACTCACAATATTGACAACCAGATCGTTCCTAGGAAAGAGTGGGCTTTCCGATAAGGATTTCTCTTTATTAGCGCACAATTAGATGACCTAACGCCTTTCCTCGACAGAACTTTCTAGACATTATCAATAATGCAAATAATAATATGAATAATTGTGTTGTCTCAATTATTGATTTAATAATATAAAATATTGTCAGTATCAATCAATAGTATGAGATACTATGTAGCAATTATTGTATGAAACTGAGTGACTTCTTACGTAAGCATCAATAATCAGAGATACTGTACAATACCGTGTGCTACTGTGCAACAACACGTATTACTGTTCTTATATCAATGATATTTTAATAGTTAACGATAAAAGTTTTGCCGTTATTTTTATAAAAAGGTTATCTCTGTCGCTTTCTGTATCCGAGAGTCATTTCTTTGTGGGGTCTACCAATGATTATGTCGTCGTATAAATATTCTCTTACAAAAAGAATATTCCCTGACCAAATGAATATTTTATAACCACTTGTTTACTTTACAAAATTTTCACATATCACCCTTAACTTTAACCGTTTTACAAGTTAACCATTTACTAAATAGAATAATAATTATAAGAAAAATTGAATACTTTTATTTCATAAAATTTGGGGTCTTACACAAAAAGGATAAATGTAATATCATTATTAATTTTTTAAAGTAAATTTAATGAAAATTTTTCCCTTTTGTAATACAAATTAATTATATTGGTTATTGATGATTATGAAATAAACTTAAAGTTCATGGTATTAATCTATATATATGCCTTAATTTTATACCAAAATGATAAAATTATCATTATATTGATTATTGATGATTATGAAATAACAAAGTTTTAATTAGTAGTACATTTATACATTTTAAAATATTTATCATTATATTGATTATTGATGATTTTTTTTAAGCTAAGTTTGTAATGTGCTAAATTTACTTTTAAAAAAATTATAATTGTCTTATATTTACCCTTTTGGCATAAAAATTAATGGAATAAATGTTAAAATAAAACTCAGTATTATACAAAAGTATTTTTTAGCCACATGTCACTATCGTGATATCAATTTCTAACGTGGTACTATCAATTATACGTAATCAAAAAAAGTTAAAAGTTTAATCCACTAATTTAAAAACATGAGAAGACAATCTTCAAAGTGCAAAAAAAATTAAGAGTTTAATCTCCTAATTAAAAAGAAGACAATCCTCAAAATTATTTTTTTTAAAAAAAATTTAGGATATTAATCCATATTTAGACCTTTTTTTTACTAAACTCTCTCTAAGATATATTAGTTGAGTAAAAGGAATTTTTAAAACCTTTTCATATGAAAAAAAGATTGCTCCCTCTCTTCATGCCTCTCCCTCTGCCACAACATGCAACATGTAAAATGAAACATGCGTACATCGATAAATAAAAAACTCGGTTCTTTATTTCTTTTCCTCTCATCTGCTTATAGATTCAGATGTAGAAATCGAATGAAGAATATAACGAAAGAAAAGAGAAAACTTGAGAGAAATTTTTTTATATAAAATTTCATTATGAAAGTATAATAAAATCAGTGCATTCCATCTCCAAATTTCTTTTGTTATATAACACGTTATCAATACAAGTCTCTAACTAGCTGAGACGGATTAAATGAAAATTTTTGCGAAATTAGAATTTGTTACATTGGAAGTATCTGGAGAAAACTATATGTCACGCCAAGAAGATGTACTAGGACGAATGAAACCAATGTCTAACAGCTCCTGTAGTTGGGTTTTTAACTTCTGAAGTTCAATAGGAGCCATTCGATATGGGGTTTTAGAAATTGGTTTTGTATCGGGTTCAAGGTTAATACAAAATTCGATTTCTTGCTCTAGGGGTAGGCCAGGAAGTTCTTCAGGAAATACGTCAAGAAATTTATTAACAACAAAAATATCATTTAAATCTGACGTATTTTTATTTAAATCCATGACATGGGCTAAGAAAGCTTGACATCCGTTTTTCAATAAACAAATGGCTTTATGGCTTGATATGATAGTGATTGACTTTAGTGGTTTGGTTGCTTGAATTCACATAACAGGTTGGTTAGGAATATGAAAACTAATGACCTTACAAAAATAATCAATTTTAGCATTATGAGTAGTTAACCATCCAATCCCTAAAATCACATCAAATGCAAGTATTTTCAAAGAGATGAGATCAACAGGTAATGTGAGGGTGCCGATTTGAATCAAACAAGATTTATAAACAGTGGATGTAATGAAGGTTTCTCCTAACGGAGTTTCAACAGATAAGTCAAAGTCTAATTTCTTAGGGGTCAAGTTCAAACGTTGAGCAGAAGTCGGTAAAATAAAAGAATGGATAGAACCGGTATCTAATAAGGTATAAACTTCACAAAAGTTTATGATTAGCTTATTGGTGATAACTTCGTTCGGGTTCCTCGCCTTTTAGAAAGTCACAACAAATGCTCTCCCTTGAACCACCGACTTTGTTTTGTCCATAGCTACCTTTGGTGCCAACTTCCCAGCTGGACTTGACTTTACTATAGGACAAAATTGAGCTATGTGACCATCCTTTCCATAACTAAAACATACCTTGGAAGGCTGTGTACAGTTTGGAATGATGTGTCCCTCATCTCCGCATCTGTAGCATCTAACTGGTAGTTATTCTCCTCCCCTAGAAATGATTGCTAGTGCTGGTGCTGCTGCCGATGTCTTTCCATCATTGTTGAATCTTCTCTTTTTGATATTTCCACTTGACTCATTTATTCTATTATCTTGGCCAGGATTACCACCTAAGTGGTTACCATTTTTGGCATGATAATTTCCTCCACGTTGGTTATCACTACTTTGATGACTATTGTCACTGGTATGACTATTATCGTGCTGCCGGTTGTTGTCTTTTGATTGAGCTGACTCATTATCCCGCTCCAATAATTGAGCTCTATTCATAACATCTAAATACAAACCAAGTTTATGAGAGATGAGGTGTTGACAAATTTTAGGTTTTAAACCTCTCAGAAACATTCGTGTCAGTCGCTCCTCATTATCCACCAAATGGGATGCAAACCGGGACAACTTCGCAAACTTGGCTCTGTATTGCGATACAGGCATATTGTTCTGTTTCAGTTTGATGAATTCCACCTCCTTCATGTGATGAATACTTTCTGGAAAGTACTTATTGTAAGACCCCAATTTTTATGAATAAAGATTAATTTTTCTCAAAATATATTTTTGAATTTTATGGTGTGGATTTGATATAATGTTATAGTTGTAGGTAATATTTATAAATTTTGCAAAGTAAGCAAGTTGTTATAAAATATTCGATTGGTCGGGGAATATTCGTTTTAACAGAGAATATTCGTACGACGGCACAATCATTGGTAGACCCCACAACGGATGTATTATCGGAGTTAGAAAATGATAGAAATATCTTTTTATAAAAATAACGACGAAAGTTTTACCATTAGACTGTTGAAATATCCGGTGGTAAAAGTACATTAATACGTGTGGTTGCATAGTAGTACACGGTATTGTACAGTATCTTTGATTATTGATGCTTACATGAGAAGTCACTCAGTTTTATTTAATTATTGCCACAATAATTGTTGCATAGTATCTCTCATATTATTGATTCAATTATTGTCATAGTATCATTTGTACAATATTTTATATTATTAAATCAATAATTGAGACGACAAAGATATTCATATTATTATTTGCATTATTGACGATGTCTAGAAAGTTCTGTCGAGGAAAGGGGTTTGGTCACCTAATTATGCGCTAATAGGGAGAAATCCTTATCGGAAAGCCCCTTATTTCCTGAGAATTATCTGGTTGTTAAATATTGTGAGTAATAATATTAATGATGAATAAGTTCATGTTGATTAAAGATGTTTGTTCATTTAGTTTTCTTTAATTCTCCCGTGACCCAATTACCCTCAGAGGAGGTAATTCTGTGATTGGCTGGTTTTGTTATAATTGATCAAACGGGTAATTAATCCGATGAATGAACAATTAATTAATATTGGTTCACATGCAAATTACTGTTAGTTCACATGTATGGAACTATTGATTCACATGCATGTACTATTAGGGGAGGTGAGATTGATAATACTTCAAGGACTAAATTAAAATGGAGATAAAGATGAGGGTACTATACTGTAATAATTCGAGCCCCTTAACATGGAGTTATCGAAACTATGTTTTCCTATAAATAGAAGCTCATTTCTTCTTTCATTCTCACCAATTCACTAAGACTCACAAGAGCAATTATAGAGAGAGAAACAATAGAGAGAAAGAAGAACAATATTCTACTACTTCACTATTGCAATATCCAGCCTTCTACTAAGGTAAGAGATATTATTTTTATTCAATATTCGTATGAAATAATATTTTCTTCCATACTCTATAGTATGTAAGTAATATTATTTCGTTTTGTATTCCTAATTCTATACTCATTTTGTTAAAGTATTGCTTCTATATCCTGTGAAATTAGTAGAATATCCTTGAAATTTGCGTGTCATCTAGTATCGTTTCAAAAGGATATTTTTCTGAACATTCTTGATAATTTTAATCCTTTTATGTCAGAGTACTATTCACAAAGTACTATTCACAAAGTACTATTCATGGGGTACTATTCACTCGGGTACTATTCACCTGGGGTGCTATTCATGACAAAAATTAATTTTTTTCTGTCCAAATCATTTTTGATACAATATTATTCTTGACTTTTACTCCACAAAGCAGTATCATGTTGACAATTTGGACATTATTGAATTCTGGATAAATTAAATTATAAATCTTTAAAAATTTATCCTTTGCTTTCTTTTAATTGAATTCTAATATCATTATCATCATCCTCATGCTTATATTATGATGAAAGTCATCTTTTGCCCGTAGTGCATAGATTGACTGTTGATTGGTATGATTATGGCCAACGATTATTCGGTATAATCATGACCCTTAATGATATGGTAAAAGTCCTCATTGGCCCGTAGTGCATTGATGGACAGTTGTTGGCATGATCATGACCATTGGTGATTACACGAATATCCTTGGCCCGTAGTGCATGGATAATTCGTGGATGTGATACTAATGAATATCCTTGGCCCGTAGTGCATAGATAATTTAGTGATGTGGATTATTTATTGAGCTGAGTCGCAGCGATAAAATTGATGATAAACTTTTTAAATCATAGAAGATAGTAGATATCATGCTTTACTTGACTCTTCTAATGGATTGCTTGTTCCGTTGTAGTTAAACTTGTTGTTTATTATCAGTTTAACACACCTTTGAAAGGCTAACGATAATTTATTACGCATTATCTTAGTCATAATATTTCTTCTTGGGCTAGTTGAGCTCACCCTTTTGCTTTCATTATTCTCTTCATGAAATGAGAATGTAGTCGGGACTAGTTGGGGAACGGAGTGATGGTCCGAGATGGTAACTGAGAGTTTTTACACGAATATTGTCTTCTAGACAATATTCGTGTAAAAACTCTCATCTACGCTTTTGTCGTATTGTATAAAAGAAGTTTGTATTTAAATTATGTACCATGTATTTGGCGACTCAGAATGGGCGATGTATACCTATTTTGGGGGTGTCACAGTTGGTATCAAAGCTTAGGGATATGATTCCTGGCTGAGATGTGAGACTAGAACTAGGAGGGGAGAGACAGGTTAATCCTTCGCTAGTATGACCTACCTAAGTTATTTGTTATTTAATTGGTCGGTCAGAGTATAGGGATAATATGTGGCATATCAATTAACCCTTGTTTGTGGCAGTGTTTGAAAATGGCATCTGAATATGTTGAGATAAGCAATGGAGCACAGGAGACCGTTGAGTCACCACAGATCAATAACCAGGATAATGTGCATCAGGAAGGCAACAATCCTCATGTAAACAACAACATCGACCAAATAGTGAACGATGGGATGTTCAGAGGCTTTATGCAATTCATGCAGCATCAGGCGAGAGAGACTCCTGTTCAAAATGCAGGTGGAAACACTGGTAAATCTCGGATGGTCACTGCTAAGTAGTTCAAAGAGCTGGGACCATCGGAGTTTTTGGGAAAGCTAGAACCACTTAAGATAGAGACGTGGATAAAGCAGATCACCAAGATATTTGATGTCTTGGGATGCTCCGAGGAGCAAAAGGTTCCCTTTGCCACCTTCATGTTGAGAGGAGAGGCATATTACTGGTGGAAATCTATAAAATGTACTCAACTTGCCGCACTAAAGATGTCTTGGGAGAAGTTCCAATAACTGTTCAATGGCAAGTACTTTTTCGAAAGTATTCGTCACATGGAGTTATCCCGGTTTGCATCCCATTTGGTAGATAATGAGGAGAGAATGACGGGAATGTTTTTGCGAGGTTTGAAACCCGAAATACGTCAATACCTCATTTCTCACAAACTTTGCTTATATTCAGATATTGTGAATAGGGCTCAGTTATTGGAGCGCGATAATGGGTCAACCCAACCAAGAGAGAGCAACAAGCAAAATGATAATACCAGTGGTAGCAGTCATCGAAGCGGTGACAACAAACATGGAGGGAATCAACATGCCAGAAATGGTAACCACTTTGGTGGTAATCATGGACAAGACAATAGAAGTGTAAATTTCAAGAAGAGAAGGTTCAACAATGATGGAAGGACAGCAACACCAGCACCCGTTTTTAAAAAAGGAGAACGACCACCGATCGTATGCTTCAAATGCGGAGGGGGGAGGGACACATCAGTCCAAACTGCACGATACAGTCCAAAGCATGTTATAATTATGGAAGAGAAGGTCACCTAACCCGATTTTGTCGTGCAGCGAAGTTAAGTCCAGCTGGGATGGAGGCACCAAAGGCCGTCTTAGACAAGACAAAACAGGTAGTTCAAGGGAGAGTATTTGTCGTGACCTCCCAAAAAATGAGGAACCCGAACGAGGTTATCACGGGTAAGCTAATCATAAACTCTTGCGAAGTCTATACCTTATTTGATACCGGTTCTACCCATTCTTTTATTTCTCCTACTTGCGCTCAACGTTTAAATTTAACTCCAGAGAAATTAGACTTTGACTTATCTGTTGAAACTCCGTTGGGAGAAACTTTCATTACATCCATTGTTTATAAGTCTTGTTTGATTCAAATCGGCAACCATACGTTACCTGACGATCTTATCTCTTTAAAAAAACTTGCATTTGATGTGATTTTAGGAATTGATTGATTAACTACTCATTATGCTAAAATTGATTGTTTTCGTTAGGTTTTTAGTTTTATATTCCTAACCAACCTATTATGCGAATTCAAGCAACCAAACCACTAAAGTTAATCACTGTCATATCAAGCCATAAAGTTATTCGTTTATTGAAAAACGTATGTCAAGATTTCTTAGCCCATGTCACAAATTTAAACAAAAATACATCAGATTTGAATGATATTTCTATTGTTAATAAATTTCTTGACGTATTCCTGGAGAACTTTTTGGCCTACCCCAGAGCGTGAAATCGAATTTTGTATCGACCTTGAACCCGGTACAAAACCCATTTCTAAAGCCCCATATCGAATAGCTTCTATTGACTAATGCTCCTGTTGCCTTCATGGATATGATGAACCGAGTATTCAAGGAATATTTGGATCATTTTGTAGTCGTCTTTATTTATGACATCCTCATATACTCCAAAAGCCGTGAAGATCATGAGCAACATTTGAGGCTGATACTCCAAAAGCTTCGTGAAAACAAGCTATATGCCAAGTTGAAGAAACGCAAGTTTTGGCTTGAGGAAGTAGCATTCCTTGGGCACGTGATATCAAATCATGAAATATTTGTTGACCCGATAAAGATTGAAGTAATTCAAAGCTGGGAGCAACCTAAGTTAGTGACCAAAGTACGTAGCTTTCTGGGCTTAGTTGGTTATTATTGGAGATTCGTGGAAGGATTTTCTTGAATCTCTACTCCATTAACTCAGCTGACTCGAAAAGATATAAAATTCGATTGGAGCGAGGAATGTGAGAAGAGTTTTCAAGAACTCAAGAGGAGACCCATTTCAGCACCTGTTTTGACAATACCATTTGGTTCAGAGGGATTTGTCATCTACGACGATACTTCAGCCAGAGGGTTAGGATGTGTTCTCATGCAACATGGGAAATTCATAGCCTATGGCTCACGATAACTCAAACAATATGAGAAGAATTATCCTACTCATGATCTAGAGTTGGCAGCTGTCGTTTTCGCACTTAAAATTTGGAGGCATTACCTATATGGGGAGAAAGTGGAGATCTATATGGATCACAAAAGTCTCAAATATTTTTTCACCCAAAAGGAACTCAATATGCGGCAACGACGTTGGCTCGAGCCTGTTGAAAGATTACGATCACACCATTCAATACCATCTTGAAAAAGCGAATGTAGTAGCTGACGCATTCAGTAGAAGATCATATGCGGGTATGAGTGCGATATTATCAATGCAAAGACCCATTTTGTATGACTTATAAAGGATGAAGATAAAGTAAAAACTCCAGGGACCCACGTCATGATGGCAAATATACGAGTAGAACCGACTTTAATCGATAAAGTTAAATCTGCACAAGCTACAGACCTGGAGCTGATGCGTATGAGGAAGAAAGTACAAGAAGGTGCTATTTCGGAAGCAATAATCGATGAAAAAGGAATACTTCAAGTCAACTCCAGACTTTGTGTTCCTAACAACTCTGACTTGAAGTATAAAATCATGATGGAGGCGCACAATACACCGTTTGCAATCCATCCTGGGAGTACCAAAATGTATCGTGATCTTCGACATACATTTTAGTAGAGCAATATGAAGAGAGAGATAGCGGAGTTTATCTCAAGGTGTTTAACTTGTCAACGTGTCAAGGCGGAGCATCAAGTGCTAAAAGGTCCATTGCAACCACTTGAAATTCTAGAATGGAAGTGGGAGCACATTAACATAGATTTCGTTACTGGTCTTCCTAAGGTTTCTCAAGGGCTTGAGATGCAATTTGGGTCATTGTCGATAGATTGACCAAAATACGCTCATTTCTTACCTATCGAGAAACTTATTCACTTGAACGTCTTGCTCGTATATACATAAATGAGATTGTAAGACTGCATGGTATGCCAATATCTATAGTTTCTGATCGAGACCAAAGATTCACTTCATGATTTTGGGTTAGTTTGCAAAAAGCTATGGGCACGGATTAACGATTCAGTTCAGCATACCATCCTCAAACGGAAGAGCAGTCGAAGAGGACTATTCAAACTCTTGAAGATTTATTAAGACTTTATGTCCTTGACTTTAAAGGAAGTTGGAAAAAGTTCTTGTCATTAGTGGAATTCTCCTACAACAACAATTATCAAGTAAGTATTGGCATGGCTCCATTCGAAGCGTTGTATGGATGCAAGTGTTGTTCTTCAGTATGCTGGGATGAGGTGGGTGAAACAACATTGTTGGGTCCAGAATTGGTACGCATGACAACGGAAAAGATTCAAATGATCCAAAAACGTATAAAAACCTCACAAGATCGACAAACGAGTTATGCTGATCTTCATCGAAAGGACGTGGAATTCAATGTTGGAGATCATGTGTTGTTACGTGTTGCTCCATGGAAAGGAGTTACAAGATTTGGAAAAAGAGGAAAGCTCAATCATCGATTCATTGGGCCATTCGAAATCTTCTATCAAGTAGGAACTGTGGCCTATAGAATCGCCTTACCACCAAGTATGTCTCGTGTTCATAACGTTTTTCACATATCTATATTACGTAAATTTGTAGAAAACCCGAACCACATTATTGAATTAGAATCGGACGAGATAGCGGAAGATTTAACGTATGAAGAGGTACCTGTTAAAATCTTGGATAAGAAAGAACATATTCTACGCTCCAAGGTTATACCTCAAGTCAAAGTTTTATGGAGAAACCACGATATTGAGGAAATGGCCTGGGAGTTAGAATCTGAAATGAAGTCAAGGTATCCTCACCTCTTCGACATATCAGGTACGTACCCCAATTTCGAGGAAGAAATTTCATAAGAAGTGGAGGTTGTAAGACCCCAACTTTTATGAATAAAGATTAATTTTTCTCAAAATATATTTTTGAATATTATGGTGTGGATTTGATATAATGTTATAGTTGTGGGTAATATTTATAAATTTTGCAAAGTAAGCAAGTTGTTATAAAATATTAGATTGGTTAGGGGAATATTCATTTTAACGGGAAATATTAAATGCAATGAGCACAATCATTAGTGGACCCCCTAACGGATGTATTATCGGAGTTAGAATACTACGCGAAATATCTTTTCATAAAAATAACGGCGTGAAAGTTTTCTTGTTAGGTATGTTGAAATACCCGATTGGTAAAAGTATAGTGTCTGGCATGGTTGCATAGTAGCACACGGTATTGTATAGTATCTTTGATTATTGATGCTTACGTGAGAAGTCACTCAGTTTTATTCAATTATCGCCACAGTAATTGCTGCATAGTATCTCTCATATTATTGATTCAATTATTATCATAGTATCATCTGCACAATATTTTATATTATTAAATTAATAATTGAGACGATAAATTTATTCATATTATTATTTGCATTATTGACGATGTCTAGAAAGTTTTGTTGAGGAAAGGGGTTTGGTCACCTAATTGCGCGCCAATATGAAGAAATCCTTATCGAAAAGCCCGCTCTTTCCTGAGAATTATCTGGTTGTTAAATATTGTGAGTAATAATATTAATAATGAATAAGTTCATGTTGATTAAAGATGTTTGTTCATTTAGTTTTCTTTAATTCTTTCGCGACCCAATTACCCTCAGAGGAGGTAATTCTGTGATTGGCTGGTTTTGTTATAATTGACCAAACAGACAATTAATCGGATAAATGAGCAATTAATTGCTATTGGTTCACATGCGAATTACTGTTGGTTCACATGTATGGAGGTGGTTCAATATTGATAATACTTCAAGGACTAAATTAAAAATAGAGGTAAAGATAAGGGTACTATACTGTAATAATTTGAGTCCCTAAACATGCAACTATCGAAACTATGTTTTCCTATAAATAGAAGCTCATTTCTTCTTTCATTCTCACCAATTCACTAAGACTCACAAGAACAATTATAGATAGAGAAGCTATAGAGAGAAAGAAGAAGAGTATTCTGCTATTTCACTATTGCAGTATCTAGCCTTCTACTAAGGTAAGATATATTATTTTTGTTCAATATTCGTATGAAATAATATTTTCTTCCATACTCTGCAGTATGTAAGTAATATTATTTCGTTTCGTATTCCTAATTCTACACTCATTTTGTTAAAGTATTACTTCTATACTCCGTGAAATTAGTAGAATATCCTTGAAATTTGCGCTTCATCTAGTATCGTTTCACAAGGATATTTTTCTGAACATTCTTGATAATTTTAAATCTTTTCATGTCGGATTACTATTCACAAAGTACTATTTACAGGATACTATTCATGAAGTACTATTCACGAGGTACTATTCACAAAGTACTATTCACGAAGTACTATTCACTCGGGTACTATTCACTCGGGCAATGAGTTACCATTGTTTTCACCTACATTTTGAACAGGAGTTTCTCTCGTTTGGTGTTGCATGAATTGTAGAAAGCTCTTAAACAACCCATCATTCATCATTTGTTCGGGGTTGTTGTTTACATGAGGATTATTTCCTTCCTGATGTTGTGACACCCCCAAATTCAGGTTACCTGACTCCCGAGTTTGGTACTCACGGTCCAATATATAAATAACATCTAACTACCCATTTAATTATGAATAGTAACATACATTTCATTAACTGATATAGTTAATACATTACCCCAGGCTCTCTAACCTTAACATTACAAACATACCCTTAGATATACAAAAAGGGTTCACAAATACAACATAATAATAATGTTCATTCATAGTTACTCAATTACTATGCCTTTGCCTTTGCCTTTGTCCTTCACAACACCTCCTGCCACTTCGTCCCTAGCTGAAAAGTTTTATTTAGCAAGGGTGAGCAACAAATTTGCCCCGCAAGTTAAGATATACAATGATTGTATAAGAATCAAAACAACAGACTATCTAATTCGATAGAATAACTCCAAAGTTCAAAGAACTTTGAAATAGCTGAACAATTTGTTCTTCTCTAACCAATCTTCTCGCAACCTATGCAACACAATAATTCAATAATGAAAGGGTACAACACTTTCAAAGTTTGTACAATATTCTACTGAATAACAATTTAGAAGTATTCTTTAAAGTTTATCTCAATGATCTTACAAGATCTTGAAATTCTCTTCTCGAGTAACTATCAAAGATTTACTTTGATATACCCAAATAACAGGATGAAAATATTTTCCAGAGTTTATGCTGAGTGATCCAAATGGATCTCGAACTTCTCTTCTCGAGTAACTATCAAAGATTTACTTTGATATACTCATGTGTATCAGATAACTATAAAGATTAAATCATACCACTCTGCAAGTATATAAAGTGATCAGCTTTATTATACCCTATATTATGCATAATATTCAAACGCGCGCAAAGGCCGAATATACAACCAAATATGTTCCCTTTATATAAAAGGTTGTTCTACTCGGTCTTTGAATCAGAATTTGATTTAACAACGAAATACAATGATTTCAATATCTAATCACTTCTTTTCTCTTCTCTTCTCAAACCTATCAAGTTTTCTTTTTCGATCTAGCCGAAACAATTGTCATCGATCTATCAATAATAATTGAATTCTCTACTCTTCTCTTCTCGAACCTATCAAGTTTTAACGATTGTTTGTCTAGCCAGAATAATTAGCTAAGACATATCTCAACACGATTCAAGAATAGACAGGAATTATCTGTACTATTTACAATCACTAATAGCTTCTACAGATGTAAATATTCAACAACAGTTATTCTCCAAATATATTCTCAGAATCACTAATTCAATTTGAATTAATAAACATACACTAACTGTGAATAATCAACAATAATTCTCATACGTGGTCTAATCAACAATAATTAACCACCATAGTAATTAAACAGATGTAACTCAAGGTTGAGTTAAGAAACTTGCCTGATTTGTTGACTACTGCTACGTAATTTAAGTTAACTTCTTTTGTAAGATCTATCATTAATAAGATTGGTCTTTTAATCAGCATATCATACTTTGTATCATAATACAATTACTTTATCAATCAATTATCTAACACTTAATCACATAATTAAATATTAGATATCACCTTACAACATTAGCATTATTATCATCATTTGATAATTCTTTGATCACTATATCATATCCATTATGATTTAACACTCACTTTTTCATTTCATAAGTTATTCTTTAACATCTAATAGGTCAAATACTAATACAGCAACCTGGATAACAAATCTAGCAACCAAATTGCCAATTCAGCAGACTGGATTCCAAATCTAGCAACCTAGATTCCAAATCCAGCAACCTAGCTTGTAATCCAACAAGCTAGATTCAACATATTTTCAATTCAGTAAACTGCTTTTCAATCCAGCAAACTGGATTCATTATCCTTCAATCCAGCAAACTGGATTCATAAATTATTCAATCCAGCAAGCTGGATTCCACATCCTTTTCATGAAAACACCAAATCAACTTATTATTTTTTTATCCTATGTCGAAACATATATACATATATTTCATAAACAAAAAGTATTTTTTTCATAATTTTCCAACTTTCTTTAGTATTTTTCAAAAATCATTTTTAGTTAATTCCTTAAGAAATTAGCTACCTCATGTTTAACTCCAGAAATTCCCAACTCTTGGCGGGATCTTACACATGTTAACGTGAGCCTCCAGTTTAAATTTTGTGGCCATCGGAGTTATAGATCTCCGGTTATATAGGCATTGCATTTTAAATCGGAAAATCACAAAAATTGAAATGGTCATAACTTGGTCATTTTAAGTTGGAATGAGCTCATTTTTGGACAGGGCCTACTTAATACCATATAGTTTCATGTCCCAAAAGGCCGAAATTTTTCTCACAAATTAATTGGCCAAAATTGCCCTTATAAAATTTTGGACAGTAGCTTTTTCTCCTTTAATAGTTTTTGACTCCTTTGCTAAAATCAGTCCACATGAAAATCTACAACTCTTTTTTCAGTTATTTCACTTGGAGATGTTAGAAAACTCATATATCTAACTCTAGGACTTGACCACACTCAAAAATTCAAAATATAATAGGAGATATGGTCATTTGAATTTCTTGTTTTATTTTCACAAAAATCTGATTTTTAACTCTTGGTGTCTTCTAAGAAAACTTTCATATTTTCACATAATAACCAACATAACTCATCATAACACTTACTAATACCTCACATACTCATGATTCTACCATGATGCAAGATTTATTTCATCAAAAACAAGATTAAACACCATCAAGGCTAAGAAAATTAGGATTTTCTACATTTGAAAAACCAAGCTTCCATTTCATACTTTTGATCCTCCTTTTGATCCTCAAAAGGGTTAGATCTAAACATGAAACACTTATATACACATATACTAAGGTTTTAAACCTCAAGATCATAACTTCATATTGTCAAAAATTAAATCAAACCACAAAGGAAATTAGACTACATAAGTAAAAATTTTGCTATACCTTAGCTTTTCCTTCTAAAATATGAGATGGATCTTGGGTGTATGAAAATCAAAATTTTTCTCTCCTTCTCCTCTCTTGGAGCTGCCGAACTCTTAGGTTCTCTCTCTCTCTCTTAGTTCTTTTTGTTAAAACATAAGAGATGAAAGAAAGAAATATTTACTATCCTTCTTTTTTCTCCTCCACAAGAAAAACCACCCATGTGGCCTTCTCTTCTTCCTCAATAACTATCCGGCCATGTGGCTTAATTTTGATCCCACTAATTTTCTCTCTTTCCTTAATAATCATTTCATTAGTATGTGGGTGTTTAGCAAGCAAAGTGGCTTCTACATGAATTTGACTCCTAGCCTAATTTGTGAAATATCTTTTGCCACATGTGTGGCTTAAAATAGATAATGTGTTTTCACCATTTCCTCTCCTTCTTAATGTAATATCTAATGTACCAAATGTCTAAAGTGCCCCTCCTTCATTGGTTTTAAAAATTGGGACACTCTTTAATCTTTTGGGCTTCCCTAAATAATTCTTTGGGCTTTCAAATAAAAATATTTGGGCCATAAAAATAGATTAGGTCCAATACTTTTAATTTTATCTTTCCCTAATTATTTAATTAGGGTTTTCATTTCCTTAATTATTATTTAAATCCTCTTTACTTACATACACTTAAATTCCTTAACCCATTTAGACTTGTTATAATTAGGTTATAAAATTAATTAACTGAGATGTATAAAATAAATCTCTTAAAATTAGTATATATTTTATATACTAATATTCTATAAAATATCATAACCCTTAATCACATATGGTACACACATAATCACAATAATACGTAAAATATACACTTATATACTTAATCTTGAATAATTCACCAAAAGATTTTAAACCCACCAAAATCCTTCACAGAATTTTGAAATCCTAAAAATTTCTTCACAGAAATATCAAATTCATTCACTTATTTTCTGTCTATGTTTATTATTCAACCTTTATTTAATCAATTAAGATTTTATTAATCGTATAAATTATCGGGTTGCCACAGATGCACATTATCCTGGTTGTTGATTGGCGGTGACTTAATGGTCGCATGTGCTCCATTGCTTTTCTCAAAATTTTCAGATGTCATTCTCAAATACTGCCACAAAACAAGCGTTAATTAAAGAAATTCACATGCCACATATTATCCCTAAATTCTGACCGACCAATAACAAATAAACTTAGGTAGGACGCACTAGCGAAGGATTTACTCGTCTCTCCCCTCCTAGTTCTAATCCCAGATCTCCACTAGAGATCATATCCCTAAGCTCTTATACTAACTGTAACGCCCCCAAAATAGGTCCACGGAACTCATTTTGAGTAGCCAAATACATGACACAGAATTTAAATACAACTTCATTTATACAACTATTAATTGTCGTGAAAAATCTGACAAAACATACGCTGTGAGTTTTAATACAAATATTATCACGTAGACCAAACTCAAATAAAATCCTCATTACTATTATTGTCACACTATTTTAAAAAATAGTGAGGATTACTAAAATAACCATCTTGGACCATTAGACTCCCTGACTAGTCCCAGCTACATTCTCGCTTCCTGAGAAAGAACAATGGAACCAAAAGGAAAGGGTGAACTCAACTAGCCCAGTAAAGAATATTATAACTAAGATAATATAGAACAAATTATCTTTAGTCCTCAACAGGGAAAAATCTGATAGAATACAATAGACAACAAGTTTTAAAATAACAATTATAGCGAAAACAACAATCCATTAGAAGAGTCAAGTAGAGCATGATGTCTACTATCTTCTATAATTTAAAAGTTCATCATTAATAATTTATCCCTGTAATATCAATCAATAATTATTTTCAATCAACGAATTATCTATGCACTACGGGCCAAAGATAATCATTAGCATCCCCAGTGGTCATGATCATGCCGAACACCTGTCCATCTATGCACTACGGGCCAAAGAGGACTTTCACCAAAAACTTTATCTGTAACATTAAATATTATGATTATACCAATACACAATTCCTTGTCATAATCATATCAATCAACAGTCCATCTTTGCACTACAGGCCAAAGATGACTTCCAGTACAATATAAGCATGAGGATGATAACAATGATATAAAGAATCAATCAAGTGAGATCAAAGATAAATATTAGAGAATTCTAATTCAATTTATCTTGAGTTTAAAAATGTCTAAATTGTCAACATGATAACTATTTGTGAAGTAAAATTCAAGAATAATATTCATGTATCAAAAATAATTTGGACAAAAAAGAAAATTAAATTTTGTTGTGAATAGTACCGTATGAATAGTGCCTATAAATAGTACTATATGAATAGTACTCAGATATGAAAAGATTAAAATTTAATAAGAAAGTTCAGACCAATATTCCAGTGAAATGATATTAAATGAAGCGCAAAACATAAGGAATTTCTAATCATTTCAGGAATTATAGAAGCAATACTTACCATAGTAAGTTTAAATTTAGGAATATAAAATGAAATAATATCCCTTACATAATATGGAGTATGAAAGAAAATAATATTTCTTACGCATATTGAAATAAAATAATATCCTTTACGAAAAAAATAATATCATTTACCTTAGTAGAAACTAGATTTGACTTGGAATATCGGATATTATCTTGAGAAAATCTTGCACTAAAAGTTATACTCAAAGTATTCTTATACTCAAAAGAAATACTTACAATATTATAGAATAAGAATTTCTGATATTAATGGTGTGTTTAGGAAGGAGGGGTAACCTCCCTTTTATAGTGCAACGGAGGGAGAAAAAAAATTAAGCAGGTTGCCTAATTTCCTGCCTAACTCCCTTTCTTTCTTCTCTGCCTAATTCCTCCCATTTCCTTATGGTGAGGGCCCACACTTAGAAAACAAGCTTTGCAGGCATTCAATCAATCCACCAAAAAGAAAAAGAAGGTGCAGAAGTGCACGGAAGGTTTTTTAAAAGAATACCAAATCAAAATGATAAACTTCACTCCACTTTTATTCACATGCTGAAATTATATATTATAATAATAATATTACCATAAAATTATAAAAACAATTACATTATTATATTATCACATTATTATAATGTAATATTATAATAATATATTTGAATAAATATTTTATCGGAGAAGATAATTGCCAAACTTTCAACAAATGTTTCATGCTAAATTCCTTCATTTATATCAAAATTGAACCAATATCCACCACATAATAATTATTCATAATTAATATTATAAGCTCGCAATATTAACAACCAGATCATTTCCAAAGAGGGGGCTTTCCGATAAGGATTTATCCTTACTGGCGCGAAATTATATAACCTAACACCTTTCCTCGACAGAATTTTTTAGACATTGCCAATAATGCTAACTAATAATATGAATAATTGTGTCGTGTCAATTATTGATTTAATAATATAAAATATTGTGCAGATAATATTGTGACAATAATTGAATCAATAATATGAGATACTATGCAACAGTTATATGGCAATTATTGAATGAAACTGAGTGTCTTCTTACGTGAGAATCAATAATCAGAGATACTGTGCAATACCGTGTGCTACTTTGTAACCACATGTATTACTGTACTTTTATCACCGGATATTTCAACAGTTAACAGTAAAAGTTTTGCCATTATTTTTATAAAAAAGTTATCTCTGTCGCTTTCTATATCCGACAGTTATTATGTTATGTGGTCCACCAATTATTGCGCCATCGTACGAATATTCCCCGACAAAAAGAATATTCTTCGACCAAACGAATATTATATGACAATTTACTTACTATGCAAAATTTGCACATATCACCCATAACTAAAGCATTATATCAAATCAACACCTTATTATTCAAAATAATATTTAGAGAAAATTAAATCTTTATTCATAAAAAGTTGAGTTCTTACACTTTTGGCTGGAAAATTTGATATTTAACACGTCTCCCTTTTCAGGTATGTTGATCAAGGAGGCCAAAGTCGTTGATGCATCCAAAAAGTCATTCATGTTACGAGGAATGTGGAGGAAGGATATTTCTTCAAACTCTGAAGCCATCCGGATAACTCACCGATAGTAAGGCAGTAAATGTAATTCTTTAGTGTGATATACCCCAGTGGTTTGTTTTATTACCAGCTCGGAATCTCCAATATAGTTAACAGTTTGACGCCCATGGATTGGTCTAGTTTCAACCCCATTATACAGCCTTCATACTCAGTTGTGTTTTTGGTGTTGACAAACTATAATTTGATGGCAACGAGATACTGTTCTCCCGAAACAAATACCACTGCCTAGCTCTGGCACCTTCCCTGTTTACAGCTCCATCAAAATACATCCTCCATGACTGGACTGTATCCTCCTGATGATGTTATTGAATTGTCATTACCCGTTCATCAGGGAAATACGTTTCCAAGGGTTTAAAATCCCCTGATGGCAATGAGGCTAATTGATCAGCAATTCCTTGACCTCAAATAGACTTTTGAGTCACGTAGATGATGTCAAATTGCTGGAGGATCAACTGCCATTTGGACAGTCCACAATTCAACATGGGTTTACTGAATATATACTTGAGAGGATCCATACGGGATATGAGATGGGTTGTGTGACCATGGAGATAATGTTTTAATCTCATGGAAGCCCATGCTAATGCACAGTCTTTTCAATCAAGGTATATTTGTGCTCACTGGTGCTGAATCTTTTGCTGAGGTAATAGATAGCTCTTTCTTTGCCTCTATCGTCTTTTTGTCCCAGCATGCAGCCCATGGCATTGTCATTGATTAACAGATACATAAACAGGGGAACGTCATCCCTGGGATGTGCCACCAAGACAAGAGCTTTGACTAATTGCTCTTTAATGGAAATGAAGGTTTTTTGACACTCTTCATTCCATTTCTTGGAGGAATTCTTCCTTAACAACTTGAAAATGGACTCACAAGTTGCTGTGAGTTGGAAAATGAATCGGCTGATGAAGTTGATTCTTCCTAGAAATCCCCGTATTTCTCTTTCTATCTGGGGCACGGGCATCTCAGTAATGGCTTGAATTTTGGCAGGATCCAGCTCAAAGCCTTTGTGGCTCACTAGAAATCCCAGCAAATTGTCTGACTTGATGCCAAAGGCGCACTTGGCCGAATTTAGCTTCAAGTTGTACTTGCGCAACCGGTTGAAGATCTTTTTGAGATGGTATATGTGGTCTTCTTTCCTTTGGGATTTGACAATGATGTCATCCACATAGACTTCTATCTCTCTGTGTATTAAATCATGAAAAAGAGCCATCATGGCTCGCTGATAGGTAGCTCCGACATTGATGAGGCCGAATGATAATCGTCTTTAGCAAAAGGTTCCCCAGGGAGTGATGAATGTTGTCTTCTCCCAGTCCTCTTCAGCAACAATGATTTGGTGATACCTAGCAAAGTAGTCAACAAAGGAGTACATGTCATACTGAGCTATATTGTCAATGAGTATGTGGATAAATGGTACCGGGAAGTTGTCTTTGAGACAAGCTTTGTTCAAATCCCTGTAATCCACGCATACTCCCACCTTCCCTCTGGGTTTAGGTACGGGAACTATGTTTGATAGCCACTCAGGGTATGTTGATACCATGATGATGTCGGCTTGAAATTGTTTCACAATTTATTGACTTTCAAACTCCACTCAGATTTTAATCGCCTAAGCTTCTGTTTGACTGGCTTGAATCCCTTTTTAATGGGTAGGCGATAAATGACGATATCAGTTGACAAACCGATCATGTCTTCATGAGACCATGCAAACACATCCTGGAATTGGGTCAATAAAGCAACCATGTCATTCCTTTGGCTTGGGGTAAGGTTTATGCCATTCTGGATTTGTTTGGGGTTTTCTGAGGTTCCAAGGTTGAAAGAGGTAGTTTGATCAATGTTTGGCTTAGGTTTGTCTTCGACCCATTCTTTGATCTCCTCAGGCACCTCATAGTCCTCTTGCTCAATCTCCATCAAGTTGGAGTCCAACTTTACATCAAAGTTGCAGTCCTTGGGAAGAATTAGCATCCCATCAGCAAAGTTGGACAAATCTAACTTTGCAGTCCTGAAAATGCTTTCACTTAATATATGAAACTGTTTGATCATGCAAAGTACTTATTCTGTTGGAATATTCCGTCGACCATAAGGTTATTCCGTCGAAGAAAACCTTATTTCCGACGGAATATTCCGTCGGCAATTCGGTCGTATATAAGCACGTTGAAATTAAGTCCGTCGATTTTTTGGTCGGGAATACTTATAGTCGACAAAATTAGTGTCGACCGAATAGTCAGTCGGAGTTAATATATCCCCGATTGAAAACTATCTGTCGAGGATATTCGGTCGATGATAAGCATATCGCGTGGCAGTCTGATAAAATTGGAACAACATCTTAAACTCGACGGAATTTCGTCGATTATACAACCAGTCCGTCGAGGTTATTCGATCGAGGATATTCAGTCGATGATAGGTGTGCCACGTGGCAGTTTGTAAAAAATGGGAAACACCTTAACCTCGACGGATATCCATCAAGAATACCACCATTCCGTCTAGGATACTATTTTTTTTTAAATATTTTACTTGTTTTTGCAATATCCAGGGATTTAACCCACATCTTGTAAATATACCTGTACCTGTTTTCCCAACATCACATACATAAGCTAAATTAAGCTAAATGTCAAAAACATCCCATTACTACTAGCATCCATAACAGCAACAAACCAAAGTAATGAAATGTAAAACTGCATTAATCAAAGTAAATTAAACTAAGGTAAATTACAAAAGATCCCATTAATCTAAACTAAACAATAACAAACATCCCATTAAGCTAAATTAAACTAAGTGTCAATGTGAGACCGCAAATTTTATGAATAAAGATTTAAATTTCTCGAAACATATTTTTTTTATTATGGTGTGGATTTGATATAATGTTATAGTTGTGGGTAATATTTATAAATTTTGCAAAGTATGCAAGTTGTTATATAATATTCGATTGGTCGGGGAATATTCTTTTTGTCGGGGAATATCTGTACGATGGCACAATCATTGGTGGACCCCACAACGGAAGTATTGTCGTAATTAGAAAACGACATAATTATCTTTTTATAAAAATAACGGCAGAAGTTTTACCGTTAAACCGTTGAACTACCCTTAATAAAAGTACGATGAATGGCGTGGTTGCATAGTAGATACGATATTGATTATTGATGCTTACGTGAGAAGTCACGTGATTATATTCAATTATTGATACGATAATTATTGCATCATATCTCTCATATTATTGATTCAATTATTGTCACAAAGATCATCCGCATAATATGATATATTATTAAATCAATAATTGAGACGAAAAAGTTATTCATATTATTAAATTGCAATATTTACAATGTCTAGAAGTTACATCGAGGAGAGGTTTGGTCATCTAATTAATTGCGCGCCAATAAGGAGAAATCCTTATCGAAAAGCCCCTCTTTCTTGGGAGCGACACGGTTGTTAAATATTGTGAGTTATAATATTAATGATTTAATAAGTTCGTGTTGATTAAAGATGAAATTGATAGTTCCATTGTGTTGGAATTATTAGTGTTAGTGGAAATTGACATTTATTTCGATATTAATTGATGTTTAGAAGTTATACTGACCAGTCGGGTAATTAATCGGATAAATGAGCAATTAATTGCTTTTAATTCACATAATTATAACTATTTGTTCACATGTGTGTACTATTGATTCACATTCTTGTACTATTAGGGGAGTTGGTGCAAGATTGATAATACTTGCATGACTAGTTAAAAATGGAGGTATAGATGGAGGTACTATACTTTAGTGCGTATTTTCACATGATTATAACTATTGATTCACAAGATTGAACTATTGATTCACATTATTTACTATTAGGGGAGGTGGTGCAAGTTTGATAATACTTGCAGGACTAAATTAAAAATAAAAGAAAAGTTGAAGGTATTGTAATGTAATATTTCGAGCCCAAAAACGTGCAATTATCGAAACTATATCTTCCTATAAATAGAAGCTCATTCTTCCTTCATTTCTCACCAATTCACTAAAGCTTTAGAGCAATTATTATAGAGATAAATTATAGAGAGAAAGAAGAAGAGAAGTCTGCTACCTCACTATTCCAATATCCAGTTTCTTCTAAGGTAAGGGGTATTATTTCTTCCGTATTCATGAAGAGAGCTATTGTTATTCCATTCCTTATTATTCTGTTGGAATATCCTGTATAAGCGAAGTACCGCATACATGGTGAAATTCTTCTGTTATTCCATTCTTTATTATTCTGTTGGGAATAACATGTGTAACGACCCCAAAATTCATACAATTTAATTCTCGACTTCGGTCGTTAATAATACATTCAACCTCTAATTTTACATCATTAAACGATAATACAACCATTGAAATTTACGGAATAATTAAAATTTTCTATTACAAACTATCCTCGTTCCCAAAACCTTCAACCTTTACATCTAAATATCTCAGAATCATTTTAATACTACAATAGTTTACATCGTGAAATGTTATTACAATTCAATATTTATACATTGTTCAGAACCTTAAACATGGTTCAAATAATCATAACTCAGCCACTGTATATAATTCTTCAAGTATCATATCTGATTGATATCTTTCAAGTAGCACATACTTTACCTTAAATCTTTAACCTGCAAAAGTGGTTATTTGCAAGGTTGAGCTCGACAGCCCAGCAAAATCTAACAGTTTTCATGCATCACGTAGCACATAATAACATGCTCAACATATATCTCATAAACATCGGACTAACATAACATACATGCTACAATTCATATAACAAGTATAAAGATTTAGTTCCTTACTCAATCAGCATGCTTTAGTCAAACAACGTAGTCATAAATTGACTTTAACATTTCATACATTCAACACATATATAACACATCATGCTCTTTGCAATAAAGATTTAAAACAATCAAATTCACATAGCAAATAGGAACTGAAAGACTTGCCTTGATCGTTGTTTACCAATAACAGTTTAACAGCTTACAGATATCTGCACTTCACGTGCCCTATACAATTATATAATCATTCACATCAACTATTAGTCATATAGCAACGCATAGTAGTTGTAATGTAAACTTTAATCTACATCCTATAACCCTTCATATTAATCAATACACAATATTCAATTTGATTGTGTTAACTTTAGACTTATAACTCACTATATTTCATATTCGAAGTTCATTCAAGTGCTTAAGTCTTGCTAGGACTACTTATTGGTTTTATATTAAATCCATTCCATATCTTATAATATTCATTTCAATTGAATTGAAACACTTTTTAAGTTTATTTACACTTGGCACGGCGTTTCTACGTTCATTCGTCACACGCCCGATTTATCTCTCTTGTGTGTGCTTAGTATGCTTATACAACTTATCTAATACATCATTTATTAATATTAATCATCATTATATTTACTAATATTCATGTTTTATAACTTAGGACAACATCTTTATCGTCAGGAGCACTACATTTGCATATGTGCATTCCTGATGCCCTCTGATTGCCTCCTAAAACACAACAGTCCTATAAATGACCATTTTGACCTTTCCTAAAGACCTCAAATTAAACAACTTAAAGAACAAAAGTTGTAGGTCTATTCGTCCTCGTTCTGGATCATCTTGAATCACCCCAATCGGAGTTCGTATGAAAACATTATGGCAAAATTCTTTAAAAATTAAAGACTTAATATATTTAAGCCTTGTTTGGAAAACTAAATTAAACTCCTTTAATTTATTTTAATAACTCCTTTATAATATAGTTATTTATCACACTTTATTTAATTAAGTTTTCATACTTAATTTAATTAATTCTAATAATAATTTATTGAATAAATCATTTAATCATTATAAACTCTCTAACTTAATTATTAAATTAAATTTGAATATTATCTCAAAACAATTAATTTTCTTAGCTCCTTAATTATTTACTTAACAAATAATTAACCAATCAAGTCAAATCAAATTAAATATTTATTCAACAATAACCACATCCATTAAATATTTATATAATTCAATAAATATTTATAATTACAATTAAAATTCTGGATTGTTACATTAATCATATCGTAATAAGAATTTTAATTATTAAATTCTTATTTTAATAACTTGTGAAAATTTGGGTTGTCACATCCTTCCCTCCTTATAAGGATTCCGTCCTCGGAATCAAAGAAACCTCCCTTACTCGGTTTTAACCAAATCTCTTTTTAAAAAAAATATCGTTAAATATCTTCAACACATTACCTTAATATAGATTTTATATTTCCTACTACATTCATTACTTCAACAAATTCTAGGCTTTATTTCATAACTTTCACTTGAACTTAATTATATTTTGAGTATTATATACCCTTTAACCCATTCATTTCCTTAGCTAAGGATCGTTATCATAAACACTCGGGATATTACATTCACCCATTCTTCTAAGAATTTCGTCCTCAAAATTTTATTTATTAATCTTTATTCATTTAATATATCAAAATAGATTTTACGTTAATACTTTATTCATTTGGTTCTGCAACCAAATTCTTTCTCTAATGATCTTTCTAAGATCATCATATTCCTCACCTCTTCCTCTTCTAAGAGTTTCACATTTCTCTTATATCTGGAGTTTCAAATTTATTTATTTTTTTAAAATTATTATGTTTTGCTTAATTTTCTCATCCTTTCCACTTTCACATTTCAGAATAATAAGAATCTTCCAAAATTGCTCAATAATTGGGAAGCGATAAGAATAACAAGAATTTCAAAGATTCCAAATCATGCTGAGGGGTCACAAGACCGTGAACTCTATTCTCGGTTTACTAGTGCTTCAACTCAATCCTTCACACCGCAAACCAGAGTGTTTATCAATCACAAAGACTGAAAATACTCTCCACACGTACATTAGGTGGCCAGCCTATTGTACCACTATGTTGGGCCGCAACGTAGTGTTTTGTAACGACTATATGCGTTACGCTCGGAACCATTGTCCCCTAAAACATGTCCCCATATAGGGTTGTTCACCTCAGCTTTTCAACATTTGAATCCACACTAAAACAATTTGGTTTGGCATAACTTCTCAAGAAACGCTTGAATTTCATGAACATCTTTCAATATTAAATCTAAATTGAATCAAATAGCATAAACTTCTACAACAATTCGGACATCAATCAAAATATACATATATATATATATATATATATATTCTCATATCTTAAAGAAATCTCAAAAATCTTTTTATGACGTCATGATACCGCACTGCATTTACAGTCCGTTTGAGGATTCCGTCATTTGTTAATTTTATCATACTACATCCTACCATAGTGGGTTGACGATCCTTAGATCACATCCAACACTAAGTAATATTGCATTGATGACTCCATCATTTTTATCATCTCTGCACCAGGTTACATGATGCATTGATGATATATAAAAAAAATATTTTGATATATTTCAAATCATTTTTGTCTAGCCAAAGAAATTAGCATAGACATACGCATAATAGCATTATTTTTTTAAAATTCTTTGGTTCACTAGTGTGACCCAACATTTTTCAAAAATCAAAAGTATAACCATTGGCACGAAGTCAATAAATTTCAAAAATCTAGCAAAGCTAGAAGATTTGGAATACCTATGTCTCCACTTTCTATATTGATCCATTACTTAATAATTCTATCTATACCCATAATACTCAATTCTTCATTCATAACTTATCTATACCCCAGTATAGTTCATCGAACTTAACGCACATTGGAAGTTCAGGAACTTGCCACAATAATATGAGTTTAAGAACTTATCCTAGTCAGACCATAGGCGTCCATTCATTTGAGGGTTCAAAACATACCATATTATTATGAGTCATTTAACTTACTATATGCATGAGTTTTAAGAACCGCACCTAATCCTAATAATATCTGACTAATCTTAATAGTTTCTAACTATCAAATATACACATGAGAAAAGAATCACCTTTTCGCCACATATACATTGATAGCACGACACCAACATTCCAATGATTATCAATGTGATAAACTGAGTGCTATCACAAAACCCTCGCCCATACAAAGGTTTGTACAACTCAGCCATCACACGAGTCCTCAATTGAAATCCCACTTAACTCTATCTTACACATAACTTGCTCTTTGCTCGATACGAATTTTTTGTACCACATCATCTATAACTCCTCGTGAGTTTATCTCGTACTTATCATAGTACATTATCTTCATAGCATCAAGCTATAATTATTCAAACATTAAAGACCATCTTTCCTTTTATAACTTAACAGATCACGTCGTGATCTTATTCTATAATCATCTCCCTTAAAATTATTTTCTTAACTCATGATCGTTTTGTTTTGCGATCGTCTTTCTTTCCTTTTTCATCATTTACGATTTCATTTATGCTTTTAATCTTACAAGCTTTGTCTATTCATCATTATTCGTTATCTTGGCTATTGGAGTTAGGGTAACTCCCTTTTCTTATCTTTATATCTCTTCAAGATTCTTCCTTGAATTTTCTTGTTTATATAACAATTCTTCCTTTAAGAATTTCTAACTTCATTTACATTGCTCAATAATTCATTCGAGTTCCACATTTTCCTCATACGTATCCACTTTCTATACTTGGTACACATCGAGTCTCTAACAGTTTCAATATGGTATGCTGAGTGGTTTCCCACAAACAACCAACAAACTAGGTTCCGAGTTGCTAGTTCGTATATACCTCTGCTCTATGAAGGAATCGTTTAGCCCAGATACCACACATCAACTATTAAAGAGTACAATTGTACCATGCCTAAATATAACTTTTTATTCTTAACTTCTTTATTACTCTTTTCTTATAGACATTGTCTATTTATTATCAGCTTACATTCTTATTCTTGGAGTTGGGTAACCCCACATTTATACTCCTTATAACTCAGCGAGATTCTTCTTTGAATCCTCTCACGCATGTTTTAATCCTTTCCTTATAAATTTCTTAAATTACTACTTATTGTTCAAACTCTATTTGAGCTTATTCATTCATTATCTGCACCTTCCTTCTCTAAGGTTATAGCCTATGGTACTCCTGCCTAAGGTTTCTAACCTATCAGCTTTGATACCAACTGTAACGACCCAAAAATTCATATAATTTAATTCTCGACTTCGGTCGTTAATAATACATTCAACCTCTAATTTTATATCATTAAACGATAATACAACCATTGAAATTTGCGGAATAATTAAAATTTTCTATTATAAACTATCCTCGTTCCCAAAACCTTCAACCTTTACATCTAAATATCTCAGAATCATTTTAATACTACAATAGTTTACATCGTGAAACGTTATTACAATTCAACATTTATACATTTCAAATAATCATAACTCAACCACCGTATATAATTCTTCAAGTATCATATCTGATTTATATCTTTCAAGTAGCATATACTTTACCTTAAATCTTTAACCTGCAAAAGTGGTTATTTGCAAGGTTGAGCTCGACAGCCCAGCAAAATCTAATAGTTTTCATGCATCACGTAGCACATAATAACATGCTCAACATATATCTCATAAACATCGGACTAACATAACATACATGCTACAATTCATATAACAAGTATAAAGATTTAGTTCCTTACTCAATCAGCATGCTTTAGTCAAACAACGTAGTCATAAATTGACTTTAACATTTCATACATTCAACATATATATAACACATCATGCTCTTTGCAATAAAGATTTAAAACAATCAAATTCACATAGCAAATAGGAACTGAAAGACTTGCCTTGATCGTTGTTTACCAATAACAGGTTTAACGACTTATGATATCTCGCACTTCACGTGCCCTACACAATTATATAATCATTCACATCAACTATTAGTCATATAGCAACGCATAGTAGTTGTAATGTAAACTTTAATCTACATCCTATAACCCTTCATATTAATCAATACACAATGTTCAATTTGATTGTGTTAACTTTAGACTTATAACTCACTATATTTCATATTCGAAGTTCATTCAAGTGCTTAAGTCTTGCTAGGACTACTTATTGGTTTTATATTAAATCCATTCCATATCTTATAATATTCATTTCAATTGAATTGAAACACTTTTTAAGTTTATTTACACTTGGCACATCGTTTCTACGTTTATTCGTCACACGCCCGATTCGTCTCTCTTATGTGTGCTTAGTATGCTTATACAACTTATCTAATACATCATTTATTAATGTTATGCATCATTATATTTACTAATATTCATGTTCTATAACTTAGGACAACATCTTTTATCGTCAGGAGCACTACATTTGCATATGTGCATTCCCGACGCCCTCCGATTGCCTCCTAAAACACAACAGTCCTACAAATGACCATTTTAACCCTTCCTAAAGACCTCAAATTAAAGAAATTAAAGAACAAAAGTTGTAGGTCTATTCGTCCTGATTCCGGATCATCTTGAATCACCCCAATCGGAGTTCGTATGGAAACGTTATGGCCATTTTACTACAAGAGGTCAAAATTTTCCAACCCAGACCACAATTCCAGCGTTGGGACGCGAGACGCAGTGGTACTGGGTGCGAATTCCAACCTTTGGGGCACAAACTTACGCCTATTTTTTGGCATTGCCGAATTTGGCATGAAATTTGGGGGTCTCAATTACGTAACACCCAACCATAAAGAACATAATAACTAAATTCTGAACTAATTACTACTGTTAACATCTAAATTAAGACGTAAAACTTATATAGATTACTCATAAACATTTACTTATCATACATATACCAATTTTAAAGCAATCAAACAATAATTTCAGAAAATTTAAATCCTTGAAACCATGGATTAAAGCCCAAAACTCTATGTTTGATATTTCTTTGACACAATGACACTGTAAATGCTAATGATAAACCAATTTGATGCTTTTAAACTATGTTCTTTGTAATTCTTAACAAACTAATTAACATAGCCATAGTTCAATGTCACATATTAGCTCAAAATTCAATACTAATTTTTTTGTTATCCTACAAAACATGTTCATACATGTGTTCACTGTAAAACCAATTTCTTTTCTTGTAGACTTAATTTAACATACAATCTTATCTATATGTTAAGCATACAACCATATATATATATATTTATGCTAGTATAACCATTAAAATTATAAATACACATAATTTCCTAACCAATTATAAAATCATGGTTTTACAGAAAGTTTGTAAAGAATTTTATGTTACCGTCAAATTCAAAAACACAGAGACTTAGAGATTATAACGTAAAACATATATGTTAAGGTTATGTAACATACCTTTTGTTCCTTAAGAAATCCTTGTTAACCACAGCTAACTATTTGAAAGGCTCAGGAACTCTCTCTCTCTCTCTCTCTCTCTTGATTCTCTCTCAGACTCTATCAAACCTCTATAAACTCTTTTCCTTTCTTAGTTATCAGTATAGGCCAAATACACTATACGTAAAGATCAAAATAAAAACTAACGCACGATTTTTCAAACGTTTTAAAAACCGACGTTATAATAATTGCCCCTATTAATTTTATCAGTTAACAAACTTAATATATATTATTTATATTTTGTTTATTCAATTTATATTATTAAAATTCAAAATTTAGAAATCCAAAAGCCATAAGGCTTTGTTTGGCAAAATTCTTTAAAAATTAAAGACTTAATATATTTAAGCCTTGTTTGGCAAAACTAAATTAAACTCCTTTAATTTATTTTAATAACTCCTTTATAATATAGTTATTTATCACACTTTATTTAATTAAGTTTTTATACTTAATTTAATTAATTCTAATAACAATTTATTGAATAAATCATTTAATCATTATAAACTTTCTAACTTAATTATTAAATTAAATTAGAATATTATCTCAAAACAATTAATTTTCTTAGCTCCTTAATTATTTACTTAACAAATAATTAACCAATCAAGTCAAATCAAATTAAATATTTATTCAATAATAACCACATCCATTAAATATTTATATAATTCAATAAATATTTATAATTACAATTAAATTCTGGATTGTTACATTAATCACATCGTAATAAGAATTTTAATTATTAAATTCTTATTTTAATAACTTGTAAAAATTCGGGTTGTCACAACATGTCTGTGCGGTCTATCGCATGCATGGTGAATTCTGTTGTTATTCCATTCTTTATTATTTTGTTGGAATATCCTGTCGGTGCGGTTTACGCATGATCTGGTTCCATTCTTTATTATTCTGTTGGAATATCCTGTCTGTGCGGATTACGCATGACCTGGTTCCATTCTTTATTATTTTGTTGGAAATAACATGTCTGTGCGGTTTACCGCATGTATGGTGAATTATTTTGTTATTCCATTCTTTATTATTCTGTTGGAATAACCTGTCTATGTGGATGGGCATGTATGGTGAATGATCTTTCATATTCATTCCTTATTAAATTGTGAAAATGATCTGTCTACGTGGATTACCGCATGGCGAGTGAAAATCCATTTGTAGTTTCGTAATTTTTCTGACCCTCAAAAATTCTAGAAAAAATTGAAATGATAATTTGATGAGTTTTCTATATTGTGTCCAAAGATGGCGATTTTTGGATGTATAAATTAAGAGTTATGGCTTTTATGGGAAAAGACTATTTTAAAAGTAAACCTTTATAACTCTTTGTGGTTAACTCCAAAATTGGTGAAATTTTTATTGGGAGTACATGTATATAACAGGAGTATACCCTGTAAATTTCAGAATTTTTGGACAAAGGTACAATTTATGATAAATGTCTAAATATTCGATGGTTTTGGCCATATGAAAAATAGTAAATGAATTTTAAAAATTCCGATAAAAATATATGTTCAATACGGGACTATATTCTGCTAAATCCCAGAAAAGAAATATTTTTGGGACTGATTTGGTATTTTTCATAAAAATGAACTAGTTATGAGTAAATGAATTAAATATGTTGTGTGAAGTAACAAAATTGGTAAATAGGATTTTATGGTTTGGGAATCCTATATAGGGTATATGCAGATTTTTGATGAGGGATTTGATCATTGGTGATGAAATCTTATGAGTATGACATTTTTGAATGATTAAATGCATTATTTGGTAAAGTGTAAATAATTGAAATAAATTGTTTATAAGTTTAAGAAGTGATTAAAATATTGTTATAATATTAATAATATTAGATGATGAGTTTATTAAGTGATTGATAATATTTGGATAAATTTAAAGTCTTTAATATTTATCCTTGTTTTCGTTTGATTAATGCTTATATCATTGTCATCATCCTCATACTTATATTGTGATGAAAGTCATCTTTGGCTTACGTGCATAGATGGACTTGGTATGATTATGACCGGGATTATTCTTCGGTATAATCATGATCGTAATGTGACGTAATGATGTGGTGAAAGTCCTCAAAGGCCTCAGAGTGCATTGATGGACAGCTTTTGGTATGATTATGACCAGATTTATTCTAAGTATAGTCATGACCATTGATGATTTAATGAATATCCTTGGCCCATAGTGCAGGGAAGATTCGATGATATGGTTTATTTATTGTCGAGTCTCAAATGATAAAAATTGATGAAAACATTTTAAATCATAGAAGATAGTAGATACCATGCTCTACTTGACTCTTCTAATGGATTGCTTATTCACCAAGTAGCTTAAACTTGATGTCTATTGTATTTTATCGTTTAACATTGTTGAAGGCTAATGATAATTTATTCCGCATTATCTTAGTCATAATATTTCATCGGGCTAGTTGAGCTCACCCTTTCTTTCCTTTGTTCTCTTCTGTGAAATGAGAAAGTAGCGGGACTAGTCGGGAAAGCGGAGTGACGATCCGTAAGATAGCATTAGTAGTCCTCACTATTACATTAAATAGTGTGACAATAAATGTAATGAGGACTCCATTGAATGTGGATATTGTCTAGATGACAATATTCTTATTAAAACTCTTAGATTATGTTTTGTCGTATTTTACACACATTGTTGTATAATTGTTGTATTTGAATTTTGTACCATGTATTTGGCGACTCAAGATAGGTGATGTATACCTATTTTGGGGCGCCACCGATAAACCGCAACAAAACCAAAGTAATGATAAGGTTTAAACTACAATATGTACGTCAAAAGTTATGTAAAATACAAAAGAATTTAAACTACAAAAGAATGTAAACTAAGTCAAGCTAGTAGAGCCCCCTGTGAGGGAGGATCATCTAAGCAAGGCGACGCCGCTTCGGAGTATGAAAATCGCCTCATCGTCATCCCGCCATAAGTCCGCTTTCACACCCCTTGTTGATACAATATAATGTTACTCATTAGTCCATATATATGATTCAATTAAAGATAACTAAATGAAAATTAAATAAATGCGCATATATATGTGTATTTAAACGAAATATACCGAGCAATGAAAGGCCGACTCAACATCTACCAAACCATCCGAACAATCTCGTAGCGTATCGCGGCCCACTGCTCTAAAGGGATACCCGTACTTTCGGAGGTGGCACCAGTTGCAACGTCCTGCGCAAGCTGATGGAACAGCGGATCGGTCTCACATGGTACAGAAAGCAAACTACAACTTTAATAATACAATTGTCGTGCAAAATACGACAACACATATTGTGAGTTTAAATACAAATATTATCTTCTAGACAATATCAACACTTAAATAAGTCCTCATTACAATTATTCATACACTATTTTACAGAAATAGAGAGGACTGCTAAAACATCTTTCTAGAACCATCACTCCATACCCCGACTCGATCCTGCTATGTTCTCACCTCCTGAGAAGAAAAATGGAACAAAAAGGAAAAGGGTGAGCTCAACTAGCCCAATAAAGAATATTATGACTAAGATAATATACAACAAATTATCATTAGTCTTCAACAGGGAAACATCTGATAAAATATAATAGACAACAAGTTTTAGATCAACAAATGCGGTGGAAACAGCAATCCATTAGAAGAGTCACGTAGAGAATGAATTCTACTATCTTCTAAGATTTAAAAGTCCATCATCAATATTCTATCCCTGTAAAATCAATCAATATACATCTTTAATCAAATATTCAGCTTTACACTACAGGCCAAAGATATTCATTTATATCACCAGTCGGTCATGTTCATCTCAACACCTGTTCATCTTTGCACTATGGGCCAAAGATAGTTATCAGTTAATCATTCATCTTTGCACTACAGGCCAAAGATATTCAGTAATATCATCATTTAAGACTGAGGATGATGAAAAATATTTTTAAGAAAACGAATCTAGTGAGACAGAAGGACAAATATTAGGGATTCGTATAACAGTTTATCCAAGATCAATAATACTTCATAATAACCAATTGTGAAGCAGAATTCAAAATAAAGATTAAAACATGGATGCAATCAAAGATAGTAACCATAATAGACATCTTGGACAAAAAGAAGAAAATTTCATTTTTCAGTGAATAATGTTGTATACGTGAATAGTGTCGTATACGTGAATAGTAATTGCGACATAAAAAGGTAGAAATTCCACAATAAAATTCATAACAATATCTCAGCATAATGATATTGAAGAAAATAATATCATTTAAGAAGAAAATAACATCCCTTACCTCAAAATAACTAAGATTTGATCGGAATATCTGGATATAAAGTCAAGGAAACTTGTAGAATAAAGAACTCTCAAAGTATCTAAATACTCACAAAAATACGCTCGATAATCTAAAGAGAAAGAAAACTTATTTCCGGTGTGATTTTCAATTCTAACCTAAGCGTCTATTTATAGGAAAATGCTAGAACGCCATAGGAGACTAAAATAATAAAATATTATTTTCTTTTCTTTTCCTTCCACGTACACCTCAATTGAAGAGCAGCCATCTTGGAAGATTTTAGCAACCCACATGCTAAAACAAAAGTGGGTCCCACCCATAATTTAATAAAAATTATTTTATTTTCCAAAACTTCAATAATTCATAGAAAATAGCCCGTTTATCAAAAAAATACGAATTTTATGTCCATTTCACACGAAATCGAATTCTCTACAACGTAGGAGTTTTTCCAAATTCCAAACAAAAAATATCCAAAATCCGCAAACGGGTGATTTTTAATACCTCCATTCTGATAAAATACTGATAAAACACCTCAGCATTAATTCCTTCATTTATAACCACATAAATAAATAAATCCATTATTTATATCTACATCAAATAAATATTTCCTTATCATATAAATCAATAATTAATTATTCACAAATAATATTACAGAATCACAATTATGACAACCGTACGCCTTAGAGAAAGAGGGGCTTCCAATAAGGATTTCTCTCATCTTGCGCAATTAGGTGACCAAACCTCTCCTTGACAAAACTTTCTAGACATTGCCAATAATGCTATCTAATAATATTATTCAAATAATATGAATTATTGATCCGATAATGGGAAATATCGTAAGCAAGTTGACAATTATTGAAATAACAATAATATAAATTATCAACGCAACAATTATTGAATCAATAAAATAAAATATTGAACATTAACTCATCAGAACCATTATTGAGTAGTGCCTTTCACGCATTTAATCAATAATTCAACAATACTTGTCAATACCTTGTAGCATCGCGCAACCATGCCAGACATCGTATTTTAACCACAAGGTATTCCAACAAAGTGTTAATTGGTAATAACTACGCCAAGTTATTTATAAAAACTCATACTTTGTTATTTTGCTTCATCCAACCGTTTTTTTTTCCGTTATGGGGCCCATAAATGGTCAAGGCATCGTCGCATTTAATATTTCCACACAAAAGAATATTCCACCACCAAACTAATATTCTAACAATAATGAATATTTTATAACCACTTGCTTATTTTGCAAAATTTGCACATTTTACCCATAACCAAAGTATTATATCAAATTAACACCTTATTAATTTAGAATAATGAATAGAGAAAATTCATTTTTATTTATAATAAGTTGGGGTCTTACAACCTCCCCTCCTTATAAAATTTCATCCTCGAAATTGACGTATGTACCTGGTGTTTCGAACAGGTGAGGGTACCTCGCTTTCATTTCAGATTCCAACTCCCAGGTCATTTCTTCAATAGCATGGTTCCTCCACAAAACCTTAACTTGTGGTATAACTTTGGTGCGTAGGACATGCTCTTTCCTATCCAAGATCTTAATATGTACCTCTTCGTACGTTAAATCTTCAGATATCTCATCTGGTTCTAACGCAATAATGTGGTTCGGGTCTTTTACATATTTACGAAGCATAGATATATGGAAAATATTGTGAACACGAGACATACTTGGAGGTAACGCGAGTCTATAGGCCACATTTTCTATTCGGTCAAGAATCTCAAATGGACCAACAAACCTTGGATTGAGCTTTCCTCTCTTTCCAAATCTTGTAACTCCCTTCCATGGAGCAATACATAATAATACATGATCCCCAATATTAAATTCCACTTCCTTTCGATGAAGATCAGCATAACTCTTTTGTCGATCTTGTGAGGTTTGAATACGTTATCGAATCATTCGGATCTTTTCTGTAGTCATGCGTACTAATTTTGGTCCCAACAACGTTGCTTCTCCCACCTCGTCCCAGCATACTGGAGAATGACACTTTCGTCCATACAATGCCTCGAACGGAGTCATGCCTATACTTGCTTGATAACTGTTGTTGTAGGAGAATTCCACCAATGGCAAGTACTTATCCCAACTTCCTTTGAAATCTAGGACACAGAGTCTTAATAGATCTTCAAGGGTTTGAATAGTTCTTTCCGATTGCCCATCCATTTGAGGATGGTATGCTGAACTGAATCGTAAATCCGTGCCCATAGCTTTCTGTAGGCTAACCCAAAATCTTAAAGTGAATCTTGGGTCACGATCCAAAACTATGGATACTAGCATGCCATGCAATCTCACAATCTCATTCACGTATATACGAGCAAGACGTTCAAGGGAATAAGTCTCACGTATCGGCAAGAAATGAGCAGAATTGGTTAATCTATCAACAATAACTCAAATCGCATCTATGCCTTGAGAAACTTTGGGAAGACCTGTAACGAAATCCTTGATAATGTGTTCCCACTTTCATTCCGGAATCTCAAGTGGTTGCAATGGACCTTTTGGCACTTGATGCTCCGCCTTTATAGGTTGACAAGTTAAACACCTCGAGATAAACTCTGCGATCTCTCTCTTCATATTGTTCCACCAAAATGTATGTCGAATATCATGATACATTTTGGTACTCCCAAGATGGATTACAAACGGGGTGTTGTGTGCCTCCATCATGATTCTATGCTTCAAGTCAGAATTGTTAGGAACGCAAAGTCTAGAGTTGACTCGAAGTATTCCTTCTTCATAGATTCATGCTTCTGGAATAGCTCTTTCTTGCACTTTCTTCTTCATACGCATCACTTCTGTGTCCGTAGAGCTTGAGCAAATTTTAACTTTATCGATTAAAGTCAGTTCTACTCGTATATTCATCATCATCACGTGGGTCCCTGGAGTCTTTAACTCTATCTCCATCCTTTGCAAGTCATACAAAATGGGCCTTTGTGTTAACAACATCGCACTTGTACCCGCATACGATCTTCTACTCAATGTGTCAGCTACTACGTTTGCTTTTCCATGATGATATTGAATAGTGTGATCGTAATCTTTCAACAGCTCAAGCCAACGTCGTTGCCGCATGTTGAGTTTTTTCGGGTGAAGAAATATTTGAGGCTTTTATGGTCCGTATAAATCTCCACTTTCTCCCCATACAATTAGTGTCTCCAAATTTTCAATGCGAATACGACTGCTGCTAACTCCAGATCATGAGTAGGATAATTCCTCTCATATTCTTTGAGTTATCGCGAGGCATAGGCTATGACTTTCCCATGTTGCATGAGAACACATCCTAACCCTTTGCTTGAAGCATCGTTGTAGATATCAAATCCATCCAAATCAGATGGTATTGCCGTAACAAAGTCAAATGAGTTTCCTTTTGAGCTCTTGAAAACTCTTCTCTCGCGATTCTTCGCTTCCATACTAATTTTGTATCTTTCCGAAGTCACCGAGATAATCTGAGTAGCGATTCGAGAAAATCCTTCCACTTAATCTCCGATAATAACCAAATAAGCCCGTAAAGTCGCAGACTTTGGCCACCGACTTCGGTTGCTCCCAACTTTTTATTGCTTCAATCTTTGCCGGGTCAATAGATACTCCATGTTTTGACACCACGTGCCCAAGGAATGCTACTTCCTCAAGCCAGAACAAGCATTTCTTCAGCTTAGCATATAGCTTGTTTTCACGAAGCCTTTCAAGTATCAGCTTCAAATGGTGCTCATGATCTTCATGGCTTTTGGAATAGATGAGGGTGTCATCAATAAAGACGACAACGAACTGATCCAAATATTTCTTGAATACTCGGTTCATCATATCCATGAAAGCAGCATGAGCATTAATCAATCCAAAAGTCATGACTAAGAATTCATAATGCCTGTACCGAGTTCTGAAGGCAGTCTTTGGAATATTCTCAGTTTTAATCTTCAGCTGATGATATCTAGAACGAAGGTCGATCTTTGAAAAGAATTGTGCTCCTTGTAACTGGTCGAACAGGTCATCAATGCGAGGTAGGGGATACCTATTCTTGATGGTGACATGGTTCAATTCTCTCAGAGTCAATATAAAGTCGCATACTCCCCGTCTTTCTTCTTTACTGAATAAAACAGAGCACCCCAAGGAGATGTACTAGACGAATGAAACCGATGTCTAATAACTCCTGTAGTTGGACTTTTAACTCCTGAAGTTCAATAGGAGCCATTCGATATGGGGTTTTAAAAATGAGTTTTGTACCCGGTTCAAGGTCAATAAAGAATTTAACATCACGTTCTGGGGGTAGACCGGGAAGTTCTTCAGGAAATACATCAGGAAATTCTCTAACAACAGAAATATTAACCAAATCTGACTTGTCTCTGTTCAAATCCATAACATGGGCTAAGAAAGCTTGACATTCGTCTTTCAATAAATGAATAGCTTTATGGCTTGATATGACAGTGACTGATTTTAGTGGTTTAGTTGCTTGAATTTGTATAATAGGTTGGTTAAGAATATGAAAACTAACAACCTTACGAAAACAATCAATTTTGGCATGATGAGTGGTTAACCAATCAATTCTTAAAATCACATTAAAAGCAAGTATCTTTAAAGAGATAAGATCAACAGGTAATGTGATAGTGCCAACTTGGATCAAGCAAGATTTATAAACTGTAGATTTAACGAAGGTTTCACCCAATGGAGTTTCAACAAATAAGTTAAAGTCCAATTTCTCCGGAGTCAAGTTTAAACGTTAAGCACAAGCAGGAGAGATAAAAGAATGGGTAGAACCGGTATCTAGTAAGGTATAAACTTCGCAAGAATTCAAGATTAGCTTACCCGTGATCACCTCGTTTGGGTTCCTCATGTTTTGGCCAGTCACAACAAACGCTCTTCCAGGAACCGTTGATTTTGACTTATCCAGGACAGCCGTTGGGGTCACCATCCCCGCTGAACTTGGTTTTTCTACATAGTAGTCTCGAGATATATGGCCCTCCTTTCCATAGTTATAACATACCTTGGATTGTTGTGGGCAGTTTGGGCTGATATGTCCCTTTTCTCGCATTTATAACACCTAACTGGCGGTCGTTCTCCTCCCCTAGAATTTATTGTTGGCGTTGGTGCTGCTGCTGATGTCTTCATGTCATTGTTGAATCTCCTCTTTCTGAAATTTTCACTTGACTCACCTCTCCTATTATCATGGCCACGATTATCCCCCGAGTGGTTACCGCCTTTGTCCGTATTTTTCCCTCCTCGCTGGTTATCATCGCCTCGATTTCACACCCCAGATGACCACGGGTTGTGGTCCCTATTGAGTATACTCATTATCTCGCTTCTAATAATTGAGCTCTGTTGAAAACATCTCGAATACGAGAAAATTTATGAGAGATAAGGTATCGACGAATCTCGAAGTTTTAGACCTCTCGTAAACATCCGCGTTATACGTTCCTCATTTTCTACCAAATGAGGTGCAAACCTGGATAACTCCGCGAACTTTGCCTCGTACTGAGACACCGTCATGTTGTTCTATTCGAGTCTAATAAACTCTACCTCCTTCATATGATGAATACTTTCTGAAAAGTACTTGTCATTGAACAGTTTCTGAAATCTTTCCCAAGACATGTTAAGTGCGGCTGGCTGGGTACGCTTCACAGATTCCCACCAGTAATCTGCCTCACCACGGAACATAAAGGTGGTGAATGGAACCTTCTGTTCCTCCATGCATCCCAAGACATCGAATATCTTGGTAATTTGCTTGACCCATGTTTCTGCCTTAATCGGATCGGACTTTCCCCAGAAATTTGGTGGTCCCAACTCCTTGAATCGATTGGTCATGTGATGCATCGCGTGCTATCACTTCCACCCATATTTTGTACACGAGTCTCCTAAATTCGATTTTACATGAACTGAAAAAAGCTTCTAAACATTCCATCGCTCATCGCTTGCTCGGTAGTGTTGTTTACTGGGAGGAATATTGCCTTCCTGTTGCACGCTTCTCTGGTTTGTGACTAAAGGTTGTTCCACGGCCTCATACACTCCATTGTTAACGCTTCTCGTGCCCATGCTTAAATATCGCCATAAAACAAGGGTTAATTAAACAAATTAACATATCACATAATATCTCTATATTATGCACCAACCAACAAATAATCTTAGATAGGACACACTAGCTTAAGGATTTACTTTATCTCCCTCCCAGTTCTATTCCCGATCTCCTGTTAGAAACCATATCCTAAGCTTTGATACCAATCTGTGACACCCCCAAAATAGGTATACAACACCCATTACGAGTCGCCAAATACATGGTACGTAAAGCAAACTATAACTTTAATAATACAATTTCGCGGCAAAATACTTACAACACATACCGTGAGTTTAAATACAAATATTATCTTCTAGACAATATCAACACTCAAATAAGTCATCATTACAATTATTCATATACTATTTTACGTAAATAGAGAGGATTTGCTAAAACATCTTTCTAGAACCATCACTCCATACCCCGACTCGATCCTCGCTATGTTCTTACCTCTTAAGAAGAAAATGGAACAAAAAGGAAAAGGTGAGCTCAACTAGCCCAAAGAAGAATATTATGACTAAGATAATATACAACAAATTATCATTAGTCTTCAATAGGAAAAATCTAATAGAATATAATAGACAAACAGCTTTTAGATCAACAAATGCAATGGAAGCAAAGAATCCATTAGAAGAGTCACGTAGAGAATGAATTGTACTATCTTCTAAGATTTAAAAGTCCATCATCAATATTCTATCCCTCGTAACATCAATCAATATACATCTTTAATCAAATATTCATCTTTGCACTACACAGCCAAAGATATTCATTTATATCACCAATACCATGTTCATCTCAAAGACATGTTCATCTTTGCACTATGGGCCAAAGATATTCATCGATTAATCATTCATCTTTGCACTTTCTGCCAAAGATATTCAAAGAATATCATCATTTAAGACCGAGGATGATGAAAATATTTTTAAGAAAACGAATCCGGTGAGATGTAAGGACAAATATTAGGATTCAGTATAATGCTTTATTCAAGATCAATAATACTTCATAATAACCAATTATGAAGCAGAATTCAAAATAAAGATCAAAACATGGATACAATCAAAGATAGTAACCATAATAAACATCTTGGACAAAAAGAAGAAAATTTTATTTTTTCGTTGAATAAGGTCAGATTCGTGAATAAGTGTCGTGACACGTGAATAGTATCGTATACGTGAATAGTAACCCCAACATAAAAAGGTAGAAATTCCACAATAAAATTTATAACAATATCTCAGCATAATGATATTGAAGAAAATAATATCATTTAAGAAGAAAATAACATCCCTTACCTCAAAATAACGTTACTTCTGATCGGAATATCGGATATAAAGCTGAAAGAAACTTGTACCGAATAGCAACTCTCAAAGTATCTAAATACTCACAAAAATACGCTCGATAATCTAGAGAGAAAAAAAACTTGTTTCTGGTGTGATTTTCAATTCTAACCTAACCGTCTATTTATAGGAAAATGTTGGAACGCCATAGGAGACTAAAATAATAAAATATTATTTTCGTTTCTTTTCCTTCCATGCACACCTCAATTGAAGAGCAGCTATCTTGGAAGATTTTAGCAACCCACATGCTAAAACAAAAGTGGGTCCAACTCATAATTTAATAAAAATTATTTTATTTTCTAAAACTTTAATAATTCATTGAAAATAGCCTGTTTATCAGAAAAATACGAATTTTATGTCCATTCCACACGAAATTGAATTCTCTACAACTATGTAGCTTTGAATTTTTCCAAATTCCAAACAGAAAATATCCGAAATCCACAAACGGATGATTTTTAATACCTCCATTCCGACAAAATACTGATAAAACACCTCAGCATTAATTCATTCATTTATAACCACATAAATAAATAAATCCATAATTTATATCCACATCAAATAAATATTTCCTTATCATATAAATCAATAATTAATTATTCACAAATAATAGTATAGAATCACAGTTTATGACAACCAAGCAGCTCCTGTGAAAGAGGGGGCTTTTCAATAAGGATTTCTCCTTCTCGGGCGCCGCAATTAGGTGACCAAACCTCTCCTCGATGTAACTTTCTAGACATCGCCAATAATGCTATCTAATAATATTATTCAAATAATATAAATTATTGATCTGATAATGGGAAATATTGTGCAGTGATAATTATTGAAACAACAATAATATAAACTATCAACGCAATAATTATTGAATCAATAAAATAAAATATTGAACAAGAATTCACCGTAATAATTATTGAGTAGTGCCTTCTTACGCATTTAATCAATAATTCAACAATATTGTGTAATACCGTAAAGCATCGCGGCAACCACGCAGTACATCGTATTTTAACCACCGTGTATTCTAACGAGTTGTTAAAAGAATAACTACGTCGTTATTTATAAAAACTCATACTTTGTCGTTTTCCTTCATCCAACCGTTTTCCGTTATTGGGCCCACAAATGGCTGCGCCGTCGTACAAATACTCCCCGACAAAAAGAATATTCCACGACCAAACGAATATTCCCCGACAATAATGAATATTTTATAACAACTTTCTTATTTTGCAAAATTTGCACATTTCACCTATAACCAATGTATTATATCAAATTAACACCTTATTAATTTAGAATAATGAATAGAGAAAATTCAACTTTATTTATAATAAGTTGGGGTCTTACATCAAACCTTTCTGACACCGCAACCATAACACGCTGGAACAAAGCATCATCTAAGCCAGCGCCCATATGTGATGGTCCCACGGGGGCTCTCGAACGCAGACGCTGGCTAGAGCCTACAAAAATAAATATATAACATGAATAATATTACAAGTTTACTTTATTCATAAAGAAGAAATAAACACAAATATTATACCTTCTGGCAGTGTATAGGTTGATATCCTCGGTAACCCCAGCACTCGATACCGGCTGGTAGTACTAGTTGGAGTATCCTGAGACGCGACCCAAAGAGCCGTCTCCTCGTCCCCGAGATAAACTAATCTCAAAGTGTAGGGACGGTGGAATCTAACGTCTCAAAGATCGCCTCTAAAGAACTTCGCAACTCGCTATATATGCTAGTTGTGAAGCTTCTCAAATCGCTCCTATAATTTGATATACAAGTGAGTTATCTTGGTTTCATCATATAAATTACGTAATATTATCCTAAATAATATTTATTATAGTAAATGTATTACCCATATAGCTAGTACTGCTAGAGATATCGTCGACCCCGAAGTAGAGCCCTTCGACGTATGGACTCTATCCCAGAACTCGATCATAGTAGGAGGTCAGCCCAAGGTACTCCGCATGGCTTAAATCATATACATTAAATAATATCACCTTAATTTACTATAGTTGTAGTATAATATAGAACTAAACTAAAAAGAAATACATACCGACTTGACCTCCTGAAACGACTGCGAGACAGAAGTATATACAACTCGCAGCTTGTCACGATTATTCTTCATCTACTCCAACTTGGTCTTGAACGAAACATCATCCCAGTACGCACACATCGTAGCCCATGTTGCATCTGATACTTCCGGCGGCTGATGATCTCGTAAAGTAGTCCCGGACGATTCTTTTATTGCTCGAACTGCCCTCTGTCACATCTCGTACAACCAGCCGACATAATTCTTCGAGATGTGGGCAATGATAACGACATCACCATCCGCCTCAAATGATGTCACCTCAGATTCGTAGTATCTCTATCAAATGTATATAACATACGTATAATTTATTATTTGAACAATATGTAAATAACATGCATGGACCTTGATTTAATATATGTAATTCGACTTACGCGAAACTCCCGCAACACTGTCACCATGAAGCCGGCATTGTAGCCGCAGCATCGACTAAATCGATGCAGCCAAGAGGAGACGCGCGCCAGCAGATGATGATGACACTACGTCGCCTTAGCGACATGATCCATAATACTAGAATAAAAAATTTATTCGGCATTCACTCCTACTGAGTGAATGTAAACTCAGTTGATTCCCCATTATGAATCCATACCGAATACCCATACACAAACCCACATGAATATAAGTCAAATTTAACTTCATCGGCAGTCTTCCATATCATGTTCTTACACTTGAACACGGGCATCTCATCTTTCCGTTCGGATCATCAACATGTTCTATTGCTTTGTTCATAAAATTGGACACCCCTTCATGGAACGCATCAACTAATCCCCTCCCATCAATTGGTATCCTACGGTACATCCAACTCCGGTCGGCTGACATCTTTAATTGAAGAAAATACCCAATTAGAATATATATGCATGTATTTAGTTTACCTAGTATATATCTCCACTCTACAGGGGTTAGGCTTCTATCTCGTTCCTAGATGCGTCTCCTCACTAGTGCCATTCACAAGGTGCGTGTTTATAATATTTTAAGAAAATTTTAGGATCACCTCCCCATGGTCTCTAAGTACACGAAATAGACCAAGACAACTTAGTCTAAGTATGCACTCGAAGAACATATGTAGAGACACCAGCTGAAAAATCCTCAAAATATTATAAACACGCACCTTGTGAATTAAGACCCACCTAAGTGAGAGACATAACATCCAAAGAATAAAATCCCAAATTGGGGACTATTCTAATTCACTCCTCCACCGAGTGAATGTCAAACCAAGTTTCTAAGTTTCATAGCGCTTGTAGTAGGCGTAATGACTACTAGGAGAAGAGTCAATCTAAGTTTTATATTAGTTGCAGTTGCAGCTAATAGTACTCCAATCGGTTCCTCTAGCAAAGAATCTGACAAAAAAAAGGGTCGTAGTTCCTATTTGTGTCCTATACTCTATTAATAAAGTTAATTGAATTACTGTGGACATTTCTCACTGTTCCACCATAACATATGACAACATCCCGAAGGAGTTCCATTAAGCTATTGAACAAAGTTCCAAGTTAAGCAACCCTCTAGATGAACGAACCATCATTTCTTTATTAGAATGAATCATTATTCGATATGGGTTCAATCATGCCATAGACGACTTCTCACCACTCCAATTTTCGGATGGGTAGTTCTCATAGAAAAAGAGGTGAGATATTCGTGAGCACTACCCATCCGAGGAATTTGGAGTGGTGAGAAGTTGTCATGTCATGGATTGGACCCATATCAGGCAATGATTCATTCCTAGTAAAGAAGTGATGTGAAGATATTTGATTGTTTGAATTGTGATTCTGGGGACAGAATCCTTGTAAGGAGGGAAGGATGTAATGATCCGAAATTTCAAATTTGTAATATTAAATATTTATTTGATGTGTCTATTGTTTAATTGATGAAATAAATATTTTATTGATGTGATGGTTGTTAGTAAATATTTATGAATCTAAATTTATTAGATAATATTCTAAATTAAATTAATTTATAATTTAGAGAATTGTAGTATAACATGAGATGTTATATTGTTGTTTTGATTTAATAATTTAGATGGTATATTAGATTATTAAATAAAGTTATAATGAAAATTATAATTTTGTGATATTTGCTAAAATGCTATATTTAATTAAAATATAGTATGTGATTAATTTAATGGGTCAATGTTGGATATGAAAGTCCAAAAAAATAATATGTGATTATAAATTATAAACTAAAGTGTTTATTAAAATAAATTAAAAAGGGTTTAATTTAGTTTTTGCCAAACAAGGCTTAATATATTAATTTTTAAAAGTTAAAGGGTTTTGCCAAACAAAGCCTTATGGCTTTTGAATTTCTAATTTTTGGAATTTAAAATAAAATAAATTAAAATAATATATATAATATATTTATGTTATATACGTTAGTAACTAATATAGCAATTAGTATTATCAAGGGTTATCAATTTTACTTCTTACGTTGTTTATCACTTGGTTTTACGCATTCTATTTGCTAGCCTAGAGATTACAGAGAGTTAAGAGAATTATGAGGAAACTTAAGCAATTTCCAGAGATTTTAGCAAAGATTACAAGAGTTAGCAAGGATTTCAAGCTATTTTAAGGTAATTTATCTAACCTTGATATTTCATATATATATATATATATATATATATATATATATATGAATTCACGGCATAGTTGTTTGTGTTCTGTGAAATCAAACTTATGAATTATGGACATATATAGTTGGTAATTATGGTTATACATATTTATAATGCTAGAGTTTATGTTCAAACATGGAAATTGCATGCAAAATTCGTTTGACAGTAGGAAGAAATAATAACAGTGTTTGTGTTGTTGATGTATCACCAGTTCTGCCAGTTGATTGACCTGTTCATCAATAGACTTTAACTCCCGTTCCATCATGATATAGAACTCCGAATAATCCCACTTGTCAAAATTATCTTTGCTGGTTTGGGGAGAACCACCCATTTGAGGTATTTGGAGCTCTCTCCACTGCCTTTATTGATCATGTTAACATCCTCTTCCTTGTGTTGAGAGAGAGGGTTATCTTGAACGTGTGGTTGTTCGGGCTTTGTCACCATGATCTCACCACTATCTATTATGTCCTGGGCTTATGCTTAAGGGACCAACAATATGGGTGTCATGGCCTGGAGCTCCAGAATGGTAAGCACACTTTTTGCTTGTATTGATGCCCTTTCCACTTGGATTGGCTGGTGGAAGGAGATGAGTGATTTTCTTCTGAGCTGCCAGAAGTTTGAAAATGTCTTCCAATTAGTCCCCTAAGGGTGTGAACACTCTTAAACGTCTGACTTCTCCACTCTTTGGCAAGGGAAGATTTGAGGATTGTGCTTGAAAAGGGGAATAGTTTCTCCTCTGAATAGGCAAGTTTTGATTGCTTTTTTGCCCTTGCAGTATCAAGGAGACATCCTCTTCTTTCTTCTTATGGACCCTCCAGGGGTTGTTCCCATAACTTCTAGATTGGATATGCTCAGGTACGGCTTTTAAAGCGGCGAGGTCTTGAATTTTCCCAGATTTTAACCACATCTCTGCCATTTCTCCGTGCTTAATCATTTCTGAGAATAGTTTTCCTATTCCAGCTAGGACCCTCTCATAAAATGGAGCTTCTTGAATATCTATAAAGGTCATCACCATCTCAGTCTCTGTCATGGATGGGATTACTTGAGCAGCCAAACGCCTCAATCTTTGGGCATACTCTTTGAATGACTCATTGACTTGTTTCTTGACTTTGGTAATTTGATACCTGTCTGGAGCCATCTGAGTTTGAAAGCTGTATTTGCTGAGAAAAGCATGGACTAATTCCTCCCAACTGTGGATATTGGAGTTATCCAATCTGGTGTACCATGCTCTAGCTTCTCCAGTTAGACTCTTCCAAAACAGTTGCATTCTCAGCTTTTCATTCTCGACGTAGGACCCGAGCTCTCCAATGAACACTTTTAAGTGGGTGTATGGATCTCCCAATCCATTATACTTCTCGAAATAGGGAGCCTTAAATTTCGCCGGATAATGAACCCCGGGGAAGATGCAAAGGTCTGAATAGCAAACACTTCTATGCGTTCCAATCCCTTTGATGGACCGAATGGTCTCTTCAATTTGTAGAACATTCTTCCGAATATCACTGGTGTCTTGATCTTCTTTAAGATGGGTGATTTCAAGGGTTTGGTTGGACTTCTTAATCTAAGACTCAGGTATTGGGACTTCTCAGTCCGGACCCTGGATTCCCCCCTATGTAGAGGATTCTATTTGGATGAGTATTTGCGGACCCTGGGTTTATTTGTTTAGTTCTTTCAAGAGAACAGTTAACTCCATTATTTGATTCCTCAATCCTTCGAACTCCTCGAGGGAAACAGGAGTAGGATCAGGCTGGGCACTTGTAGCCATGTCTGACGGTGGGCTTAGTGCCTTTTTGGACTTTAAACGGATAATGGGACCAATCGTTTCCCTACAAAAAGACTATGTAGTTTAGTCTGGGAAAACGTGGAAATGTTACATGCTATGCAATATGTCCGTTTTTTAAGAGTGTTTTAATGTTCTCCTACAAAAAGGATGCCAGTCGTTTTGATGATAGGATAGCATGACAGGTCTTGATATGAAAAAGGAATGTATATTTACCTACTCCTTTATATCTTCCATTACATTGTAATTAACATAGAAATGAATTTACAAGTAATTTAAAATTATAGGTAATTGAAAAGGGGAAGGTATGAAGATACTTCCCTTCGCGTTTGGTTTATCAGAGGCAGACCTATCTTAGGCTACTCTCTCGGCTTTTCAGCATGAAGGTCCCCAGATCATCGCAATTTACTAGATGGGAAGTTAATTCGATCTTTCAACTGAAGCGAATCTGGGTGGTGTCTTTCCTGAGCCTCGTGAAATTAGTCTCCTTTGAGTCCAGTAATCAAACACTAACGGGTTAGCCTCCTGATGGAGGAATCACACAACATACATTCACATACATCGCGTCTCACCATATGGAAATGATGACATGTGCGAAGCACTAATATCACAGGCAGATATGGTGCGAAGAACTAAAGTGCAGTAAATAAAGCATTAGTATACATCCATTCAATGTAAATGCAGTATTCACATATAAGCAGATAAAAATTTTGAAAAGCTTGAATAGTGGCTTAAGCCCTCTTACTGGAGTCCCCAGCAGAGTCGCCACCTATCAACGTTGGGATTTTTATTTGTCCCTTTCTATGCTTGTCTTTTGGTGTTCTCATTTTTGATGAGTTTTGTTTAAAAAAACAAGTTTGAAAAGGTTCGACATGTAAATGTCGACGATTTGACTTTTAGAGTCGCCAGTTGGTAGATTTTAAATGGTTGTACCAACTCAACCGAGAAAAGGTTTGCACAAAGACCCAATGATTGGTCACTATTTAACTGGTCTTGGAAATCGAGATTCGTTAGGGTTCAGGGGTTTGACTAAGCGGATGGAAGGTGTTAGGCACCCCTCAACTTCCATAAAAACACGGTTACCGCCACTTTTCATTTAACTTTTATCTGTGTATGTGTATGTGTATGTGTGTGAGTTGGGCCTATGTGTAATTGTCTGGAGGTAGTGCTATGCCTCGTTTGCACCTATATACAAAGGGTTTGACTTTTGTATAAAAGTTCAATTTTAATAAGATATAGCAATGAAATTTTGGAAAACAGGTTTTTCAAACCCTTATGCTCAATAGTAATTGAGGCCTTTGATACTTCCATTTTATTATGTTCGGCTTGATTGTTTTTATTTTCGAAATGCGGGCCATCTTCGAGAAAATAAGATATATACAGTGTCGAACTCCTTGTGAGCATGAGAGCCATCTAAGGATATCCAGACACCGTAGATAATTTACAAGATGGTTGCAGCTGAGAAATGTCCATCTTGGGAACTGAATCTATATTCAAAGGCTAAATCTGTGATCACATGATTCTTAGGCTCACATGAAAGAGCAATATGTACAAAAACAAGAAAAAGAACTAGATTTGAGTAAATCTAAATCATTCTAGCTTCAACTGTTCTAGTTTAATCACTTTTGAAGCGGTTAAAGTTAGAAGTAGCCAGATTTAAGCAAATCTAGCCCGCAGGCTGCAAGATTAAATATCTACATTATGAAAGCAGTTAAAGCAAATATTTATATAAAAGCGGTATATATATATATATATATATATATATATATATATATATATATATATATGTGTGTGTGTGTGTGTATGTGTGTGTGGACTGTGACTCCCCCAAAATAGGTATACATCACCCATTCTGAGTCACCAAATACATGGTACAGAAACAACTACAACTTCATTAATACAATTATCGCACAAAGTATGACAACACATAAACTAAGAATCTTTAATAAGTAACTTGAGAATCTTGCCAAAACTTTAGTTGGTGACCAACTAAAGCTCAGCCATGTGACCAAAATCTCAGCAATTAATTGCCACCTTACAAGTATAAATACATGAATCAAAGATATATGTGATTAAATAGAGGGAAAACCAAAGACTTAAGTCATTTGCTTACAAACACTTCACCAACTCCTTCTCTATCTAACTCCATAAATTATATTAATGGGTCAGTCCTTAACAAGGCTCATAGATCATTAAGATCAGTGGAGAAAAGCTGAGATCAAGCATTATTCAAGAAAGGTATAATACCTAAACCTAGAAACTGATCATTAAAGCTATGTTAGATGTTAAGTTTTTGTGTTTAAACATGTTGTTTGTAGTTTAAATAGATGATCCGGATTGCTATATAGTGAATCCATAACATCTATATGCACGAAATAGAAGTTTTCAAAAATCTGTAAAATTTTGTTATGTTGTCTGACAACCGAATGTCAGACCTTATAGATCTGTGCCTGTTATGTGTTTTAGTGTTTTAAAGGTTTGTAGTTGTAGTATGTTGTGAGATCTTTGTTCTGAAATTTGAATCAGGGTCAGATTAGGTACGGATTGCAAGTTAAGGGTCAAAGGTCGTTGACCGGCCATGACTGAATAATTCTGGGTAACCCAGAACTTACCCAGAAATGTCTGACAAAGAGTTCATGTGCATAGATCTGTCATGTGTTTGTTGATTTGGTCATGTTGTATCTAAGTTGTAGTAGGATATATGGACTACTGATTCATGCTTTAAGATTACCTAAATGACTAACAGGATCAATATAGTGGATGGTCAAAGTAGCCCATCCGGTCACGATTTTTATTTTCTAGAAAACCCAGAAAGCTCAAGAACAGTTTTTCTGACATAGTTTGACTAACCAAGATCTCTTTAATGTGATGTTGTTATACTGATTTGGTGATATATTATTGTACCCTATCATGAGAACTACACGATTGAACCTTTAGATTACACTAAGCAAGCCCAGAACACAAGATTCAAAGGCTAGAAAGTAGGTACCTTGGCTGTTCTTCATTTCTGGGTAACCCAGAAAATGAAGAATAGGCCTGACAAGATATTTGGAGACTTGAATCTCTCTGTTGTCAGATTGTTTAGCTAGGAAAAGTGTTGGAGATTGTAGTATTACATTAGTATTACAATCATAACCCATTAGCAAATCCAAAAACTTGATAACTAAAGATATGGAACTAGTCAAACTACCTACCCTAGAAACTGACTTGAAGGTTCTGGGTTTGGCCAAGAACACATTCAGCGACGGTTTTGTCTCCTAAAGCCCATTTAGCGACAATTTAATTATAAAATGAATTATTTTATTAAATAAATAGAAAAAATTAGTTTTAATTATTAAAATACATAATGAATTCCTAAAAATTATTTTAAAGCCTAAAAAAGGTTTTTATTAATTTTGAATATATTTTATTAATATTTAGTATTTTTTGAATAATAAAGGTATTTAATTTATTTAATTATAATATTAAATAAATTATTTAAAATGATTTTAATACATGAAAATCATTTAAAAATATATTTTGGTGTTAGAAAATATTTGAAGTTATTTTTGATGACTTTTAATATTTTGTGATGAATTTTATTAATAATTTTTATTATTGGTAATTAATTTATTTAATAAATGAATTAAATAAATTATGAAAAATAGAATTAATGATTTAAAATCATATAAAATGAATTAAGTGTTATAAAATATTTTAAGTTATAAAATATAACTTTTGATATTTTGTCATGAAAATATTAATATTTTAATATTAATGGCAATTATCTTTAAAGGTTTAAAATCATACAAATTTAATTTTAAAGTATTAAAAATATTATAAATATATTATAATATATTATGACATGTATTTCGTTAATATTTGATAATAAATAAATATTAATGATAATAGAATATTATGGTATTTATATCATATAAATACGATATTAATGATTAAAAATCATGATAAATGGTAATAATTATCTAAAAATTATTATTAGTCTTTGAAAAATATTTTGATTGATAATAAATTATGTAAGATAATTGTTAAGTGTTTAGACCTAGTCTTATGATTAGTAGGCTCGAGAATTGTCAAACTAGACATCGGGATGTCAAAATTGTGTTTGATTCAACTTGCATCGCAATAATTTGACTTGATACTAGGTTCTTATGTGCTGTATAGAATAATAGGGTTATGTGTTGTGTGTTTAGGTTATTCTATGATTATATATAATAATAATATTATACTTTGATGATATTACTCTAATATTTGGAGATCGGTATTATTTATATTAGGTATGAAGATAAAGTTAGATAAATCGCGTAACAGTAATCAACGGATCAGGCAAGTTTGTCTTGAACTATTCTTTTAACTTGTAGTTAATTATTTCTGATTGTCATGTCTAAGAATTATTAAATCGTACTATGTGCATATTGCATGTGTTCATCAGGTATGAAAGGCTGATCACCTTCATTACCATTCGGTACAAATATAATTGATATGTTCATGTACAATGTTCGTCCAGCTATAAAAATTTGTTTATGCTAGTTCACAATTATATTGTAGAATTTTAGCCAGCTTATTGTTCAATTCTTTCAATCATGATATATCCTCAATTAAACTTATACTTGCTGGGGAAACTTGTTGCTCACCCTTGCTATATCATGAAAAACATTGCAGATAAGGCGAATACGTCGGATACAAGGAAAAGTCAAAGCCAAGTTCAGCTTGGGATTATGTGTGCTGCTAGATTTGTAACAGTAATGTATGATAATAAACATTGTATGTTAGATATGATATTGATTCAGGTATTATATTAAGGTTTTTGACCTTGGGGTTATTGTGTAAAGTTTAATGTATAAACAATTTATGTTTATATCTTCCGCAATAGTTATAGAAATAGTATACTAGATCCTTAGGGATTAGGACCGGGATTTTGGGATGCTACAGTTGGTATCAAAGCTATTGGTTATTAACCTTAGGTAGGGTTACCAGAGACTAATAACTGTAGTGATTAGGATTAGGTCTAACTCAAATAAAGTTAGTGTGTCGGTAAGATTCAAAGACGAATCTTTGCGGGTTATAAAGACATGGCGTTCCCTAACTCTGATAATAAAGGTGAACAGTAATGGTGAATAGATAGATTCTAAAAGACTAAAGGTACAGGGATAGGAGATCGTAAAACAAAACGATCAGAACATAGAAATGAATTGTAACATATACGATGAGATCACCCCATGATCTAATATGGATCAATCTAATGATTGAAAAGTTTACAGCAAAATTTTTGTGTGTCAGTTGTACAATGAATTAGTATAGATTCAGGAAAGGATGAATACAAGTTGAATAAAATTCGTATTGAGAAGGGATTTAAGATTAGGTGGGGATTTTAATTGAGGACTCATGTCAGCAGCTGAGTTGTATGATTCCTTGTTATGTACGAGGAATTGTACTTGGTGTAAAAACCACTTAATTTCTGGCACTGATAATCATTGAAATGTCTGTGTCGCGCTATTTGCTATATACCTGTTGAGAAGGTGATTCTTTTATCAGGTGTTTAACAAATAGGTAGGGTATAGGTAGAGAATATCAGGTTAACTCATACTTATGGTACGTTTGTGACTCATGATTATATAAAATTTTTATGAACCTCTAAGTGAATGGATGCCAAAGGTCTGTCTAGGACAAGTTCTTAAACTCATATGATTGTGGAAAGTTCCTGAACTCATAAGTGTGGTAAGTTTGATGAACTGGGTATAGTTTGTGTGAATGGAATATTGAGGATTATAGGAATAGATAGATTACTAAGCAATTGATTATTAGTGGAGACATAGGTTTTCCAAAACTCCTAGCTATGCTAGACTTTAAAATTTTTGACATCAAGCTAAATACGCACTATGTGCTTTTGAAAATGAATTTTTATTCTCAACTTCTGGTGACCATTGTATATGTGTGGACTTCGGGCCACCGACACCTCGTTACCTATTGAGATGATAAAACAGATTTACAATGATTTTTGAACGGTTTAAAGAATAGTCTATGCTAATTGTTTTGGCTAGACGAAAATAATTTGAAATATCAAAATTTATTTTATTTATCATTTATGTACCATGTAACCTGGTGCAAGATTGATAAAAAAATGATGGAGTTGTAAATATAGGAATACTTAGTGTTGAATTCGATCTAAAAATCATTGTTCCACTATTGTATGATGTGTTATGACAAAGTTATATAATGACGGCATCCTCAAACGGGCTGTTAATACAGTACGACATCATGACGTCATTTTTAAAAATATTTTCAAAGTTTTAATTTGCCAACGGGGTTTTGGCTATATCTTAATACTTCGTTTGAAATTGATTATCGATATGAGTCTAAGCTATTCGATTCGGCTAGACCAACGTTTATGAAAACTCTAAGCGTTTTCTGAAAATTTTCCCGAACCAAATTATTTTTGTGCGTATTTTGATAAAGACTGAGGTAAGAAATTTTTTATGTGCCTAAGGCGGATGGGATAGAAGGAAGAGGGAAAAATTGTTCCAACCAACAGTACTTGGCCAGTACTAGGCATATCGGACTAATTACCCTATGTGTCTATAAGCATGACGGCTTTGCGGATGAATTTCTGTATAACCTTTTTGAAAATGACAGACAATAGTCTATATAACTCCTCTGTACTATTTGAAAATTTTTACTCTTGTGAGGAATGTATTAGGTAGCATGTGATATTGTGTATGAATGGTGTATGGTGGATGGTATAAGGTGTAAGTTGAATTTCGGGGACAAAATTCTTAGAAGAAGGGGTGAATGTGACGACCCAAAAATTTAGACAATTTATTAAAATCTTAAAAGATTGAATAAAGGTTAAATAATAAAGCTAGACAGAAAATAAGTGAATGGATTTGAGATTTCTGAGAAGGAATTTTGTGAATTTAAAAATTTTTGGTAAAGGCTTGCAATATTAAGAATATAAATGTATATGATCTGTGTATGGTCATGTAGGTGTACAGTGTGTGGTTAAGGGTCAAGGGTTGACCAGATAAATTATACCAGTGTCAAACCCTAATATTATATTATGAACATCAACAGTCAGTTAGAAAACCCTAATGATTGATAAAAAAAACCCTAGAAACCGGTTCTAGAAACCTTAATTTCAGTTTCGGGAATCCAAAACCCTAATTCGGAACATTAAAACCCTAATTTGGGAATTTAAATGCTAAATATAAGGTTTAAGTATAATTAATTACTTAATTGGGGAAAAAAATCTAACAAATTAGTTAGAAAACCCTGATTTCAAAATTAGGAACCCTAATTGCTAATTAAGAACGTTTTTTTTTGTTAATTAGGAAATATTAATCCTAATTACAAGTCCTAAGTAATTAGGATATCCTAATTTACATTTTTCGTAATTTAAATTTTCATTTTTAAACCAAGTTAGAAATCCTAGAAAATCAAATGGTAAACCCTAACGATTAAACCCTAAGGGTTGTGACAAGTTACTAGTTTACCCTTAAATTTAAAAGCCTAATGACCTAAGTGCCCTTTTTCATTTCTTTAATAAGTAACTTGAGAATCTTGCCAAAACTTTAGTTGGTGACCAACTAAAGCTCAGCCATGTGACCAAAATCTCAGCAATTAATTGCCACCTTACAAGTATAAATACATGAATTAAAGATATATGTGATTAAAGAGAGGGAAAACCAAAGACTTAAGTCATTTGCTTACAAACACTTCACCAACTCCTTCTCTATCTAACTCCATAAATTATATTAATGGGTCAGTCCTTAATAAGGCTCATAGATCATTAAGATCAGTGGAGAAAAGCTGAGATCAAGCATTATTCAAGAAAGGTATAAAACCTAAACCTAGAAACTGATCATTAAAGCTATGTTAGATGTTAAGTTTTTGTGTTTAAACATGTTGTTTGTAGTTTAAATAGATGATCTGGTTTGCTATATAGTGAATCCATAACATCTATATGCACGAAATAGAAGTTTTCAAAAATCTGTAAAATTTTGTTATGTTGTCTGACAACCGAATGTCAGACCTTATAGATCTGTGCCTGTTATGTGTTTTAGTGTTTTAAAGGTTTGTAGTTGTAGTATGTTGTGAGATCTTTGTTCTGAAATTTGAATCAGGGTCAGATCAGGTACGGATTGCAAGTTATTAAGGGTCAAAGGTCGTTGACCGGCCATGACTGAATAATTCTGGGTAACCCAGAAATGTCTGACAAAGAGTTCATGTGCATAGATCTGTCATGTGTTTGTTGATTTGGTCATGTTGTATCTAAGTTGTAGTAGGATATATGGACTACTTATTCATGCTTTAAGATTACCTAAATGACTAACAGGATCAATATAGTGGATGGTCAAAGTAGCCCATCCGGTCACGATTTTTATTTTCTAGAAAACCCAGAAAGCTCAAGAACAGTTTTTCTGACATAGTTTGACTAACCAAGATCTCTTTAATGTGATGTTGTTATACTGATTTGGTGATATATTATTGTACCCTGTCATGAGAACTACACGATTGAACCTTTAGATTACACTAAGCAAGCCCAGAACACAAGATTCAAAGGCTAGAAAGTAGGTACCTTGGCTGTTCTTCATTTCTGGGTAACCCAGAAAATGAAGAATAGGCCTGACAAGATATTTGGAGACTTGAATCTCTCTGTTATCAGATTGTTTAGCTAGGAAAAGTGTTGGAGATTGTAGTATTACATTAGTATTACAATCATAACCCATTAGCAAATCCAAAAACTTGATAACTAAAGATATGGAACTAGTCAAACTACCTACCCTAGAAACTGACTTGAAGGTTCTGGGTTTGGCCAAGAACACATTCAGCGACGGTTTTGTCGCCTAAAGCCAATTTAGCGACAATTTAATTATAAAATGAATTATTTTATTAAATAAATAGAAAAAATTAGTTTTTAATTATTAAAAATACATAATGAATTCCTAAAAATTATTTTAAAGCCTAAAAAAAGGTTTTTATTAATTTTGAATATATTTTATTAATATTTAGTATTTTTGGAATAATAAAGGTATTTAATTTATTTAATTATAATATTAAATAAATTATTTAAAAATGATTTTAATACATGAAAAATCATTTAAAAATATATTTTGGTGTTAGAAAATATTTGAAGTTATTTTTGATGACTTTTAATATTTTGTGATGAATTTTATTAATAATTTATTATTAATGGTAATTAATTTATTTAATAAATGAATGGAAAGCCAAATTTGTAGATGGACTTCCTACTTTCTTTGCAGAAAAAGTTCGAAAAAAACTTAGAGATAAACATGACCGTATGAGTATACCTTATGACCAGTATTCTTATGGCCATCTTATTTCAGTAATTATCGAAGAGGAATTATCATTATGTAATGATATGAAGCTCCAACAATTAATGAAAAAACAGAATCTCACCAAAAGACATGAGATAGGAGAATTTTGCGATCAATTCTCTTATGACACAAAATTACAAGATCCTGGAAAACTAAAAAATAGCAAAATTCTAAACCTTCTAGATCTTACTAGAAAATGTTCTTCTAAGAAATCTTCAAAAACCAAAAACCTCAAAAATCTTCCAAAAAAGAAAGAGTAAGCGGAAATAAAGATAAATCTAAAATTCAATGCTATAAATGCGAAAAGACGGGACACTTTGCTAATAAATGCAATTCAAAATTAAAACAAAAGCTTAATGAATTATCCTTTATGAGGAAATTCAACAAACAAATTCTTAATTGTTTGTCTAATAATGACTCGAGTCCAAATTTCGAGGAAAATGATCTAGTCAAGTCTATTGAGAATCGATAATAATTTCGACAACGAACAATGTCAAACTGATCGTTAATCGTATTGCACGTACTCATGAAGCTAATTATCGAAAGCAATCGTCGAGATGAATGGTTTAGATATTGGAGGTCCCAAGATATTAATGTCTTAATCGACCACGAAATAAATCCCTTCTAGACCTCGCCAATGCATTAAAGATCCGGAGATCAAATTAAAATTTTGGAAATCATTTATAAAACACAAGGTCAAGACACCCTTCCTATTAACCAAAGACAAGATGAAAGAGGTTATGAAACGTATTCAGAATGTTTCTACCTTTGAGAAGCCAACTACAATCCAAGATTTAAAAAATGAAATAAATATTTTAAAATCAAATAAAACAATTACGTAATAATAATATTATTATCTTTCAAGATTTAGCCAATATTAAAAATAAGTTAAATCACAAACAGGATAATATAGAATCCTCCAAACAACCCGAATCCTTTGATAAACCAGAATCCTCTGAACAGTATTTAATGTTAATGAATCAAGTAGTCTTCCAGAAATGGTATATTAGAATTACTTTTATTATTAAACCAGACTTTATTATCAAAGACGCCATTGCCCTAGTTGATAGTGGTGCTGATATGAACTGTATCCAGGAAGGTCTTATCCCTACCAAATACTTTCAGAAGACCACTCAATCTTTAACTAGTGCAAGTGGAAATACAATGAATATAAAGTATAAAATTCCTGAAGCCTTAATCTGTAATCAAGGTCTTTGTTTACCTACTTCTTTTGTTCTTATCCGTAATATGAATCAAAGTATCATTTTAGGCACTCCATTTCTATGCCTTTTAATGCCTATTACAAAAATTGATACTTTAGGAATTCATACAACTCTCAATAACAGACATATTGTTTTTGAGTTTATTACCGAACCTTACACTAAAGAATTAAATCAAGTCAAAAACATGATTTATTCTAAAGAAAAACAAATCAATTTTATTCAGAAAGAAATAAAATTTCTTACTACAGAACAAAGAATTTTACAACCTTCTCTACAAAGGAAAAAATTAAACTAATCCATAAAACTCTTCAATTTGAAATCTGCAGTTGATGTCCCAAATGCTTTCGGAGCAGAAGAAACATATTATTTCTCTTCCTTATATCCCTAGTTTTAATGAGAAAAATATTCCTACTAAATCTCAACCCGGTCGGATGAAGAAATAATATTTACTCCTTTGTAAAACCGAAATTGAGTCCCTCCAATGAAAAAATTAATAAAACCTAGTACCTCTCCACCGAGTTGTACCGCTTTTATGTCAATAAAAATTCAGAAATTGAACGAGGAACTCCACGACTCGTCATCAATTATAAACCTCTTAATGAAGCCCTTCAATGGATTAGATATCCAATTCGAATAAGAAGGATCTTCGATCACTTCATGATGCCACTATTTTCTCTAAATTCGATATGAAATCAGGATTTTGGCAAATTCAAATTAGAGAACAGGATACTTATAAAACTGCTTTTACAGTACCTTTTGGCCACTACGAATGGAATGTTCTTCCATTTGGAGTAAAAAATGGACCTTCAGAATTCTAGCACATCATGAATGATATTTTTAACCCCTTTACTGAATTTATTATCTGTTACATTGATGATGTTTTAATTTTCTCTTCATCTATTGAACAATATATAAAACATTTAAATATTTTTAAAAATGTTATCATAAAAAATGGTTTGGTAGTTTCTGCCCCCAAAATGAAACTTTTCCAAACAAAGATCAGATTTCTTGGACATAATATTTCCAATGGAACTATTATTCCAATTGATAGATGTATTGAATTTGCATCTAAATTTAGGATGAAATAAAAGATATTAATCAAGCTGCAGAGATTTTTGGGAAGTTTAAATTATATTCGAGATTATTATCCAAATCTTTCCCAAGATGCTTCTATTCTGTATACTCGCCTTCGGAAAAATCCTTCACCTTGGAATGAAGAACATACTGATGCAGTAAGAAAAATTAAATCTAGAGTTAAACGGTTACCTTGTTTGTCCTTACCTAATCCCGAATGGAAAAAGATCTTTCAGACTGATGCTTCCAATACAGGATATGGTGGTATTTTAAAATAATTTAATCCTAAAAGTAATAAAGAGGATCTTATTCGTTTTACTTCAGGAACTTAGAAAGAAACTTCTTTAAATTATCCTACTATTAAAAAAGAATGCCTTTCAATTGTCAAATGTGTTTTAAAATTTCAGGATGATCTTTTAAATCAGCACTTTTTAATTAGAGTTGATTATTCAGCTGCAAAACAAATCTTTAAAAAAGATGTTCAAAATTTAGCTTCCAAACAGATATTTGCTACTTGGCAAAGTATTTTATCGAGATTTGACTTTGATATTGAGTATATCAAAGGAAAATGTAATTCTTCTTGGATTTTCGACCGGAGAATATTTGCAGAATGACCAAGAGAGGTCGAGTCATGGCCAACGAGGCCGAGGCAAGAAGCAAATCTATATTATACAGAATTTCCTAGTCTGAATACTCAAACCAGTAATTCTTCGGCTTTTTCTAGCCAGCCAACAATAAAAGATGTTCTTCTACTACCCGGACAGTATATTCCAAATTGAAATGTGGAAGAAACAGTATTGTTCATTGAACAGAATGATGAAAAATGGATGAAAGATCCATGGGAGATCAATGACGTTATTTAACGACTCAACAGATCTCCCCGCTTTAACCGAAGATCGCTATGTGTATGAAAGCGATTATTATTGAATAAGCATCTATGGACATTAAGCATACGCTTCATGATCCATCTAAACCAACTAGCCCAATTCATTACAGTAAAACCACTGTCAAGAGTATTATGCCTCTTGCCAATTGGGGTATTAATCCTCATACCACCCGTCTTTGTTGATTCCAACCATACAATGTGAAACCGAGATCTGACTATTGGGATTATATTGATTCCTTTACGCATGTTTTCTATTATCGAGAATCCTATCCGTAACCATTCTCGGTTTATCCAAGATTCTGTCCGGATGTTCTAAAAACGAAATTCCCAACTGGTTTTTCATTTGGTGGGATAAGCTTGGAATTACCATAGAAACTCTACCAGAATCTATTCAAACAGCATTCAAAGAATGGAAAGTTGCTTATGCCCATATACCAGTAAATAAAGAGTTATCTATGCAGAAACTGTTTACCCATTTCATAATCCGTTTTGGAATTCCTTGGATTTGGAAGTGGGATTTTCGAAAGCGATTATCAGAATAAAATCCCTCGCTTAAAAAGAGTATTTTAACCAAGTGGTGGGATAAAGGTCTTAATCCCACGTTACCAGAACTTTTGAAATCTATACAGAACCATACCTAGGCCTGCTTGGATGTTATCCCTCAAAGCCTGCCAGCACCATCATCAGTTAATCCTTTTGTCAAGATTCAAACCGATTTAAAATGTAAATTTCCAAATCTAATCAAATGTAATTAATAGTCAAGACCATGGACTATATGAAAACCCAATTCTTACAATCATTCACACAAGACAGCAGTTCCATGAAAAGCTCATTAGCGATAATGAAGAATCTGAACAGGACGACAATGAATTCAATGTCTTAGCTGGAGAAAGTCAGGAACCGGAGCCTACGATGGGAGACTTTTGGGACTCTCTCACCTCCATGATTTCAGAAAAAATGGAACAAGACAAGAAAGGAAAAGGAAAAGCATAAAGCTATCCTCCATTACAGTATCAATAATCAGAAAAGGACAACCACAGTAGCTCCACCATCAGAAAGTAGCAGCCAGCTGTCCTCTATCATCAGAAGACGCCAACCAGCTGTAATCCACTCATCCGACAGCTTGTCTCATGCCCTCCACTTCCCACGGCTGAGATATAAAGAAGAAAAGATAAGGACTGCCAACCGACTCCACTATCCAGGACACGCCAGATCCTTTCTTATCTTCTCACTTGTATAAATTGGGAGACCTCACCCATTGTTGAGGTAGAACTTTTCTTAGCATTTTTCTTTTGTATTCTCCTTGTACCTCTCTCTGTAAAATATTTGATATATATAAATCTGTGGTTTGAAGATATCCAAGACTCTTCTGTAAGTTTTAATTATTGCTTCCATTAATTATTATGTTTCCTTGCTTGAGCTTTTAGATTACCATCTCGAAAATAAAGAATGATTCAAAACAAAGATATCAATCATGCATAGTTCTTATTTCTTAGAACGTTTTATATATTAGAACATTATATTATTTTAACTAAAAGCGCCATACGGGAAGAAACTGCTTCTTATAGTTTTGGTAGAACCCCCTACCCCTAATCAATGGTATTTCATGAGATCATATATGTGGTAATTTATCGTAAATATATAAATAATATGTTTTTAAAATTCTATGCCATGTATTAATTAAGATAGATCGGGGTTAATTCTTGATTAAGTGGGACGTCACCAAAGTCGTTTTGAATCTTTGCCTTTGTAAAGTCTTGAGGAGTGTGGCTATTATTTCTTGTAAATCGTTGACAGACGTGCTTGATCAACCCTTTTCTCCGATCCTTCCCTTAATTTATTATCTGTTACATTGATGATGTTTTAATTTTCTCTTCATCTATTGAACAACATATAAAACATTTAAATATTTTTAAAAATGTTATCATAAAAATGGTTTGGTAGTTTACGCCTTCAAAATGAAACTTTCCAAACAAAGATCGATTTCTTGGACATAATATTTCCAATGGAACTATTATTCCAATTGATAGATGTATTGAATTTGCATCTAAATTTCCGGATGAAATAAAAGATATTAATCAACTGCAGAGATTTTTGGGAAGTTTAAATTATATTCGAGATTATTATCCAAATCTTTCCCAAGATGCTTTATTCTCGTATACCGCTTCGGAAAAATCCTTCACCTTGGAATGAAGAACATCTTGATGCAAGAAGAAAAAATTAAATCTAGAGTTAAACAGTTACCTTGTTTGTCCTTACCTAATCCCGAATGGAAAAAGATCGTTCAGACCGATGCTTCCAATACAGGATATGGTGGTATTTTAAAAAAATTTAATCCTAAAAGTAATAAAGAGGATCTTATTCATTTTACTTCAGGAACTTGGAAAGGACCTTCTTTAAATTATCCTACTATTAAAAAAGAATGCCTTTAAATTGTCAAATGTTTTTTAAAATTTCAGGATGATCTTTTAAATCAGCACTTTTTAATTAGAGTTGATTGTTCAGCTGCAAAACAAATCTTTAAAAAAGATGTTCAAAATTTAGCTTCCAAACGGATATTTGCTACTTGGCAAAGTATTTTATCGAGATTTGACTTTGATATTGAGTATATCAAAGGAAAATGTAATTCTTCTTTGGATTTTCCGACTGCAGAATATTTGCAGGAATGACCAGTAGAGGTCGTAGCCGCGGTCAACGAGGCCGAGGTAGAGCAAATCTATATTACGAAAAAACCATTTAGAATTTTCGTTTTTAGAACATCCGGACGGATACGGATAAAACCGTGGAATGGTTACGGATAGGATTCTGATAATAGAAAACATGCGTAAAGGAATCAATATAATCCCAATAGCTGTATCTGGTTTCTGTTGTATGACTGGAATCAACAGTACGGGTGGTATGAGGATTAATACCCCAATTGGCAAGAGGTATAATACTCTTGACAGTGGTTTTACTGTATTGAATTGGGCTAGTTGGTTTAGATGGATCATGAAGCGTATGCTTAATGTCCATAGATGTTGTTTCAATAATAATACGCTCATACACATAGCGATATTGGTTAAAGCGGGAGGAGGCATTGAGTCGTTAAATAACGTCTCTTGATCTCCCATGGATCTTTCATCCATTTTTCATCATTCTCATTCAATGAACAAATGCTTTCTTCCACATTTCGATTTGGAATATCTTGTTCGGGTAGTAGAAGAACATCTTTTATTGTTCATGGCTAGAAGAATAGAAGAATTCTTGGTTTGAGTATTCGACTAGGAAATTTCGTATAATATAGATTTGCTTCCGCCTCGGCCTCGTTATGATCATGCACGACCATTTCGATTCTCTCTTGGTCATTCCTACAAATATTCTCTGGTCAGAAAATCCGGTAAAGAATTCTGTTTTCTTTTGATATACTCAATATCAAGGTCAACATCGATAAAATACTTTGCCAAGTAGCAAATATCCATTTTGAAGCTAAATTTTGAACATCTTTTTTAAAGATTTGTTTTGCAAATTTGAACAATCAACTCTAATTAAAAGTGTTGATTTAAAAGATCATCCTGAAATTTAAAAACACATTTGACAATTGAAAGTCATTCTTTTTTAATAATAGGATAATTTAAAGAAGGTCCTTTCCAAATTCCTGAAGTAAAACGAATAAGATCCTCTTTATTACTTTTAGGATTAAATTGTTTTAAAATACCATCATATCCTCAGATTGGAAGCATTCTGGCCCGAACGACCTTTTTCCATTCGGGATTAGGTAAGGACAAACAAGGTAATGAATTTAACTCTAGATTTAATTTTTCTTTTTGCATCAAGATGTTCTTCATTCCAAGGTGAAGGATTTTTCCGAAATAAGTAGTATACGTAATAGAAGCATCTTGGGAAAGATTTGGATAATAATCTAGAATATAATTTAAACTTCCCAAAAATCTGCCGCATTGATTAATATCTTTTATTTCATCCAAAATTTAGATGCAAATTCAATACATCTATCAATTGGAATAATAGTTCCATTGGAAATATTATGTCCAAGAAATCGATCTTTGTTTGGAAAAGTTTCATTTTAAAAGCGAAACTACCAAACCATTTTTTATGATAACATTTTAAAAATATTTAAATGTTTTATATATTGTTCAATAGATGAAGAGAAAATTAAAACATCATCAATGTAATGTATAATAAATTCAATAAAGGGTTAAAAATATCATTCATGATGTGCTAGAATTTCGAAGGTCCATTTTTACTCCAAATGGAAGAACATTCCATTCGTAGTGGCCAAAAGTAATCGTAAGCGGTTTTATAAGTATCCTCGTTTCTCTAATTTGAATTTGCCAAAAAACTCGATTTCATATCAATTTAGAGAAAATAGTGGCATCATGAAGTTCGGCCAAGAAGATCCTTCTTATTCGTAATTGGATATCTAATCCATTGAAGGGCTTCATTAAGAGGTTTATAATTGATGACGAGTGTGGAGTTCCTCGTTCAATTTACGAATTTTTATTGACATAAAAGGCAAAGACAACTCGGGGGAGAGGTACTAGGTTTTATTAATTTTTTTACATTGGAGGACTCAATTTTGGTTTTACAAAGGAGTAAATATTCTTTCTTCATCCTGATTTGGGTCGAGATTTAGTAGGAATATTTTTCTCATTAAAACTAGGGATATAAGGAAGAGAAATAATATGTTTCTTCCTATTCCAGAAAGCATTTGGGACATCACTGCAGATTTCAGTTTGAAGAGTTTTATGGATTAGTTTAATTTTTTCCTATAGAGAAGGTTGTAAAATTCTTTGTTCTGTAATAAGAAATTTTATTTCTTTCTGAATAAAATTGATTTGTTTTTCTTTAGAATAAATCATGTTTTTGACTTGATTTAATTCTTTAGTGTAAGGTTCGGTAATAAACTCAAAAATAATATGTCTGTTATTGAGAGTTGTATGAATTCCTAAAGTATCAATTTTTGTAATAGGCATTAAAAGGCATAGAAATGGAGTGCCTAAAATGATACTTTGATTCATATTACGGATAAGAACAAAAAAAGTAGGTAAACAAAGACCTTGATTACTGATTAAGGCTTCGTGAATTTTATACTTTATATTCATAGTATTTCCACTTGCACTAGTTAAAGATTGAGTGGTCTTCGAAAGTATTTGGTAGGATAAGACCTTCCCGGATACTGAGTTCATATCAGCACCACTATCAACTAGGGCAATGGCGTCTTTGATAATAAAGTCTGGTTTAATAATAAAAGTAATTCTAATATACCATTTCTGGAAGACTACTTGATTCATTAACATTAAATACTGTTCAGAGGATTCTGGTTTATCAAAGGATTCGGGTTGTTTGGAGGATTCTATATTATCCTGTTTGTGATTTAACTTATTTTTAATATTGGTTAAATCTTGAAAGATAATAATATTATTATTCTGTAATTGTTTTATTTCAGATTTTAAAATATTTATTTCATTTTTTAAATCCTGGATTGTAGTTGGCTTCTCAAAGGTAGAAACGTTCTGAATACGTTTCATAACCTCTTTCATACTGTACTGGTTAATAGGAAGGGTGTCTTGATTATCCGTGGTTTTATAATGCATTTCCAATAATTTTAATTTGATCTCCGGATCTTTAATGCATTACGAGGTCTAGAAGGATTTCGTGGTCGATTAAGACATTAATCTGGGACCTCCAATATCTAAACCATTCATCTCGACGATTGCTTTCAAAGAATTAGCTTTAGTAGCGTATTACGCTTAATGAAGATGTGTTTGACATTGTTCGTTGTCGAATTATTATCGATTCTCAATAGACTTGACTAGATCATTTTTCGAAATGGACTCGAGTCATTATTAGACAAACAATTAAGAATTTCTTTGTTGAATTTCCTCATCAAGGATAATTCATTAAGCTTTTGTTTTAATTTTGAATTGCATTTATTAGCAAAGTGTCCTGCCTTTCCGCATTTATAGCATTGAATTTTAGATTTATCTTTCTTTCTGCTACTCTTTCTTTTTCTGGAAGATTTTTCAGTGGTTTTGGTTTTTGAAGATTTCTTAGAAGAACGTTTTTGGTAAGATCTAGATGGTTTAGAATTTTGCTGTTTTTTAGTTTTCTGAGGATACTGTAATTTTGTGTCATAAGAGAATTGATCGCAAAATTCTCCTATCTCATGTCTTTTGGTGAGATTCTGTTTTTTCATTAATTGCTGGAGCTTCATATCATTACATAATGATAATCCCTCTTCGATAATTACTGAAATAAAATGGCCATAAGAATACTGGTCATAAGGTATACTCATACGGTCATGTTTATCTCTAAGTTTTTTTCGAACTTTTTTCTGCAAAGAAAGTAGGAAGTCCATCTACAAATTTGGATTTCCAATGTTCACTGTTAGCATCTGCTCTTTGCATGACTTTCATTAAAAAGACATCTTTATACCATCTAAAATGGGTTAAGGATGGGCAACGAAGGTTCGGTAGAAGTTCTCTACTTCTATCGGTATTTGACTGTCCTGGTCTTACAAAATGGTGAACGATAGCTTGAACTAAAGTGTAACAAGCATCTTCTCTTCTGGTTTTAGTTTTAGTAATAGGGTCAGTATCATTCTTATAGGATTGAAGGATTTCAGTTCTTTGGTTATCAGTGAGTACATTATCCCACCATCCTTTAAGAATGCCAAGAAACCATTTACTAAGAAACGAGCGATCGATGGTGCGTGGTTTTCATTACGTTTTGCAAATTGTTGCATACATTAAGATATGATGGATAGTTTCAAAAATTTGATATTTCATTTTACCATCGATATTCCATTCGTAAATAGTCTTACCATGGTAAGACTTTTTGGGAATGAAGAAAGTCTTCTTCATCGAGAATATCACGAGGAGTAGGCACTGGGGTAAGTAATACCTCTTGGGTCCGAGATAGAGCCATTCTATTAATAGGCTTTTATTATAAGTAGTTTTATTAATATTTTGTATCTCACGAAAATTATTCGGATTTCAAAAATATTAATAGGGAAAATCGGAATCATCTTCTTCATTATCGTGATTATTGCTATTTCTTTGTTATGAGAGGAAGGTTGTCCGAGACATCATATTGAATTTGGGATGAGGATGCGGGTGTGAGTTTTAAATCTTTCATTTTGTTTAAAAGATTATCAATAAAACTATCTTTGTTTTTAGAAGATTTCATTTTAAAATTACTAACTTCTAAAGGTGGTTTTATAGTTGCGGGTTGAAGGTCAATTTTTTGAGGAATAATCTGACAATTATCATTAATATGATTTATTGGTTCTTCTATCACAGTTAAGCTGTTTTTCCTACGGTTTGAAGGAATAGATTAGTATAATTATTACATTTAGACAAAGGCAAAATATCTTTAATCTTAACATCATCTTAGCGATGAGAAACTTGAAATATTAACATACGGATTAATAACTAATGGTTTCAAATTTTCATTTCCCGAGCTAAGTTCAAGAGACTTAGGAAGGGATGGATAGATTGAATAATATTACCATTTGTAGTAATCCAATCCTTTTGATATCCGGTTAATACATTTAATTGACTTTCATCATAAAATTACGATTTTAGGATTAAAAATCATAATACCATTTGGCAAATGGTAAAATACCTTTGGTTATTATTCGGATAAGCATAATAATTAGCTTTAATTTACCGCTAACTTATCATTATCATGATTTTAAAATACCAATTTCTAAAATTCGATATTTATCCTGCATGAACTCTGGTTTAAACATTGGCGAATTTTACTATTGGGAGAAAAATCCATTTAACACTCAAAATTCATGTCACTAGCGGATTTGATTTTGTAAGGTCTTCTACATTTTGAGGAGTAGCCTCATAAATACCATGATGAGGTATTTGATTTTCGAAATATGAATTCCTCTAACAATGTCTTCATTTTGTGAGACTCATTCTCGGGATTTTTAGACTCTTGATAAATGATTCTAAAGGGTGGGACATAGATTTTCTAGGCGATTTTAAAGGAAAATCAATATTATAAGAAATATTGTTTATAGATCGACTTGGTTAAAAGGTCTTTGAAATTTTAAATAAACATTTCCATTCTATGGTCCGGATAACATCTTCAATGTTTTGTCTAATTATAGGTCCGGTAGGAGCGGCATTAGTAATTTGCCATTTTTTGGGAAAGTAATTTCTCGAGGATCATTCTCAGGAATAGCCACTTGACTACTAAAGAGGTTAGTATCAATAAGGACAAGTATGTCCTTGTTGGCTTTCTTTTCGATATAGGGATTTAAAGTCGTTAAAACTTTTAAGGTGTATACGGAATAAGATGGCAAAAGGAGGGATCGGGTAGGTATTCATAACCGTGAGATATAATTCTCATTTCTAAAACTTTTGATGATTATTATCGATTAGGGCAATACTTAAATTTGGATAGATATTAAAGTATCTTTGGTCCATGGGCAAGGCTAGTTTCAATAGCTCCCATGAGAGAGGCTTTCAGTTAAGACACCTACCATCTCTAAGTGTACTTTGAATAATTTGGTATTTTGGCCAAGTAAAGTCAAAGGTTTAAAGGCTACTTGGACAAGTCCTATATGAACATATTTATATTTTTGCGTAAAAGGGTATAAGTCTTCAACATGCAATAAATATAAAATTTCATCGTTATTCGTAAAGGAACAAAGATGCTCAAAGGTTTTATTATTCTTTTCTTGATAAAATCAAAGGTTCCAATTTTATAAATTGTTTCGGTTTGATTTTAGGAATAGTCCATTTATCTAAGGCTTCCTTTACATCCCGATAAGCTATGAGTTGGTTGCTTCAATTGTAGAAAAGTGAAGCATTAGCTACTGGTAGAAAAGAGGTTGAAAAATCGGTCATTTTTCAAAGGTGACCATATATGTGTAATCTATGAGTAATATATTCACTAATATGTTAATAACTTAATATGGCTTTGATACCAATTAAGGAAGGATCGGAGAAAAGGGTTGATCAAGCACGTCATCGGCGATTTACAAGAAATAATAGCCACACTCCTCAAGGCGGACAAAGGCAAAGATTCAAAACGCGACTTTGGTGACGTCCCACTTAATCAAGAATTAACCCTGATCTATCTTAATTAATACATGGCATAGAATTTTATAAACATATTATTTATATATTTACAGATAAATTACCACATATATGATCTCATGAAATACTGTTGATTAGGGGGTAGGGGTTCTACCCAAAACTATAAGCCGACAGGTTTCTTCCCGTATGGCAGTTTTAGTTAAAATAATATAATGTTTCGATATATTAAAACTGTTCTAAGAAATAAGAACGGTTGCATTGATTGATATCTTTGTTTTGAATCGACATTTTTTCGGTGATGGTAATCTAAAAGCTCAAGCAAGGAAACATAATAATTAGCAGAAGCAATAATTAAAACTTACGGTAAGAGTCTTGGATATCTTCAAACCACAGATTTATATATATCAAATATTTTACAGAGAGAGGTACAAGGAGAATACAAAAGAAAAATGCTAAGAAAAGTTTTGCCTCAACAATGGGTGAGGTCTCCCAATTTATACAAGTGAGAAGATAAGAAAGGATCTGGCGTGTCCTGGATAGTGGAGTCAGTTGGTAGTCCTTATCTTTTCTTCTTTATATCTCAGCCGTGGGAAGTGGAGGGCATGAGATAAGCTGTCAGATGAGTGGATTACAGCTGGTTGGCGTCTTCTGATGATAGAGGACAGCTGGCTGCTACTTTCTGATGGTGGAGCTACTGTGGTTGTCCTTTTCTGATTATTGATACTGTAATGGAGGATAGATTTATGCTTTTCCTTTTCCTTTCTTGTCTTGTTCATTTTTTTTTTGAAATCATGGAGGTGAGAGAGTCCCAAAAGTCTCCCCATCGTGAGGCTCAGGTTCCTCGACTTTCTCCGGCTAAGACATTGAATTCATTGTCGTCTGTTGATTCTTCATTATCGCTAACAGCTTTTCATGGAACCGCTGTCTTGCGTGAATGATTGTAAGAATTGGGTTTTCATATAGTCCATGGTCTTGACTATTAATTACATTTCGATTAGATTTGGAAATTTTACATTTAAATCGGTTTGAATCTTGACAAAAGGATTAAGCGATGATGGTGTTTGGTGAGCTTTGAGGATAACATCCAAGCGAGGTGCCTGGGTATGGTTCTCAGTATAGATTTCAAAGTTCGTAACGTGGGATTAAGACCTTTATCCCACCACTTGGTAAAAAATACTCTTTTAAGCGAGGATTTTATTACGATAATCAGACTTTGAAAATCCCACTTCCAAATCCAAGGAATTCCAAAACGGATTATGAAATGGGTAAGCAGTTTAAGATAGATAACTTTTTATTTCTTGGTATATGGGCATAAGCAACTTGCCATTCTTTGAATCTTTGTTTGAATAGATTCGGTAGAGTTTCTATGGTAATTCCAAGCTTATACCATTAATTTATTTAATAAATAAATTAAATAAATTATGAAAAAATAGAATTAATGATTTAAAAATCATATAAAATGAATTAAGTGTTATAAAATATTTTAAGTTATAAAATATAACTTTTGATATTTTGTCATGAAAATATTAATATTTTAATATTAATGGCAATTATCTTTAAAGGTTTAAAAATCATACAAATTTAATTTTAAAGTATTAAAATATTTTGAAATATTATAAATATATTATAATATTATGACATGTATTTCATTAATATTTGATAATAAATAAATATTAATGATAATAGAATATTATGGTATTTATATCATATAAATACGATATTAATGATTAAAAAATCATGATAAATGGTAATAATTATCTAAAAATTATTACGAGTCTTTGAAAAATATTTTTGATTGATAATAAATTATGTAAGATAATTGTTAAGTGTTTAGACCGAGTCTTATGATTAGTAGGCTCGAGAATTGTCCGACTAGGACATCGGGATGTCAAAATTGTGCCGGATTCAACTCAGACTGCAATAATTTGACTTGATACTAGGTCTTATGTGCTGTATAGAATAATAGGGTTATGTGTTGTGTGTTTAGGTTATTCTATGATTATATATAATAATAATATTATACTTTGATGATATTACTCTAATATTTGGAGATCGGTATTATTTATATTAGGTATGAAGATAAAGTTAGATAAATCGCGTAACAGTAATCAACGGATCAGGCAAGTTTGTCTTGAACTATTCTTTTAACTTGTAGTTAATTATTTCTGATTGTCATGTCTAAGAATTATTAAATCGTACTATGTGCATATTGCATGTGTTCATCGGTATGAAAAGTCGATCACCTTCATTACCATTAAATATTACAAATATAATTGATATGTTCATGTACAATGTTCAGTCAAATTTATAAAAATTTGTTTATGCTAGTTCACAATTATATTGTAGAATTTTAGCCGACTTATTGTTCAATTCTTTCAATCATGATATATCCTCAATTAAACTTATACTTGCTGGGGAAACTTGTTGCTCACCCTTGCTATATCATGAAAAACATTGCAGATAAGGCGAATACTTCGGATACAAGGAAAAGTCAAAGCCAAGTTCAGCTTGAGATTATGTGTGCAACTAGATTTGTAACAGTAATATATGATAATAAACATTGTATGTTAGATAGGATATTAATTCAGGTATTATGTAAAGTTTTTTGACCTTGGGGTTAATGTGTAAAGTTTAATGTATAAACAATTTATGTTCATATCTTCCGCAATAGTTATAGAAATAGTATATCAGATCCTCAGTGATTAGGACCGGGATTTTGGGATGCTACAAGCCCAGTAAAGAATATTATGACTAAGATAATGTACAACAAATTATCCTTAGTCCTCAACAGGGAAAAATCTGATAGAATATAATAGATAACAAGTTTTAGATCAACAACTGCAGCAAAAACAACAATTCATTAAAAGAGTTAAGTAGAGAATGAAATCTATTATCATCTATAAATTTAAAAGTCCATCATCAATATTTATCCCTATAACATCAATCAATATACATCTTGAATCAAATATGCATATTTGCACTACAGGCCAAAGATATTCATTTATATCACCAGTTGGTCATGTTCATCTCAACACCTGTTCATCTTTGCACTACGGGCCAAAGATATTCATCAAGTAATCATTCATCTTTGCACTACAGGCCAAAGATATTTAGTTATATCATTATTTAGGACTGAGGATGATGAAAAATGTTTTTAAGAAACGAATCAAGTGAGACAAAAGAACAAAGATTAGGGATTCATACTTTAGATAATCCAAGTTCAAAAACACTCCATAATAAACCATAGTGGAGTAAAATTCAAGAATGAAGATCAAAACATGGATACAATTAAAGATAGTAACCATAATAGACATCTTGGACAAAGAAGGGAAAATTTTATTTTTTGGTGAATAGTGTCGTATTTGTGAATAGTACCGTATACGTGAATAGTGTCGTATACGTGAATAGTAACCCCGATAGAAAAAGGTAGAAATTCCACAATAAAATTTATACCAATATTTCAGCATAATGATATTGAAAGAAATAATATCATTTACGAAGAAAATAACATCCCTTATCTCAAAAGAACAGTAATTCTGAATGGAATATCGGATATGATGCTGAAAGAAACTTGCACCGAATAACAACTCTCAAAATATCTAAATACTCACAAAAATACGCTCAATATATAAAGAGAGAAAAATTCAGTTTCTGGTGTGATTTTTTATTCTAACTAAGCACCCTATTTATAGGAAAAGCTTATCATGCCAAAGCTGACAAATTTGCCTCTGATGGCTTCTACGCATCCAACTTTGAAAATTTAGCCCACCACTTTTGAAAAACATTTTAGCACATTTCTCACCAACCAAAAGTGGGGCCCACCATGTTTTTAATAAAAATATTTATTTCCGAAACTTCAATAATTCATAATAAATAGTTCTTTTATCAGAAAAATACGAATTTTATGTCCATTCCATAGAAAATTAAATTCTCTACAACTTTGTAGATTTAAGTTTTTTCCAAATTCTAAACGAAAAATGACCGAAATCCACATACGGACGATTTTTAACACCTCTATTTCGACAAAATACTGATAAAATACCTCAGCATTAATTCCTTCATTTATAATCACATAAAATAAATATTTTTCTATCCTTCATTTATATCCACATAAAATAAATATTTCCTTTTCATATAAATCAATAATTAATTATTCACAAATAATATTACAGAATCACAATTATGACAACCAGGTCGTTCCCAGGAAAGAGGGGGCTTTCCGATAAGGATTTCTCATTATTGGCGCGTAATAAGGTGACCAAACTCCTTTTCTAGACAGAACTTTCTTAGACATTGCCAATAATCCTATCTAATAATATTATTCAAATAATATGAATTATTGATCTGATAATGGGAAATACTATGCAGTGATAATTATTGAAACAACAATAATATAAAATATCAACGTAGAAATTATTGAATCAATAAAATAAAATATTGAGCGGTAATTAATTACCGTAACAATTATTGAGTAGTGCCTTACGTAAGAATCAATGATTCAAAATACGAAGGCAATACAGGTGTATTCTTTGTGCAACCACGCAGCAGACATCGTATTTTAACCACCAGGTAATCCAACTGTGTTAATGGTAACAATTACGCCGTTATTTATAAAAACTTAAACTTGTCATTTTCTTCATCCGACTGTTTTTCATTATGGGGCCCACAAATGGCTGCTCTGTCGTACGAATATTCCCCGACAGCAAGAATATTTCACGACCAAATGAATATTCCCCGACAACAATGAATATTTTATAACCACTTGCTTATTTTGCAAATATTGCTCATTTCACCCATAACCAAAGCATTATATCAAATTAACTCCTTATTATTTCAAGATAATAAATTGAGAAAATTCAATTTTATTTATAAAAAGTTGGGGTCTTACAACCTCCCCTCCTTATGAAATTTCGTCCTTGAAATTGACGTACGTACATGGTCTTTCGAAAAGGTGAGGGTACCTCGCTTTCATTTTCGATTCCAACTCCCAGGTCATTTCCTCCATAGCATGGTTCCTCCATAAAACATTGACTTGTGGTATAACCTTTGTTCGTAGGACATGCTCTCACTACAAGAAAAACCCTTAAGCTCGACAGAAATAGTCTCGTCGGATTTAAATCTGTCGAAATAAGGTTATGTACGACGGAATAATTCACCGAACATAAGTCCCTCGAAATAGGGATAAGTACGATGGAATTCCGTCGAAAATTATATACTCCCATTGGCGCCAAGTTTCCCGCCAGCGTGAAACATAAATTCGACAAAATTGACGTTATTTACGACGGAAATGACGTCGAAAATAATATAATTTCGAGGGAATTATGTCCGTTGGAAAGTCCGTCGGAAATAATTTATAAAATTTAATCAGGCGCTCCCTTTCCTCAATCACCCCATTTTCTCATTTCTATTTCTCTCTCCTCACTCTCACTCTCACTCTCTCTCAGTCGCTAATCTCTCTCAGCTCTCATCTCATATCCAAGCCCTTACCGCCCACCCACCCCAAGCCCTTCGCCCACCCACCTCCGACCCTTGCCCATTAATTTCCAACCATCGCCACCATTTAAATGACTTCGGCGACGTCTGAGTATAAAGTCTGATCCTAGTTCTTCCTTTCTCTTCCTCGTTTCTCCTCCTTTAATTCAAGGTAAGTAATATTAAATGATGATTACAGATTACTTAATATATTTTACAGATTAGGCCGGTGTTGATTTTGCTAAAGTTGTTCATGTGTTACTGAGAAAAATTGGGATATCCTCTATTATGCAATTTATTGATTATCAGAGGAACTGAATATGTGTTACTGAATATCCTCTGTTATGCAAATTTTTTTTTGTCTATAATTATGCAAATCGGTGGTTGTTGTTGTTAACTGTTTTGCAAAAATTAGGATTATTTATTTAGCAAAAAAAAATTAGGATTATTTGAATTTAATTTCTGCAAATTTTTGCATGTTGCTGAAATTGGGATTTAGTTTGTGCAATTAAAATCTTTGTTAGTGTATATAGTGTATTTGTGCAATTACAGTATTTGGGTCATAACAATTATAGTGTCTGGGGAGGAACATATATGTCAGTGTATAAGAATGTGATATTTGATATTTCCCACGGAATTCCCAATGGAATATCTATCAGAAATTTGCAATTAAAAATTTTGTGGGTCATACAAATATATTTATGTATTTAATTAATTTCATATAAAATAAAATAAATTTAATTTAATTTAGTTTATTAGACAAAATAAATGTTAAAAATTATTTAATATAATATAATAAAAATAAAAAATAATAATAATAAAATAAATCAAATTTAATTTAATTTAATAAAAATATTTAAAAATATAATATAATATTATACAAAATAAAATAAAATAAAGTATATTAAACTTAATTAAATTAAATAAAATATAAAAAATATAAAAACTAAAAAATAAATTTTAAAAATAAGATAATATAATATACTATAATATAAATTTTAAAAATTAGTAAATATAATATTTATTAATTAAAAATTAAACAAATAAAAGAAAATATAATAATAAACTTAAATAAATTTTAAAAATTAGATAATATAATATAATACAAAATAAAATAAAATAAAATAATAAATTAAATTAAATTAAATTGAATTGAATAAAACAAAGCAATTTGATTTAATTTAATAAATTATAATTAAATTTAATAAAAATATTTAAAAATTAAAAATGTAATAAAATAAAATAAATTTAATTTAATTAAAATAATTTAAATTAAATTAAATTTAAAATAAATAAAATATAATATAATATAATAATAAATACAATTAAATTTTATAAAATAAAATAAAATTATTTAATAGTAGTCTTCATATATATTTCAAATAACAGTTCTCAGAAACTAAGTAGCACTTACTTAGTTTGTCATTGGCAAAATAAACTAAGTAGCATTTGCTTAGTTTGCCACAATTTTCAATAAACTCAATAATTAAGTATTATATGTATATTTATACATATATGTACTATAATATGAAACTTAGAAGCCCCTTTGACAAATAGGAGTGGATGTCGAACAGTAGTCTCTATAGATTTCAAATAACAATTTTCATAAATTAAGTACCACTTACTTTGTTTATCATTGGCAAAATAAACTAAGTAGCATTTGTTTAGTTTGTCACAATTTTCAATAAATGCAATAATATTCTCCCTACATATATGTACTCTTTCTTTGTATGCGAGGTTTAAAGCATAGCGAGTTGCACTAATAGTACTTCAAATGGGTTTCTCGACGACAATTAAAAAAAAAGGGTCGTAGTTCTTGTTTGTGTCCTATACTCGAATAATAAAGTTAATTGAATTACTACAGACATTCCTCACTGTTCCATCATAATAGATGGAAACATCCGGAAGGAGTGACATTAAGTTGTTGAACAAAGTTCTAGGTTAAGCAACACTCTAGATGAGGGAAAGATCATTTCTTTGCTAGGAATGAATCATCTCCTCATATGGGTCCAATCTATGTCATGGATTGGACTCATATGGGGAGATGATTCATTCCTAGCAGAGAAGTGATCGTTCGTTCATTTAGAGGGTTGCTTAACTTGAAACTTTGTTCAATAGCTTAATAGAACTCCTTCGGGACGTTGTCATCTGTTATGATGGAACAGTGAGGAATGTCTGCAGTAATTCAATTAACTTTATTATTCGAGTATAGGACACAAATAGGAACTATGACCCCCCTTTTTTTCCCGATTGCCAACTCAAGTAGTCTCTATAGATTCCAAATAATAATTCTCATATACTAAGTACCACTTACTTAGTTTATCATCATTGGAAAAATAAACTAAGTAGCATTTGCTTAGTTTGCCACAATTTTCAATAAACTTAGAAACCCGTTTGACATTCACTCAATAGGGGTGAATGTCGAACAGTCCCCAGTTTGGGACTGTTATTGGATGTTATGTCTCTCACTTAGGCCGGTGCAAATACGACACGGTACTTTTTGTTATTTTGAGGATTTTTCGACTGTTATCTCTATATGTTCTTCGAGTGTACTTAGATTAAGTTATCTTAGTCTATTTCGTATGCTTGAGACCATGGGGAGGTGCTGCCGAAATTTTCTTGAAACTCATGAAACGTACTCAACGTGTTTGCACTAGTGACGAGAGGCATCCAATAACGGGATAGAAGCCTTACCCCTGTCCTGTAGAGTGGAGATACTAGGTAAAACTAATTTATGCATGAATATCCAAATTAACTAATGTGTACTTCTGTGTAGTTAAAAATGTCAGCCGACCGGAGTTGGATGTACCGTAGGATACCCAGTAATGGGAGGGGATTAGTCTCAGCTTATCGTGTTGGGGTGTCCGATTTCTTAAACAAAGCACTAGAACATACGGATGATCTGAATGGGAAGATGTGATGCCCGTGTGTCAAGTTTAAAAACCTGATTTGGAAGAAAGTCGACGAGATTAAATTCGACTTATTTTCTCGTGGATTTGTGGATGTGTACTTAGTATGGACTCATCACGGGGAATCAGAAGTGATTGAAAATATTGTGGAACAACTAATTTCACGGGATTCATTCGTCGAAAACTATGATCCAGTTGAGATGTTAGTCGATGCTTATGGCCCTACTAATATGGACTGGGCTGAAAATGAACCTTATTCAAGTAGTGCGAAGCAAGTGCCAAATGATACAGCTGCCTCCTTTTACAAGTTGTTATCTGAATCTAGGGTTGCGTTGTATCCGGGAAATGATACAGACACAAAGCTTTCTGTAGTGACGAAGCTCTTACACTTAAAGAATGAGCACAACTATAGTGAGAGAGGTTTCAATGATTTGCTCGCTATAATTGGACAGTTCTTACCCAAGGATCATACTCTTCCTGCTGAATTATTACGAAGTGAAGAAGATGGTCGAGGGTTAAAATGGGGTATCGAGAAAATCGATGCTTGTGAGCGAGGATTGCATGTTATACTATGGGGAGGGCAGAAATAAGGGGCGGTGTGATATATCGACTTCTGCGCTACAAGGTTACAAAATGTGGGGAAGGAGAAACATGTTCCCGGGAAAATCTTACGGTACTTTCCACTTGCTTGAGACTTCAAATGACTATTCATGTCGTCTCATACTACTCAACATATGAGTTGGCATCGAACAAGGGATGTCGTGCACAGTGGTGACTCACCCGGTGGATGGAGATAAATGGAAGAGATTTGATGCAAATTATCACGAGTTTGCGAAAGAAGTTAGGAATGTTAGGCTTGGCATTACTCTCGATGGCTTTGCCCTTTTAATAATTTTAGTGACCATACTCAGTTTGGCGGTCATTATGGTCGCTATATAATCTTCCCCCACAGTAATGTGCATGAGGAACCGTATTTGTTTTTTGACTTAACTCATTTCGGGCATAAAAGTCCTACAAAAGACCTTAACGTGTACCTTCGACCATTTAGTGGATGAACTAAAGATGTTGTGGGAGGCGGGGTCTGGGCATTATGATAAATCGATATGCGATAATTTTGTGATGAAGGAAGCTCCGTTATGGACTATCACTGATTTTTCGGCTCTTGGGATGGTTAGTGGTTGGTCAACTCATAGGAAGTTGTCATGTCCAGTGTGTATGGGGGATGTGCAAGGCAACTAGTTGCAGCTTGGGCGGAAATGTAGTTTCTTTGGAACTGCTAGTAGATTCTTTCCTTTTGATCACAATTACATAAAGATGTACGAGCAGTTCATGCGAAAGATAGAGAAGAAGGGGTTGTTGGTGCCATTGCCGGGCAATGAGGTCTTGGTTGGTTGAACCGACTTGAATTTCCTTTGTCGAGGAGAAGGAACACGATGAAATTGAGCAGCGGTAGGGTATGGGAAGACTCATAATTGGACACACTTGCCTATATGGTTTGAGTTATCGTATTGTGGCACACTTTTAGTTTGTCATTGTATAGATGTCATGCCTACCAAAAAAGAATGTTTTCGAGAACTTGTTTTACACCGTGTTAGATGCGAGTGGTAAAACCAAAGACAATGACAATGCTCGAAAAGATTTAGAGGCATTGAACATTAGGTCAGAATTGTGGCTTCGCCCTAACACTACGAAACCTAAAGCTCCATTTTGTCGTATTAAGCAACAAGTTGAAGACGTGTGTAAGTGGGTTAGTGGGTTGAAGCTCCCAGATGGATATGCGTCGAATATAACACGTTGTTGTAAGGTTGAGCAATTGAAAATTTTTGGATTCAAGAGTCACGATTGTCATGTATTCATGCAGAAGTTGATCCCAATTGCATTTCTTGAGATGTTACCCAGAAAAGTTTTTGATGCATTGACCGAACTTTTAAATTTCTTTCATGATATTTTCTCAACTGTAATTAAGTACAGTGATTCGAGCATATGGAGAAGAATATTGTGCTTACTATTTGCAAGCTCGAAATGATCTTCCCTCCAGGATGCTTTGACTAGATGGAACATCTGCATATTCATCTACCGTATGAACTCAAACTTAGAGGACCGGTGCAATATCGGTGGATGTATCCTTTTGAGAGGTAATATAAACTACTAATTGCTCTATCCTTCTCATATTAATAATACTTCAATTTGTCGGTATATTTATCTTAGGTATATGCATCAATTAAAACAAAAGGTCAAGAACAAAGCTCGTGTAGAGGGTTCTATTGTTGAATGCTATACGGAGGAAGAGCTTGTCAACTTCTGCTCATTGTATTTTGACGATGTTGTCTCAACAAAGCACAACCGTTTAGGAAGGAATGAGGTTGTTGGTCCAATGACTTATGCTAATGATGAGTTAGCTGTATTCACATATCCGGTTAAACCATTTGTCCATGAGACGCTGACTTACTTAAGCGACAAAGAGTTGAAGATTGTATCTACATACGTGCTTCTAAATATGCCCGAATTATCATCATACATCACGTTAGTCTCAGCTTATTTGCGGTATTTAGTACAATTTACAAGTGTAGTCATCTATATATGTTAAAGACATTTTACTAATTTTGCAGTTCATTCGAAGAGGAAGCGTATGCTTCTAACCCAATTTTTACTGCAGCAGAATTGGAAACATTCACTAATGCTAATTTCCAACAGTGGTTTAAGAAAAGGGTTGAAGCGGAGAACAATTCTGAGCGTTTTATAGATGTCATCCAAGGACCTTACAAAGTTGTTAGTTCTTTTCCTGGTTGCATCGTGAATGGGTACAGATTTAGAGTCGATGACTTGAATGAACTCACATCAGTCAATTCTGGGGTTGTGGTATTAGGAAACTGCTACCAAGATTCTGAGTCCAATTACTATGGCCGTTTACAGGATGTGGTTGTGATCAATTATCACGGCGGCAAAAAGGTAGTTACATTTAAGTGTAGCTGGTTTGATACTGAAAAGGGGGTTAAAGTTGATCGTAATAGAATCACAACCATGAATATCAAGTCGGTGTTAAAGTCTGATGACGTGTTCGTGTTAGCCAGTCAAGCGACTCAAGTGTATTACACTCCTAATGTCGTAAATACTAGAAGCCCCTGGTAGACAGTAGTCACTACTAAAATATGTTCATTTAATTCTGATAACATATTTGGTATGGATGAGGCGTTGCAAGAAGATGCTAGCAACCCTTTGGCCATAGTGTTCCATGCTGAAGATGTGGTGAGTACTGAAGTCATTGACATACCTGATGATGAGGATGTCGAGGTAAACGTACACATGAATGATTATGTAGTCGTTGAGGATGATAACGATGTTAAACCGATCTGGCGAGGATGAGGAAGATACCGAATCCGAGAATGATATACACGTTGATTCTAATGGGTTTGATGACGTACGTAATTGAAAATGAGCATTCATATTAGTACATACCACATATTGTTAAACGTTACATATTCATAATCTACCAATTTTGTTATTGCAGTAGGATATTCATGGCTAGACATAGCGGTGGAGGTCGCTGAGGTGGTGGGCGATCCGGTACTAGAGACGGTAGCCACAATGGAAGCTCTTCTTCAGGCGCGAGTAAGTTATCTTAACGAGGATTTAAATATATCTCAAGCTGCATTAGTTATAATGTTTATTGACTCAGTTAAATACAATTATTACAGATACACCTCATTGACGACGCCGAGGGATGAACCTCGGTATCTTTGGTTGTCCGCCGGTAGTGCCACTTACAGTACCGGTGGATGTCGCTTCCCAGCAGTAAGTGTTAATATATTGGTAATATTTCTATCAGTTATTGTAAAACACAATTCACATAACACATATTGTTATACTTTTTCTATAGTATACTAGACCCGGTGGCTAAGCACACCCTACACGCGATCTGTTTGACGTATATCCCGAGAGGGTGCATGCAGTTCAGTCAGTATGCGCGGTACGATGCCACTTTAATGTAGACCGTCTTGCGGGAGTTCCACGTAAGTTAAGCATATTATATTAATTTCTACATAGTTGTATTAGGATGACGAAATCAATTGTTCCTAATTTTAAATTAACTTTGTTATAGATTTATTATCGATTTGACCCGAGCATCTCTCAATCAGCTGGCGACGATGTGATTAAGCATCATGTCGCTGCGAATTACTCAAATTTAAGTTGTATGAGATCGACGGAGGAAGCTTGAGGCGATTGAGGACCGACCAGAGACCACCATCGGAGAGATCATCCCCCGATAGTCTCCGATTTAGCCTGGGAGGCTATGTGTGCGCACTGGGAGGCTGATGACTTCAAGAAAAAGTCTTAGCAGGCGAAGAAGAACCGTGGTCAGCTCTGGATAGTACACACCACTGGTTCTCAGACATTCAAGGAGGCGAAGACGGTAAGTGCTTTGTATTTAGTTATTTAGGCATCAAGTTCTCACACAAATACTTAATACCTGTTTTATGAATGTTTTTATTAGGCATTGGGGAGGACCTTGGGCCGAGATCCTACCATTCTAGAGTTTTGGTATCGAGCCCACACGCCTAAGGACGAGCGTGCTTTGTCTCAGGTAGCTTTAGCTATACGGGTAAAACTCATCTTACTATTTAGCTTTTAATAATATTCAATCGTAAATAAAATGATATAATTAACATACGTATATGGAATACATTACAGGACCGATTTCATAGGCTTTGGGACTAGCGTATAGCTAAGCTGGAGGCTATTAGGAGAGGTTACAATGATAGATTCTCGCCACCCCTCTTCCCGATATTGTATTAGATCGGGATGAGAGAGTCGAGACTATAGGTCGCATCTCGGGATCCCCTACTAGCGATCTTCGCAGATATTGAGTATTAGGTCTGCCGAGGATACCCGCATATACACTTCCTGGAGGTAATATTTTATTATGTTTCACGAAATTATCCGAATTTATCACATTATATAAATTATTATTAGTAATCGAATTTGTATCTCTTTATAGGCTCCGGCCCGGCCTTGACGTCAAAGAAACACATGTCGGACCATCTCATACGGACGTTGGCATGGATGATGATATCTTTCGGCGGCTAATAGGGGCCGTGTCAGATAGGTTCCGTACCGATCCGGTCTTTCGGCGTCAGTAGTTGCCTTCCAGTTCTCGTCTTTACCAGATTGCTTAGGTTATTATAGCAGGGGCCTCTACAGAGAGTACGAGATTACCACGGGAGCAGTTCGACGCTTGGAGCGCCGAGATGCTCCGGAGGGTGATTACCCTCTTGGAGGAGGTTTTTCGTCCGCCCCCACCTACTCAGGTATTCTTATTGTTTATGTTTTTTTCAATTAAGGCTAGCTTGTTAATTCACACACACACACACACACACACACACACACACACATATATATATATATATATATATATACTGAATAATGATTTATATTTTTGATTCTATCAACAGGGTGGCGATGGCGAGCAGACTGGTAATGACGAGCAGGCGCATGATGTGAGACCCCAAATTTTACGAATAAAGATTTAATTTTCTCAAAATATTTTTTTTAATATTATGGTGTGGATTCGAGATAATGTTATAATTGTGGGTAGTATTTATAAATTTTGCAAAGTATGCAAGTTGTTATATTATATTCTATTGGTGGGGAATATTCTTTGTGTCGGGGAATATTAGATGCAATGGCATAATCATTAAGTGGACCCCAAAGCGGAATTATTGTCGATTGAGAAAACGACAAAAATATTTTTATAAAAATAACTGGTGGAACTATTACCATTAAAAGCTGTTGAACTACGGTAGTAAAAAAGTACGATGTCTGGCGTGGTTGCATAGTAGCACACCGGTATTGGTTATTGATCTTACATAAGAAGTCACTTAGTTATACTCAATTATTGCTATGATAATTTGCGATCATATCTCTCATATTATTGATTCGATTATTGTCAAGTATCATCCGCATTATATGATATATTATTAAATCAATAATTGAGAGGCGACAAAGTTATTCATATTATTAAATTGCAATATTTACAATGTCTAGAAGTTACATCGAGGAGAGGTTTGGTCACCTAATTGCGCTTGATAGGAGAAATCCTTATTGGAAAGCCCCTCTTTCACAGGAACAACACAGGTTGCTAAATATTGTGAGTTATAATATTAATGATGAATAAGTTCGTGTTGATTAAAGATGAATTTGATAGTTTCATTATGTTGGGATTATTTGTGTTAGTAAAAATCGACATCTATTCTGATGATAATTGATGTCTGGAGGTTATATTGTTCAATCGGGTATTCGGGAAACTTTTCGTGTCGGAGTTACTATTCACGAGTTACTATTCATGAGTTACTATTCATGAGTTACTATTCATGAGTTACTATCATGAGTTACTATTTATGAGTTAGTATTCACGAGTTACTATTTATGAGTTACTATTCATGAGTTACTATTCACGAGTTACTATTCATGAGTACTATTCATGTGCTAATTTTTCAGACCGTTGGTTGAAATTATAATAGTAAATCAATATGGATCATTGATTTAAAGTTTTAATAGTAACTTGCCCTTTCGATTTTCCAAGAGTTACTTGCCCTTTCAGTTTTCCAAGAGTTACTTGTCTCTTCGGTGTTCCAAGGGTTAATTGCCCCTTCGCAAATAGTAGTTGTCTCTTCAATATTACCAAGAGTCATTTTGACCCTTCGTTAAGACCAAGAGCCACTCTCAGTTTTTCTATAAATAGAAGCTCATTCCTTCATTATTTCTTAAGAATTCACTAAAACTCTTGAGAGAAAAATTATAGAGAGAAAGAAAAAGAGTATTCTGCTACTTCACTACTTCTATATCCAGTTCTTCTAAGGTAAGGGGTGTTATTCTTTCTTATTCATGAAGAGAACTTCTGTTATTCCATTCTTTATTATTACATTGGAATAACCTCGTATATCTAAAGATACCCTATACTTGGTGAAATCCCTCTGGTATTCCATTCTTTATTATTACATTGGAATAACTTTTCATATCTGTGGCATACCCTATACTTGGTGAAATCCTCTCGTTATTCCATTCTATATTATTATGTTGGAATAACTTTGTTTATGCTAATACCGCATACGTGGTGAAATTATTCTATTATTTCGCTCTTCTTTATTATTACATAAAATATCACTTCGGTGCGAATTTTGCTAACTTGGTTCCATTATTTATTATTCCGCATTTATTATTACAGCCGGAATATATCACATCATGCTGCGTTTTACATGGGACCTAATTCCATTATTTATTATTAGTATTTATTATTCTCGTGAAATATCATATGCACATGCGTTTTCTGTGGGACACAGTTTTCGTCTTTATTATTCTATTGGAATATCCTTTACGTGTGTTTTACACCGGACTGGTTCCGATTACTTATTATACATTGGAATAACTTTTATACATGCAATCGCATGCATGGTGATTTCTTTTGTTATTCCATTTTTATTATACTCGGTTGGTTAAAGTTTTGACTTCTATACTCCATGAAATTAGTGGAAAATCCTTGATATTTGCGCTTCATCCGAATCTTTTCATGGAAATATTCTTCTAAGCATTCTTGAATTTTACTCACAAAGAAGTATCATGTTGACAATTTGGACGTTATTAGTTTACGGATAATTTAATTCGTGAACTTGTTTTATTGAATTCTTATATCATTGTCATCATCCTCATGTTTATATTTTTTTTTGAAAGTCATCTACGTGGCACTGTAGTGCATAGATGGACTTGGTATGATTATGACCAAGGATTATTCGGTATAATCATGGCCGTAATGTTATAAATGATGTGATAAAAGTCCTCATTGGCCGTAGTGCATTGATGGATGAGTTGTTGGCATGATCATGACCATTGATGAATACACGAATATCCTTGGCCCATAGTGCATGGATAATTTGTGGTCATGACCCTAATGAATATCCTTGGTAGTAGTGCGAGGATGATGTGGATTATTTATTAGGTTGAGTCTCGTGATAAAAGTGATGAAAACTTTTAAATCATAAAAGATAGTAGATTTTATTCTCTACTTGACTCTTTTAATGGATTGCTTATTCTAACGCAATTAAACTTGTTGTCTATTGTATTTTATCGGTTTAACATTGTTGAAGGCTAATGATAAATTATCTGCATTATCTTAGTCATAATATTTCTTCTTGGGCTAGTTGAGCTCACCCTTTCTTTCCTTTGTTCTCTTCGTGAAATGAGAGCGTGAGCGGGGACTAGTCGGGGATGGAGTGATGGTCCGGATGATAGTATTAGTAGTCCTCACTATTCTATGAAATAGTGTGATAATAATTGTAATGCGGACTTATTCTGAGAGTGGATATTGTTTAGAAGACAATATTTGTATTAAAACTCACGACTCTTATTGTATATTTAAGATTGTATTTGTATTACATACCATGTATTTGGCGACTCAAGATGGGTGATGTATACCTAATTTTGGGGGCGTCACAGTTGGTATCAAAGCTTAGGGATATGATCCTTGGCTAAGATGTGAGATAAGAACTAGGAGGGGAGGAGGGGAATTCCTTCGCTAGTATGACCTACCTAAGTTTATTTGTTATTTAATTGGTTGGTCGGAGTATAGGGATAATATGTGATATATTAATTAACCCTTGTTTTGTGGCGTTATTTGAAAATGGCATCCAGGAATGTTGAGAACATCAATGGAGCACAGGGAGGCCGTTGAGTCTCCACAGATCAATAATCGGGACAATGTGCATCGGGAAGGCGACAATCCTCATGCAAACAAACAACGACCAAATGATGAGCGATGGTATGTTAGAGGTTTCATGCAATTCATACAACATCAAAGTGAGAGCGGCTCTCATCCAAAATGCGGTGGAAACATCGGCAACTCTCGGATGGTCACCGCCAAATAGTTCAAGGAGTGGGACCCAGGAGTTTTTGGAGAGACAAAACCACTTAAAGCGGAGGCGTGGATTAAGCGGATCGCCAAGATATTTGATGTCTTGGGATGCTCAGGAGCAAAAGGTTCCTTTGCCACCTTCGTGTTGTTGGCGGGAAATGATTCTTGGTGGGAATCAGTAAAAGCGTACTCAAACTGCCGCCTTGAAGATGTCTTGGGAAAAGTTCCAAAGCTGTTCAATGACAAGTACTTTCCGAAAGTATTCGTCACATGAAAAAGGTAGAGTTCATCAAGTTGGAACAAAACAACATGGCCCGTGTCGCGATCTGAAGCCAAGTTTGTCGAGTTGTCCCGGTTTGCGTCCCATTTGGTCGATAATGAAGAGCGAATGACGTGGATGTTTCTAAGAGGTTTGAAACCCGAGATATGTCAATACCTTATCTCTCATAAACTTTGTTTATATTAGGATGTTGTGAATAGGGGCTCGATTATTGGGTAGCGATAATGAGTCAAAGACAACCAAAAGGTAACGATCAACAACGACGATAATAATCGTCTTGCGGTGGTAACGGCCATCGGAACAATGATAACCATCATGGGGGAAATTATCATGCCAAGAATGGTGACCATTTCGGTGGTAATCATGACCAAGATAATAGAAATGGAAATTTCAAGAAGAGAAGGTCATTTAGCTCAATTTTGTCGTGCACCAAAGTCAAGTCCAGTTGGGACGATGGCACAAAAGGCGGATACAGACAAAACAAAGTCGGTGGTTTTAGGAAGAGCGTTTTTTGTGACTTCTCAAAAAGCGAGTAAACCGAACGAAGTTAGCACGGGTTAGTTAATTATAAATTCTTGCGAAATCTATGCCTTATTAGATATCGGTTCTACCCATTCTTTTATCTCTCTTGCTTGTGTTCAACGTTTAAATTTAACTCCTGAGAAGTTAGACTTTGACTTATTGGTTGAAACTTCGTTAGGAGAAACCTTTGTTACCTCCACTATTTATAAATCGTGTTGATTCAAATCGACACTTTCACGTTACCTGTCGATCTTATCTCTTTGAAAATACTTGCCTTTGATGTGATTTTAGAAATCTATTGGTTAACTACTCATCATGCTTTTCATAAGGTTATTAGCTTTTATATTCCTAACCAACCTATTATACGAATTCAAGCAACCAAACCACTAAAGTCAATCATTGTCATATCAAGCCATAAGTAAAGAGCCCCGATCCTTTCGTTGTTGACTTTCTTGTGTGGAATGCACCGAAGCCAGGCTTTCTGTAGGCGACGTCGTGAATGACGATGGCAAGTTGATAGGTATCAATGTGGCGTACTATCCAAGTCTTGGATGAGAGTCACAGTTTTGAATGATATTTCTATTGTTAATAAAATTTCCTGACGTATTCTTGAAGACTTCTTGGCGCCTACCCGAGCATGAAATCAAATTTTGTAATCGATCAAAGACAAAACCCCATTCTAAAACCCTTAAATATTTCTTCAACTAAAGCGAAGCATAACATGCGCCAAAGGCGTTGGCTTGAGTTGTTGAAGATTACGATCGTATTCATTCAATATCATCGTCGAAAAACGAGCGTGGTAGCCGGCGTGTTGAGTAGAAGATCGTATGCATTTCTGAAAGTGTGACGTTGTTAACATAAAACCCATTTCAGTATAACTTACAAATGATGAAGATAGAGTTAAAGACTTTAAGGACCCACATGGTGATATCAAATATCTGAGTAGAATCGACTTTAATCGATAAAGTTAAAGCCGTCAAGCTACATACTCGAGGCGATGAATGTGAAGAAGAAGGTTCAAGAGGCGTTATTCTAGAAACAAGAATCGATGAAGAGAGGAAATCTCAACCCTCGATTTTATTGGCCCATTTGAAATCCTTGATCGAGTAGGAACTGTGGCTTATAGACTCGTTTTACCGCCAAATATGTTGCGTGTTCATAACATTTGTCACGTATCGATGTTACGTAAATATGTGGACGACCCGAACCACATTATTGATTTAGAACCATACTAGATAGCGGATAATTCAACGTATGAAGATGTACCTGTTAAAATCCTGGAATATATTCTACGCTTAAAGGTTATACCTCAAGAGATAGGATCTGACGAAGTGTCCTCATCTGTTCGGCATACCAGGTACGTACGTAAATTTCTAGGGCGAAATTTCATAAGGAGGGGAGATTGTGAGACCCCAAATTTTATGAATAAAGATTTAATTTTCTCAAAATATTTTTTTTAATATTATGGTGTGGATTCGAGATAATGTTATAATTGTGGGTAGTATTTATAAATTTTATAAAGTATGCAAGTTGTTATATTATATTCGATTGGTCGGGGAATATTCTTTGTGTCGGGGAATATTCGTACGATGGCACAATCATTGGTGGACCCCGTAACGGAATTATTGTCGGATTGAGAAAACGACAAAAAATATTTTTATAAAAATAACGGCGGAAGTGTTACAATTAAAACTGTTGAACTACCCGGTAGTAAAAGTACAGTAATACGCGTGGTTGCATAGTAGCACATGGTATTGGTTATTGATGCTTACGTAAGAAGTCACTCAGTTATACTCAATTATTGCTACAGTAATTGCTGCATCATATCTCTCATATTATTGATTCGATTATTGTCAGTATCATCTGCATTATATGATATATTATTAAATCAATAATTGAGACGACAAAGTTATTCATATTATTAAATTGCAATATTTACAATGTCTAAAAGTTCTATCAAGGAGAGGTTTGGTCACCTAATTGCGGCGCCAATAGGGAGAAATCCTTATTGAAAGCCCTCTTTCACAGGAACAACACGGTTTGCTAAATATTGTGAGTTATAATATTAATGATGAATAAGTTCGTGTTGATTAAAGATGAATTTGATAGTTTCATTATGTTGGAATTATTTGTGTTAGTAGAAATCGACATCTATTACGATGATAATTGATGTGTCGGAGGTTATATTGTTCAATGAAGTATTAGGAAAACTTTTTGTGTCGGAGTTACTATTCACGAGTTACTATTCATGAGTTACTATTCATGAGTTACTATTCATGAGTTACTATCATGAGTTACTATTTATGAGTTAGTATTCACGAGTTACTATTTATGAGTTACTATTCATGAGTTACTATTCACGAGTTACTATTTATGAGTTACTATTCACGAGTTACTATTCATGAGTACTATTCACGGGATACTATTCACCCGAACAATATATTTATTTTCAGTCCAAATCATTTTTGGGTACAATATTATTCCATGAGGAGATGTGCTAATTTTTCAAACCGTTGGTTGAAATTATAATAGTAAATCAATATGGATCGTTGATTTAAAGTTTTAATAGTAACTTGCCCTTTCGGTTTTCCAAGAGTTACTTGCCCTTTCAGTTTTCCAAGAGTTACTTGTCTCTTCGGTGTTCCAAGGGTTAATTGCCCCTTCGCAAATAGTAGTTGTCTGTTCAATATTACCAAGAATCATTTTGACCCTTCGTTAAGACCAAGAGCCACTCTCAGTTTTTCTATAAATAGAAGCTCATTCCTTCATTATTTCTTAAGAATTCACTAAAACTCTTGAGAGAAAAATTATAGAGAGAAAGAAAAAGAGTATTCTGCTACTTCACTACTTCTATATCCAGTTCTTCTAAAGTAAGGGGTGTTATTCTTTCTTATTCATGAAGAGAACTTCTGTTATTCCATTCTTTATTATTCTGTTGGAATAACATGTATACGCGGCATACCCTATAATTGGTGAAATCCCTCCGTTATTTCGTTCTTTATTATTACATTGGAATAACTTTGTATCTGTGACATACCCTATACATAATCAGATATGCATGGCATACCCTATACTTGGTGAAATCCCTCTGTTATTCCATTCTATATTATTATGTTGGAATAACCTGTTTATGCGAAGTACCGCATACGTGGTGAAATTATTCTATTATTTCGTTCTTTATTATTCTGTCGAAATATCCTGTCGGTGCGAATTTTGCCTAACTTGGTTCCATTATTTATTATTCCGCATTTATTATTCTGTCGGAATATCCTGTCTGTGCGTTTTACGCCGGACCTAGTTCCATTATTTATTATTCCGTATTTATTATTACTCGGAATAATATCATGTTCAAGGCGTTCTTACTGGGACCGATTTAAATCTTTATTATTCTATTGGAATATCCTTTTCGTGTGTTTTTTACGGACACGGGTTCAGATTACTTATTATTGTTGGAATAACTTTTTTGTCATGGCAATCCGCATGCATGGTGATTTCTTTTGTTATTCCATTCTTTATTATACTCAGTTGGTTAAAGTTTTGACTTCTATACTCCATGAAATTAGTGGAAAATCCTTGATATTTGCGCTTCATCCAGAATCTTTTCATGGAAATATTCTTCTAAGCATTCTTGAATTTTACTCTACAAAGAAGTATCATGTTGACAATTTGGACGTTATTAGTTTCTGGATAATTTAATTCGTGAACTTGTTTTATTGAACTCTTATATCATTGTCATCATCCTCATGTTTATATTTTTTTGAAAGTCATCTGTGGCATGTAGTGCATAGATGGACTTGGTATGATTATGACTAGGGATTATTCGGTATAATCATGACCGTAATGTTACAAATGATGTGATAAAAGTCCTAATTAGCTCGTAGTGCATTGATGGACAGTTGTTGGCATGATCATGACCATTAATGAATACATGAATATCCTTGGCCCGTAGTGCATGGATAATTTGTGGTCGAGACCCTAATGAATATCTTTGGCCGTAGTGCAGGGATGATGTGGATTATTTATTAAGCTGAGTCTCAGCGATAAAAGTTATGAAAAACTTTTTAAATCATAAAAGATAATAGATTTTATTCTCTACTTGACTCTTTTAATGGATTGCTTATTCCACTGCAGTTAAACTTGTTGTCTATTGTATTTTATCAGTTTAACATTGTTGAAGGCTAATGATAAATTATCCTGCATTATCTTAGTCATAATATTTCTTACTGGGCTAGTTGAGCTCACCCTTTCTTTCACTATTCTCTTCAGGAAATGAACGTAACAGGGACTAGTCGGGGGATGGAGTGATGGTCCAGATGATAGTATTAGTAGTCCTCACTATTCTATGAAATAGTGTGATAATAATTATAATGAGGACTTATTCTGAGAGTGGATATTGTCTAGAAGACAATATTTGTATTAAAACTCACAGCTCTTGTTGTATATTTAAGATTGTATTTGTATTCTGTACCATGTATTTGGCGACTCAAGATGGGTGATGTATACCTAATTTTGGGGGCGTCACACATGACGTTGATTTCCATACACCAGAGCAGCGTCGTTCACCTCCGCCCGATGATGATACTTTTACTAGTTTATAGTTCATTTGTAATAATGTTATTATAGAGCATTTGTATATGTTGTAGTATCTAATTGCGTCTATATAAGTATTGTATAACATTTGTATATATTGTAGTGTCTAATTGCATCTGTTTAAGTATTGTAAATTATATTGTTTATCATTTATGGAACGTTAACTTATATTTGTAGTTGGTTAGCTTATATTTATGGAACATTAGCTTATAATACGTTTTGGTGGATATTTGAATGTGAATGTGAATGATAATGAGTTGAAGATTACGTTTTAATACTACATTGTATATTTGAATGTGAGATACAGGTGTATATTACTGTGTATTGGGTTGTGACAGGTTACAGGTACATTAATGGGTTTAAACACCTGGAAACTAAACTTTTAAAATATGCATTTAAAAAAAATAGTTAATTCCGGCGGAATAAGGTATTTCCGACGGAATTTCCCTCGGATTTAAAAAATAACCAATTTTTAATAAATACCAAAATATTCTAATTTTCAGTCGAAAATAGTTAACTCCGACAGAACATGTTCGTCGGAACTACGTTATCTCCAACGCATATTTCGTCAGAGTTAATAATTAGTCATTTTTAATAAATACCGGATTATTTTAATTTTCAGCCGGAAATAGGATAATTCCGAGGGAATATGTCCATCAAAAATAGGGTATATTATACTCGACGGAAAGTTTCGTCCTATATATTCAGTCGAAGATAGTTTATGTTCGACGAAAATCTGTCGGAGATAATTTCGTCAAAGATAATATAGATCTGACGGAATTTTTGACGAATCTTATCTTCGACGCGTATATATACGACCGAATTTCTGACGAAAATTTTCGTTGAAAATAATCTATTTTCGACTGAATAGGCTTAGGTCCGACGAAACATTCCGTCGGGATTAAGCTTTTTCTTGTAGTGTCTTTCCTATCCAAGATCTTGACAGGTACCTCCACGTACGTTAAATTTTTGGCTATCTCGTCTGGTTCTAACGCAATAATGTGGTTTTGGTCTTTCACATATTTACGAAACATAGATATGTGAAAAACATTATGAACATGAGACATGCTTGGAGGTAATGCGAGTCTATAGACCACATTTCCTATTCGGTCAAGAATCTCAAATGGACCAACAAATCGTGAATTGAGCTTTCTTCTCTTTCTGAATCTTTTAACTCCCTTCTATAGAGCAATACGTAACAGTACATGATCACCAATATTGAATTCCACGTCCTTTCAATGAAGATCAGCATAACTCTTTTGTCAATCTTGTGAGGTCTTTATACGTTGCCGAATCATTTGAATCTTTTTCGTAGTCATGCGTACTAATTTTGGTCCCAACAACGTTGCTTCACCCACCTCGTCCCAACATATTAGATGTAGACACTCGAAATTTTCTTTTCCTGTTACTAAACTATGCAGGAGGGCAAAAGCGTCTTTTTCACTTCGGAGATAACCATGGAGGACCACAACATCAATTCCAACCTCAGAGATAACCCTGAGGATATTCAAAGTCAACAACATTGACAACCTCAAAGATAACCCTGCAAAAAGACGGCTACAAATGTGTGAAAATCGGAGATAACCCCGGGAGGGGCAAAATGGTCATTTTGCCAACTCAACTTCACTTCAAACCAAATACACTCATTTCAACCCAAATTGTTTCAATAGAAGTCCCACAAGACCCATATCTTAACTTCGGAGCGCAAACTACGCAAAACAGCTCACCGGATTGCCTGACGGAAACCTAGAAATGCTATTTTGGTCATGGACCCATCTTTCTAGAATAAAAAAAAGGGCAAATCATATGTCATTATGTAGCTCTCAAAAAGAGCTTTATGAAATGGTATGGCACGCTTCCATCGGACTCCCGGATTAAAAGTTATGAAGCGCCTGAGGCGAACAGTAGCGTTGTCAGAGTGTACGTCTTGCGACACCAAGAAGACCCACGATTGCCTCGGCCACTGGTAGCCCGGATAGTCATAGAGTAGACTGTGGCACCCCCTCTATATATATGGGGCTTGGGGTGGCCTTATTTAGAAGAAAAAAATGGAGGAAACCCTATCCAATTGGCTTTGTACACACCATAAACTGAGTGCTTTCTTATTTCAAACACTTTTGAGCTTATATTCTATCATATTTTTACCTGCGGGAGCCGAGTACTCATCCATTTAAAGTTATTAGAGTCTTCTTTGATAGTCCACTATAAGCCTTCTTACACACTTTAAAGCCTTTCTCTTCATCTTTGCACACACTATTCTACACATTAAGAGTCTTGTTGTGTGTGTATGCCCGAACTTCGATCCGTGGTTTTCATTTCTGTCTGTATATATATACTTATATATGTATATATTTACATATGGACTAACATTATCGAGTTATGCCTCAATTTAGCCTAGACTTATGTTTGGAGCGTTTACTTGCTTTTATATATATATATATATAATTGTTGTCGGACATATCTAATGAGCCTTGATTTTACATCCGGAGCGTTTATTGCTTATATATATATATATATTGTGACGCCCCCAAAATAGGTATACAACACCCAACCTATTCTGAGTCGCCAAATACATGGTACAGAAAATAACTACAATTCTATTACTACAACAACACATATGCTGTGAGTTTTGATACAAATATATACCAACTGTGATTCATGTCCCAGTAGTGGGACAAAGACCTCACAAATGATACTTATATAAAATGTACAATCCAATAAGCTGCTTTTTAAAATTAAAATCTTTGGAAAATGCTCAAGGAAACCTTCGTACATAGGAGGCCATGAATTTGAGTTATGATAGATATCATATGTCCAGAGAATTATCCTTGGTTGATCCAATACATCCCAAAGAAAAATGAGAAGATTACTATCATGTTCCTTCCAATGGTGAGTCTTCTCTTGACATATAATTATCTCCACCGTCTGCAACTGAACGTTTTGTTTCAACCAAACTCCGAGATTATATAGGTAGTGCTCGTAGATATACTCAGCAAGTGGATGTACACAACCATGTCTTATGATAACACGAGGTTGTATGTCATGAGACATCTTGTATGATAGTGACAAAACACCCTTCCAAAGTTGGGTTCGCCTCACCCTATTCAGTTCACCAAAATTAAATATCAAATGACATATACAATATGACACACTTATCTAAAGTTCTCAATAAAATTATTTTCATACTATTTAGGGAGAACCTCAACAGCTATAGACCACCGTTCTATTTCCCTATTACCCTCTTTACGACCCAATTTACACTCTTGTTACCTGAAAGGAATTGTGAAGCAAAATGGTGAGCACAAATAGCCCAGTAAAGAATATCATGACTAATGATAATTAAATTATCAATAGCCTTCGTCAGTAATAAATCAGAGATTTAGAACATATGGTAGATGATAAGACTTTTCAACCATAGTCGCAGCGGAATGAGCAATCCATTAGAAGAGTTAAATAGACCATAAAGTCTATTATCTTCTTCATGTTAAAAGTCCACCACAATGTTTTATCCCAGTAACATTAATCAACAGATCCTGTTCACAGTCATTTGAATAACTCATAATCATAATTGCAGTTCTAATTTCCTCTTCTCATCCAAGACGAAGATAATTTTCATCACATGTCTTTACATGAAACATCAAAGATCATGGTTATACCAAATCACAGTTCATGTTCATAATCATACTAATAAGTTCATCTTTGCACTACAGGCCAAAGATATTCATCAACAAGTCATCTTTGCACTACATGCCAAAGATATTTAGCAACAGGTCATCTTTGCACTACGGGCCAAAGATATTCATCAATAATTCATCTTTGCACTACAGGCCAAAGATATTAATATCTCAAAGAAATACATAATCATTTCAGAATTTATATAAACCATAATTATAACAATTTTGATCAATTCACCTTTGCACTTAAGCTAAAAATATTCAATTGTAAATTCAATGGTCATGATCATACCAGTCAACAATTCATCTTTGCACTACTAGCCAAAGAGAACCCATAGTCACGATCACACCAATAATCTACTCATCTTTACACTTAAGTCAAAGAGAAATTTCATCAACGGGATTATAAAAATGTTATATATGATAATAAAAACAATATGATCAACAACTACATTTAATTTCAAGAGTAAGATTCATAAATCAATGATTTCATAACACCTTAATCTAAATGTTATAAATCACTTAATAATCTCATAATCTAATATTATTAATATTATCACAATATTTTAATCATTTCTTAAACTTATAAACAATTTATTTTAATTTTTTACACTTTAATAATTAATGCATTTAATCATCCTAAAATGCCAAACTCATAAAATTTCATCACCAATAACCAAAACCCTCATCAAAAATCTGCACAAACCTTTTATAGGATTCCCAAGTCATAAAATCCTATTTTCCAATTTTGTTACTTCACATAACATATTTAATTTATTTACTCATAACTAGTCCATTTTCATGAAAAATACCAAATCAGTACAAACAAATTTTCTTTTCTGGGATTTAGCAGAATATAGTCTCATATTGAACATATATTTTTCTCGAAATTTTTAAAATTCATTTACTATTTTTCATATAGCCAAAACTGCCGAATATTTAGACATTTATCATAAATTGTACTTTTGTCCAAAATTTGAAATTTACACAGAGTATACTTCATTATATACATGTACTCCCAATAAAAATTTCACCAATTTTGGAGTTAACCACAATGAGTTATAAGGGTTTACTTTTAAAATAGTTTTTTCCCATAAAATTCATAACTCCTAATCTATACATCCAAAAATCACCATTTTTGGACATAATCAAGAAAACTCATCAAATTATCATTTCAAATTTTTCCAAAATTTTTGAGGGTTCGAAAAAATTACAAAACTGAAAAACATAATAACCCTTAAAATCCCTTACCTCAAAAGAGCAGTATTTGTGACTGGGATATCGGATGTAAAGCCGAAGAAAACTTGCACTGAATAGCAACTCTCCAAGTATCTAAATACTCACAAAAATATGCTCGACAATATAGAGAGAAAGAAAATTTGTTTCTGGTGTGATTTTCAATTCTAACCTAAGCGGCTATTTATAGAAAAATACTAGAACGCCATAGGAGACTAAAATAATAAAATATTATTATTTTATTTTTTCTTACACACCAACCATTTGGAAACTCAGCAGCCAGCCATCTTGGACACTAATTAGCAGCCCACATGTTAAAAACCAAAGTGGGTCCCACCCAATTTTAATAAAAATTATTTTATTTTCCGAAACTTCAATAATTCATAGAAAATAGGCCGTTTATCAGAAAAATGCGAATTTTATATCCATTCCACACGAAATCGAATTCTCTACAACTTTTTAGCTTTAAGTTTTTCCAAATTCCAGACAGAAAATATCCGAAATCTACAAACGGATGATTTTTAACACCTTTTAAAATTCATAACAAATCATACGTTAATTTTTAACGGTTCAAAATTTGTAGACATATACTCAACTTATATGTATAATATATCCAAAAATCACAACGATCCAACGGTCGGATTAAAATTATAACTCACGCAATAGAGCTTTAAAACACCGATTTTATCTTTAATACCTCCATTCCGACAAAATACTGATAAAACCCCTCAACACTAATTCCTTCAATTATAACCACATAAATAAATCCATCATTTATATCCACATCAAATAAATATTTCCTTATCATATAAATCAATAATTAATTATTCACAAATAATATTACAGAATCACAATAATGACAACCAGGCGGCCCCAAGAAAGAGGGGCTTTTCGATAAGGATTTCTCCTTCATGGCGGCGCAATTAGGTGACCAAACCTCTCCTTGACAGAACTTTCTAGATATTGTCAATAATGCTATCTAATAATATTATTCAAATAATATGAATTATTAATCGATAATGGGAAATATTAATGCGATGATAATTATTGAAACAACAATATAAAATATCAACGCGAAAGAATTATTGAATCAATAAAATAAAATATTGAATAAGTAATTACTTTGTAACAATTATTGAGTAAGTGCCTTCTTACGTAAGAATCAATAATTCAACAATATTGTGCAATACTGAGTGTGCTATTATGCAACTAATGCCAGACATCGTATTTTAACCACTGTGTAATCCAACGATGTTAATCGTAATAATTACGCAGATTATTTATAAAAACTCAAACTTGTCGCTTTCTTCATCCGGTTATTACGTTATGGGCCCCCTATAATCGGTCATTGCTTGATAGCCGCATGCGAATATTCTCGACAAAGAAGAATATTCCACGACCAAATGAATATTTTCAGACAACAATGAGTATTTTATAACCACTTGCGTATTTAAAATAGTTACATATATCACCCTTAACTTTAACATTTTATCAATTTAACTATTTACTGAATAATAATTATAAGAAAAATTGAATACTTTTATTTCATAAAATTCGGGATCTTACATATATATATATATATATATATATATATATATATATATTTACATTTCTATCAGACCTGAAGTTTACTTCGAGGCCTTTTACTACTTTATTTACATTTAGTCTCGCTTGGAGTTTACTTCGTGGCGGTTGATCGTCTTTACTGTTTTCTTTACATTTAGTCCCGCCTGGAGTTTACTTCGTGGCTGTTGATTGCATTTACTGCTTTATTTACTTTTCTGATCCCCCATGGAGTTGCTTCGTGGTGGTTGATCATGTCCATATATATATATTTACCGCTTTTATATATTTACATTTCTGATCCCCCATGGAGTTGCTTCGTGGTGGTTGATCATGTCTATATATATATATTTACAGCTTTTATATATAACTGCTTACTTCTTTTCATATAAACTATGGTATCATGTGAGCCTAGGAATCATGTGATCACAAATTCAGTCTACTGAATCTAGATTCGGTTCCCGTGATGGACATTTTTCAGCTGTAAGCAGCTTGTACATTATTTATAATGTATGAATTTCCTTAGATGGCTGTCATGCCCATGAGGAGTTCGGCACTGTTGTATATTATTTTCTCGAAGATGCCTCGCATCTCGAAAATAAAAGCAAACAAGTCAAACATTTAATAATAAAATGGAAGTATGAAAAGGTCTCAATTCTTATTGAGCGCAGGGTTTGAAAAACCTCTTTTACAAAACTTCATTACTATATCTTGCTTAAAACTGAATTTTTCTATAAATTCAAAACCTTTGTATATAGGTGCGAACGAGGCCTCGCACTACTTTCAAATAATTGCACATTGATCCACACACACACACACACACACACACTCATATAACAGTTTCTTGAAAGGTGGCGGTCACCGTGGCAATACGGATGTCGGGGGATGCCTAACACTTTCCCTCCGCATAATCAAGCCCCCGAACCCAAATGAATCTTGTTTTCACAGACCCGTTTAGCAGTGTCATATCACTGGGTCAATGTGCAAACCTTTTTCGGTTGCGTTGGTGCAACCAGTTAAAAACACCAACTGGCGACTCTTAAAGTCAAATCGTCAACATTACACATCTCGGACCTTTTTCACTTGTTTTTTCAAACAAATCTCACATAACAATGAGAACACCAAAGAACAAGTAACGAAAAGGGACAACTAAAAATCCCGACGTCGACAGGTGGCGACTCTGCTGGGAACTCCAATAAGAGGGCTTAAGCCGCTATTACAAGCTTTTCAAAACTGTTATATACTTGTGTGTGAATGTTGCATTTACATTTATGATGAATGTGTACGAATGCATTTTACTTACTGCACTGCAAAATATCTATCTGTGATATTAGTGCTTCGCACATGTCATAATTTTCATAAACGGTGAGACACGTTGTATGTGAATGTATGTTGTGTGATTCCTCTAGCAGGAGGTTATCCTGTCGGTGTTTGATTACTGGACTCGTAGGGAGACTAATTCCAACGAGGCCCAGGAAAGGCACCACCCAGATTCGCTCTCGTTGAAAGACCGGATTAACTTCCCATCAAGTAGATTGCAATGATCTGGGGACCTTCATACCAAAAAGCCACGAGAGTAACCCTAAGATAGGTCAACCTCTGATAAACCAAAGGCGGAGGAAAGTCTCTTTATGCTTTCCATTTTCAATTACTCGTAAAAGCATTTACTTATAATTTTATTCCATGTGCAACTTTATGTAATGGAAAATATGAAGAATATTTGTGCATTCTGTGACGACCCCAAAAGAGGTATACAACACCCATTCTGAGTCGCCAAATACATGGTACAGAAAGCAAACTACAACTTCAATAATACAATTATCGTGCAAAATACGACAACACATACTGTGAGTTTAAATACAAATATTGTCTTCTAATCAATATCCACACTCAAATAAGTCCTTATTACAATTATTCATACACTATTTTACAGAAATAGTGAGGACTGCTACAACAACTTTATAGAACCATCACTCCATACCCCGACTAGATCCTGCTATGTTCTCACCTCCTGAGAAGAAAAATGGAACGAAAGGAAAAGGGTAAACTCACCTAGCCCAGTAAAGAATATTATGACTAAGATAATATATAACAAATTATCATTAGTCTTCAACAGGGAAAAATCTTATAGAATATAATAGACAACAAGTTTTAGATCAACAAATACAGCGAAAACAACAATACATTAGAAGAGTCACGTAGAGAATGAATTCTACTATCTTCTATGATTTAAAAGTCCATCATCAATATTTTATCCCTGTAACATCAATCAATATACATCTTTAATCAAATATTCATCTTTGCACTATAGGCCAAAGATATTCATTTATATCTTGATAAATTCATGTTCATCTCAACACTTGTTCATCTTTGCACTATGGGCCAAAGATATTCATCAGTTAATCATTCATCTTTGCACTACAGGCCAAAGATATTCAATAATATCATCATTTAAGACTGAGGATCATGAAAAATATTTTAAAGAAAACGAATCCAGTGAGACAGAAGGACAAATATTAGGGATTCGTATAACAGTTTATCCAAGATCAATAATACTTCATAATAACCAATTGTGAAGCAGAATTCAAAAATAAAGATCAAAACATGGATACAGTCAAAGATAGTAACCATAATAGACATCTTGGACAAAAAAGAAAATTTTTATTTTTTGGTGAATAGTACCGTATTCGTGAATAGTGTCGTATACGTGAATAGTGCCGTATACGTGAATAGTAACCGCAACACAAAAAGTTCTAAATTTGATTAAAAAGTTCAAACCAATATTTCGCCATAATAATATTGAAGAAAATAATATCATTTAAGAAGAAAATAACGTCCCTTACTTCAAAATAACGGTACTTTTGATCGAAATATCGGATATAAAGTCGAAGAAAGCTTGTACCGAACAGCAACTCTCAAAGTATCTAAATACTCACAAAAATACGCTCGATAATCTAGAGAGAAAGAAAACTTGTTTCTAGTGTGATTTTCAATTCTAACCTAAGCGTCTATTTATAGGAAAATGCTAGAACGCCATAGGAGACTAAAATAATATTATTTTTCATTCTTTCTTCTACGCATACATCAATTGAACAAGCTAGCCACCAAATCTAAAAAATTTTAGCAGCCCATGTGCATTCAACACCAACCAAAAAGTGGGTCCCACTCATAATTTAATAAAAATCATTTTATTTTTCGAAACTTCAGTAATTCATAGAAAATAGCCTATTTATCAGAAAAATACTGAATTTTATGTCCATTCCACACGAAATCGAATTCTCTACAACTTTGTAGCTTTGAGTTTTTCAAAATTCCAAATAGAAAATATCCGAAATCCATAAACGGGTGATTTTTAATACCTCCATTCCGACAAAATACTGATAAAACACCTCAGCATTAATTCCGTCATTTATAACCACATAAATAAATCCATCATTAATATCCACATCAAATAAATATTTCCTTATCATATAAATCAATAATTAATTATTCACAAATAATATTACGAATCATAATAATGACAACGTGCGGTTCCCAAGAAAGAGGGGCTTTTTCGATAAGGATTTCTCCTCTTCGGGCGCCGCAATTAGGTGACCAAACCTCTCCTCGATGTGAACTTTCTAGACATTGCCAATAATGCTATCTAATAATATTATTCAAATAATATGAATTATTGATCCGATAATGGGAAATACTGTGCAGTGACATTTATTTAAACAACAATAATATAAACTATCAACGCAGTAATTATTGAATCAATAAAATAAAATATTGAACAGTAACTATTGTAACAATTATTGAGTAGTGCCTTCTTACGTAAAAATCAATAATTCCAAAAATACTGTCACAATACTGGTGCTATCTTTCTGCAACCACGCCAGCGTATTCTTTGTATTTTAACCACCGAAGTATTCAACAATTGTTAATTGGTAACAATTACGTCGTTATTTATAAAACTCAAAATTTGTCGTTTTCTTAATCCGCAGTTATTCCATTATGGGGCCCACAATTTACTGCTCCGTCGTACGGATATTCCCAACAAAAAGAATATTCCACGACCAAACAAATATTCCCCGACAGAATGAATAATTTATAACCACTTGCTTATTTTGCAAAATTTGCATATTTCACCCATAACCAAAGCATTATATCAAATTAACACCTTCTTAATTTAGAATAATGAATAGAGGAAAATTTTAATTTTATTTATAATAAGTTGGGGTATTACACATACATATTATCAAATAACACCCGTTTTTGCAGGACAATATTCCTAAAATGGGCACATTATAATAGCTTATATTATTCCTAAGATTAAACTACATAAGTCTTTAGTAGGGAAGCAATTGACCCTGTTTCCCGTTCAAAGTCCAAAAGGGCATTAAGCCCGCAGTCAGACATGGATAAAAGTGCCCAGCCTGATCCTACTCCTGTCTCTCGCAAGGAGTTCGAAAGATTAAGCTATCAAATTACGGAGTTGGTTGTTATGTTCAAAGAACTACACCAATCTACTTAGGGTTCAAAAATACCCCTCCACACAGAATCCTCTGCACATGGAGGAATCAGGGTATTGGCAAAAAGATGGAAACCCAAATACCAAAACCTCATTCCAATAAAGAAATCACAAATCTCAGGGATGATTGAGAAATTGGGGATATAAGAAAGAAAGTCCAACAAATGGAGGAGGACCATCCGGTCAATCAAAGGGACTAGAAACTATGGGAGTGTCACCTATTCAGATCTCTGCATATTCCCAGGGGCTCGATATCCTGCCAAATTCAAAGTCCCGAGTTTGAAAAGTACAATGGGGTGAGCGATCCCTATACGATCTCGAAAGTGTACATCATGAACCGGGATCTTATCTTTGAAGATGAAAGCCTCGAATCTGACTTTTTCAAAAAGAGTCTCACTGCAGAGGCTAAGGCATGGTATGCTCGACTTGATAATGCCAAAATCCACAACTGGGAAGAATTGGCCCACACCTTTCTAAGTCAGTACAGTTTTCAGTCACAAAAGGCACCTGATCGATACCAAGTGACTAAAGTCAAAAAGCAAAATCTTGTATCTTTCCGAGAATATGCCCAAAGGTAGAGACATCTATGATATAAGTCATTCCATCCATGATGTAAGCCGAGATGGTAATAGCGTTTATTGATATCAAGAGGCTCACGTACTACGAGAGGATCCTGAGGCATAGAAAAGCCGTTCTCGAAATGATCAAACACGACGAAATGGCGAGAGATGGGCACAAGGCGAAGCAAGATTAAAGACTTCACTGCCTTGGAAGCAGTCACCAAGCATATACAGACTGGCAAATATGCGAGCGATCCCAAGGGTGTACTCGATAAAGGCAATGAAGTTGTATCCCTTGTTGTACAGGGGCAAATTAGGAGACCAACCTACAGTCCCCCCATTTGGAAAATGCAAGACAATCTGCCATCTCAACCACAAGCTGTATTCAACCAATGCCCAGACAAGAAAAGAAAATTTGAAAGAATGGAAATTCGGGTGTTCACTCCGATGGGCGATTCCCTTGAAAATGTATTGGCGATATTAATGGATCACAAGAAAATTATCGAATTGGCCCCACCTCTGGAACCAGGGAGCAAAAGATACAATCCAAGCCAAAGATGTGCTTACCACTACGGGTCTCCAGGACACGCTACACAAGATTGTTGGTCTTTAAAGCATAAAATTCAAAATCTGATCGAAAGTGGCAGTATTGTGGTCCAACAACCTAATCAACAGAATGTCAACACCAACCTTCCGTTGCAGCATGATACGAGGGAAGTAAACATGATCGGGTCAGAAAGCGCTAAAAGGTATCCAATTCGTAAGATAGAAGAATACCCCCAAAGGCACAGATCAAATGTCCTAAAGTGGGAAAACTCGGAGAAGGGTATGATAGTAATGCAAAAATTAGAGACAATCCAGAATCAAGTAAATCTGCTAGCTAAGCTGATAGTGCGCCAACATCAGGATACGAGACAGTTTTTCACTCAACTATCAAAAGGCCAAGAAAAGGGGGATGATAAATTGCTAGAAAATCTCGCCAACAGAAAAATCGCTCGGGGGAATGCGAATTCTCAAAGAAGAAAGATCAAACCACCTCCACAAGAGTCCGAAAATTCAGTCCTCTAAGCAAATCCTATGAAGAAATGTTATACTTTCTGATAAGCGAAGGAAGGATTACTAAGCTGCTACCTCCTATAAATCCCAAGATGAAAAGTTATGATTCCACCAAGATATGTCTCTACCATTCTAACTCACTTGGACATACAACTGAGGAATGTTGGTCTTTAAAATACAGGATCTCATTAAAAATGGAGAGCTGGAGATAGAATTTCCCATGACCAAAAAAGGCAAAAAGGAAACAAAAAGTTTAAGATGTCCACTTGAGATAGGCAGCTCAAATGAGGTGAAGGCTATGAGCGATAATCCTGGCAGAACCCAAGATGAAATGATCCTAATGCAGGAAATGACAGAGGAGACAAGAGAATCCCCAAAGGAGATTCCTCCACCAACATCCAACATCATGTGGTCCAAAGATGACAACCACATTCCAAATCTTATAACCTTGGATGATGCAGAGGAAATATTGATCCTTTCCAAGGAAGAAAAAGCAAAAAAGGAAAGTTCCTTGCAAGAAATGCGACAACAGTTCGAGGGAGATTTTATGGTCGAATCCTCTCAAGCCCAGGAAAAGCGTGAAGGAACAGATAAAGGAAAAGGTGGTGAGGTTGTCGGGGAAACCAACCCATCAAAGAATCAAGAGTTCATACCTTTTTGCGATGGGTCCAGTTCAAGCATCCTTGAGGAATGTACTGAACCAGGAAGCAATCAAGTTATGGCCATAAGTGAAGACATTCAAACCCAAGAAGTAACCTCTGTCGCGAGCCTTGAAGGAAACATAACCACTGACAACTGGACTATCAGGCCTCAATTAGCCAAAAAGATGTAGATCCAGGGGATAAAGTTGCGAGTTCCAGAAGATGTTGGGACAGTATCAATTTCTTCGTAGTATGCCTTTTATTTTCCATGCGTGTAAATATTGAAAAAAAGGAAAAAAAAGAAAAGAAAAAAAAGAGAGAGAGAAAAGAAAAAAAAGAAAAAAAGAGAAAAAGAAAAAAAAAGAAAAAAAAATCAAAAAATCAAAAATCAAGTCAGTCAGGTTTCAGTTCATTGGGGCGAACTACGTTGACTGATCTCCCTGATACACAAGAGTACGTAGGCAACCATATTCTATATGGCCCGGTCGCAATAAACAAAAAACAACAAAAACATTTCTGCCCTTTCTCTACAAAAACAAAAACCATAAAAATACTTCTACACTCTTCTTCATCAATAAAGCTTCTACACCCATCTGCCTTTCACATTCAGCGTTGAACCTCTTACACTAGGCCTGAACTACAAAAGACCTGATCTCCCCTCATCAATGGGAGTACGTAGGCAGCCATTTATGGTGCGGTCAAACCAAACAAAAACCCAAAAAACCCAAAAAACCCAAACAAACACTTCTCAAACAAATAATTCTCAAACAAACACTTGTCAAACCGTTTATCTTATCAAGCAGGAACTACGCAGACCTGATCTCCCTCACATATAGGAGTATGTAGGAAACCATCAGTGGTGCGGTCTGATCCTCAAAAGAAACATCCAAACCCAAAACATCAAGTCTACGCCCCAAAGACAACCCTTCAAGTCAGCGACCCATGTGGAGAAGACCCAACAACACTTCAATGTCACTCCATCGAAATTGGCACAAATCCCAGAAAGGAAGAAATAGCGATACGCCAAGACAACTAGTAGCAAGGACCTTCAAAGAGCCGATACCCTCAATCACAAGTCTTCATTAAATAAAAAGAAAACCAGCTAGTCCGATTGCGCAAACAAATCAGGAATAATGATTGAGGGCATCAAAGCCCAACTCCACTGTCTGTTCACCATTTAGTATAGAGGTAAAAGCCTCTTGCGATCTCTTCATCTTATCAGCCCATCTGTCAAAACAAATATCCCAGACAACAAGCAAGGCTGGGACAATCTCGAAAATAGCAACAACTCAACACTGGGGCATTTATCAACCATTCTAAAGAGGAAAATGCCTCGGTCAACACCATCAGCATGGTTCATCATCATCAGAGCTTCCCTCATATCATCTCACTGGCGATTCGGACATTGTTCACTCGTGATTTGGTCAACAAAGAGACTTTCTCGTATGAATCCCTGACATCAGTATGCGAAAGGACTGGGGCATTTTCCGATTCCAGGAAAGCGAAGGATTTTAAAGCGGGATCAAGCCTCTCGTCAATAGAAGGAAAACTCCTGAAAGAAATCACGGCGATATAAGCTTGCCCCTACAAGAAAAAGGAGAAAATTCTCAAAAAAAGTTCTTAACTCAAAAGTAAAGGCCCAATGAAAAAAGGTTTGGTGAATGAAATATACACCATCAAACATGTTAACCTGCGTCAAATCTTCATAAGTTGAGGCCTCTGCACCGAAGTTCAAATCTCAACAGCAAAAGAGCGAGCTGCACCATCCAGGGATATCAGCGGAATTCAAGTCATCAGTTCAGCCAAGTTGCGAATCAAATATTCAAAGAAATGGGGCACAAGCACCTAACAGCGAAAGGAAACTACAAATCACCTCAAAAAGGGTGAGGCACTACATCAACGTACATCTCTATCCAGCGTAACATCAGCGCAACATCAAGACAGTTCAGCGATGAAAGATTTATATTACCACCGTTCGAGTGGGAACCAAAACAGTTGGGCGATGTCAGCATATTCAACTACCAGCAGGGTAGGATCTGTTGTCAAACTACCATCAGGGTAGGCAAAATTGTAAACTACCAGCGTATGCATCGGAGACATCTCAATTTCTCTTCATCAAACAGGCATTAGCGACACCGACAAAAAGCCAAACTGTTGTAGTCAACACCAGCATAGGCATCAGCAATCCCCAGTAAAGGTAAAGTGATTTGCGAAAACATTCTAAACATGCATCATAACATTCATTACATTGCGATTTGCGATTTACGATTTGCGATTTACTATTTGCGATTTGCGATATGCGAAATGCGATGTGCGAGTTGCGAAGTATGATTGGCTAAAAGCGAAATGCGAAGTGCGAAATGCAATGTGCGATTTGCGAACTGTGATTTGCGAAAACATTTTAACATTCATCATCACATTCACTACATTTTGCATCATTAAAAATATCTTGTCATATTTCAAGTGTCTACTAATCTTTATCATGTCCATTGCATTGCATGAACATGATAAAGAGGGGTATCTGTAGACACTCGAAATTTTCTTTTCCTGTTACTAACTATGTAGGAGGGCAAAAGCATCTTTTTCACTCCAAAGATAACCCTGGAGAACCACAACATCAATTCCAACCTCAGAGATAACCCTGAGGATATTCAGAGTCAACAACATTGACAACCTCAAAGATAACCCTGCGAAAAGACGGCTACAAATGTGTGAAAACCAGAGATAACCCCGGGAGGGGAAAAATGGTCATTTTGCCAACTCAACTTCACTTCAAACCAAATACACTCATTTCAACCCAAATTGCTTCAATAGAAGTCCCACAAGACCCATATCTTAACTTTGGAGCGCAAACTACGTAAAACAACTCACCGGATTGCCTGACGGAAACCTAGAAATGCTATTTTGGTCATGGACCCATCTTCCTAGAATTAAAAAAGGGCAAATCCTATGTCATTATATAGCTCTCGGAAAGAGCTTTATGGAATGGTATGGCACGCTTCCATCGGACTCCCGGATTAAAAGTTATGAACATCGAGAAATGAGCAGTAGCGTTGTCCGAAGTATACGTCTTTGCGACACTGGCCGAGACCCACGGTGCCCAGCCACTGGGCATTTGCGAGTGAACTTCTGCGGTGCCCCCCTCTATATATATGGGGCTTGGGGTGGCCTTATTTAGAAGAAAAAAAGGGAGGAAACCCTGTCCAATTGGCTTTGTACACACCATAAACTGAGTGCTTTCTTATTTCAAACACTTTTGAGCTTATATTCTATCATATTTTTACCGACGGGAGCCGAGTACTCATCCATTTAAATTTTTTAAAGTCTTCGTTGATAGTCCACTGTAAGCCTTCTTACACACTTTAAAGCATTTCTCTTCATCTTTGCACACACTATTCTACACATTGAGAGTCGTGTTGTGTAGTATATGCCGGATTTCTATTCAAGTAGTTTTCATTTTTTCTCGTATATATATACTTATATATGTATATATTTATATATGGACTAACATTATCGAGTTATGCCTCGATTGAGCCTGAACTTATGTCCAAGCGTTTACTTGCTTTTTATATATATATATATATATATATATATATATATATATATATATATATAATGCTTGTCAGACATATATCTTATGAGCCCGGATTTTACATCCAGGAGAGTTTACTTGCTATATATATATATATATATATATATATATATATATATATATATATATATATATAATTGTCAGCACGGAGTTTACTTGAGGCCTTTTACCGCTTTTATTTACATTTAGTCCCTTTCGAGTTTACTTCGTGGCGGTTGATCGCCTCTTCTTCGCTTTCTTTACATTTAGACCACTTTGAGTTTACTTGTATGGCGGTTGTGATTTATTCTTGGTTTATTTACTTTTTACGATCTTAGTGGAGTTGCTTCGTGGTGGTTGATCATGTCCATATATATATATTTACCGCTTTTATATATTTACATTTCTGATGATCCCCCATGGAGTTACTTCGTGGAGTTACTTCGTGGTGGTTGATCATATATATATATATATATATATATATTTACAGCTTTTATATATAACTGCTTACTACTTTCCATACAAACTGCGGTATCATGTGAGCCTAGGAATCATGTGATCACAGATTTAGTCTACTTCATCTACATTCGGTTCCCGTGATGGACATTTTTCAGCTGTAAGTAGCTTGTACATTATTTACAAAAGTTATTTGAATTTCCTTAGATGGTGTCATGCCCATGAGGAGTTCTAAGATCGTCAGATATTATTTTCTCAAGATGCCTCGATCTCAAAAATAAAAGCAAACAAGCCGAACATTTAATAATAAAATGGAAGTATGAAAAGGTCTCAATTCCTATTGAGCACGCGGGGTTTGAAAAACCTCTTTACAAAACTTCATTGCTATATCTTTCTTAAAACCTGAATTTTCTATAAATTCAAACCCTTTGTATATAGGTGCGAATAAGGCCTGCGACTACTTTCAAATAATTGCACATTGATCCACACACACACACACACATTCATATAACAGTTTCTTGAAAAGTGGTGGTCACCATGGCAACACGGATGTCGGGGGGTGCCTAACACCTTCCCTCCGCATAATCAAGCCCCCGAACCCAAATGAATCTCGGTTTCACAGACCCATTTAGCAGTGTCATATCACTGGGTCAATGTGCAAACCTTTTTCTGTTGCGTTGGTTCAACCAGTTAAAAAGACCAACTGGCGACTCTTAAAGTCAAATCGTCGACATTACACATGTCGGACCTTTTTCACTTTTTTTTTCAAACAAATCTCACATAACAATGAGAACACCAAAGAACAAGTAACGAAAAGGGACAACTAAAAATCCCGACGTCAACACTAGAGAATGACACTTTCGTCTATACAATGCCTCGAATGGAGTCATGCCTATACTTGCCTGATAACTGTTGTTGTAGGAGAATTCCACCAATGGCAAGTACCTATCCTAACTTCCTTTGAAATCTAGGACACAGAGTCTTAATAGATCTTCAAGAGTTTGAATAGTCCTTTCTGATTGCCCGTCCGTTTGAGGATGGTATGCGAACCAGAATCAGAATCTGCGCCCATAGCTTTACTCGCAAGCTAACCCAAAATCGAGAAGTGAATCTTGGGTCACGATCCAAAACTATGGATACCATGCAATCTCACAATCTCATTCACGTACATACGAGCAAGACGTTCAAGGGAATAAGTCTCACGTATAGGAAAGAAATGAGCAGACTTGATTAATCTATCAACAATAACCCAAATCGCATTTATGCCTTGAGAAACTTTTTTAAGACCTGTAACGAAATCCATGGTAATCTGTTCCCACTTCCATTTCAGAATGTCAAGTGGTTGCAATGGACCATTTGGCACTTGATACTCCGCCTTTACACATTGACAAGTTAAACACCTTGAGATAAACTCGATATATAGAGAGAGAAAACTTCAGTTTCTGGTGTGATTTTTAATTCTAACTAAGCACCCTATTTATAGGAAAAACTTAGCATGCCAAAGCTGACAAATTTGCCTCTAATGGCTTCTACGCATCCAACTTTGAAAATTTAGCCCACCACTTTTGAAAAACATTTCAGCACATTTCTCACCAACAAAAAGTGGGGCCTACCATGTTTTTAATAAAAATATTTGTTTCTGAAACTTCAATAATTCATAATAAATAGCTCTTTTATCAGAAAAATACGAATTTTATATCCATTCCATAGGAAATTAAATTCTCTACAACTTTGTATATTTAAGTTTTTCCAAATTCCAAACGAAAAATGACCGAAATCCACATACAGATGATTTTCAACACATCTATTCTAACAAAATACTGATAAAACACCCCAGATATAATTCCTTCATTTATAATCACATAAAATAAATATTTCCCTATCCTTCATTTATATCCACACAAAATAAATATTTTCTTATCATATAAATCAATAATTAATTATTTACAAATAATATTACAGAATCACAATTATGACAACCAGGTCGTTCCCAGGAAAGAGCGCGCAATTAGGTGACATAACCCCTTTCCTAGACAGAACTTCCTTAGACATTACCAATAATGCTATCTAATAATATTATTTAAATAATATAAATTATTGATCCGATAATGGAAAAAATCTTTGGCAAATGACAATTATTGAAACAACAATAATATAAAATATCAACGTAGCAATTATTGAATCAATAAAATAAAATATTGAGCAAATTAATTCTTTGTAACAATTATTGAGTAGTGCCTTCTTACGTAAGAATCAATAATTCAAAAATCTGCAATATCGTATGGCTACTATCCATCCAACGCCAGACATCGTATTTTAACCACCATGTAATCCAATAGTGTTAACGGTAATAATTACGCTATTATTTATAAAAACTCAAACTTGTCATTTTCTTCATCCGACCGTTTTCCGTTATGGGGCCCATAAATGGTTGTGCCGTCATACGAATATTCCCCGACAGCAAGAATATTCCATGACCAAACGAATATTCTCCGACAACAATGAATATTTATAACAACTTTCTTATTTTGTAAAATTTGCACATTTCACCCATAACCAAAGCATTATATCAAATTAACTCCTTATTATTTCAAGATAATGAATAGAGGAAATTTAATTTTATTTATAAAAAGTTGGGGTCTTACATGGACGATCAACTGCCACGAAGTAAACTCCGGGCAGGACTTTGATTTATATATATATATATATATAAAAGGCCACGAAGTAAACTCCGGGACAGATAAAAATGTAAATATATATGTGTGTATGTGTGTGTGTCTGTGTGTCTGTGTGTGTGAGTGTATATATATATATATATATATATATATAAAAGTGGTAAATGGCCACGAAGTAAACTCCAGGCCTGACATAAATGTAAATATATATATAAGCGATAAACGCACCGGATATTCTATTCAGGCTCAATCGAATTCGAGTTTGATGATATATATATATATATATATATATAAGCAATAAAAAGTCACGGATCGAAAATCCGGGCATACCCACTCGAAAAGACACTCAATGTTAGTATATATATAGATATAAAAGTAGTAGAAAGCTTAAAAATCAGAAATATCTTACAGTGGGCTGCCAAGAAGACTTTAGATAGCTTTTGACACCTAAAAACTCGGTTTCCACCGGTTATGTGACGCCCCCAAAACAGGTATACATCACCCATCTTGAGTCACCAAATATATGGTACAAAATCAAATACAAACTTAATTATACAACTGTCGTGTACAATACGACAAAACATAGCTGAGAGTTTAAACAAGAATATTGCCTTCTAGACAATATCCACTCTCAATGGTGTCCTCATTATAATTATTATCACATTATTCCGTAGAATAGTGAGGACTACTAAAGTCATTTATCATGGACCATCACTCCATTCCCCGACTCGTCCCAGCTATATTCTCATTTCCTGAAGAGAACAATGAAAGCAAAAGGGTGAGCTCAACTAGCCCAGTAAAAAATATTATGACTAAGATAATGCAGAATAAATTATCCTTAGCCTTCAACAGTATAATAACTGATAGAATACAATAAACAACAAGTTTTAGATCAACAACTGCAGCGGAATAAGCAATCCATTAGAAGAGTCAAGTAGAGCATAAAATCTACTATCTTCTGTGATTTAAAAAGTTTTTCATCAACTTTATCCATGTAATACCCATTAACAGTTCTTCATTATACCCAAGACAAAAAGAATTCTCATCACCTGTCTTCACCTAAACCACCAAAGATTATAGTTAAATCAACAATTCATATTTATAATCATGTAAATCAACAGTTTCTCCTTACCACAAAGGCTTAATAGAGCATTTACTCTATATCCTTACCCCAAAGGCTAAAGATATTCAAATGTAATAACAATGATCATACCAATCAGTTGTCTACCTTTGCACTACGGGCCAAAGATATTCAACTACAAAACCAATGGTCATGATCATACCAATCAATTGTCTGTCAGTGCATTACGGCCAAAGACATTCAACTGTTAACTAATGGTCATGATCCTGCCAATCACATCATCGAATTATCCATGCACTACGGGCCAAAGATATTTGTTATTATCACCAGTGGTTATGATCATGTCATACACCTGTCCATCTTTGCACTACGGGCCAAAGCTTTCAATCAACAGTTTGTCTTCGCACGTAAGCCAAATATATACAATTATAAAACCAATAATCAACAGTCCATCTATGCATGTAAGCCAAAAATGACTTTCATCACAATATAAGCATGAGGATGATGACAATGATATAAGCATTAATCAAACGAAATCAAGGATAAATATTAAAGACTTTAAATTTATCCAGAGTTTAAAAATATCCAAATTGTCAACATGATACTGCTTTGTAAAGTAAAATTCAAGAATAATATTCATGTACCAAAAATAATTTGGACAGAAAAGAAATATATTTTTTGGGTAAATAGTACCCCGTGAACAGTACCCTGTAAATAGTACTTCGGGAATAGTACCTCATAAATAGTACTCCGACATGAAAAGTACCCCAAATACCCGAGTGAATAATATTCGGGTGAATAGTAATTGGGTGAATAGTAACTCATGAATAGTACTCTGGCATGAAAAGTGCGTCGAATACTCGAGTGAATAATATTTGAGTGAATAGTAACTGGGTGAATAATAACCCATAAATAGTAACTCATGAATAGTATTCCGTCATAAAAAGATCAATAATTATCAAGAAAGCTCAGAATAATATTTTCATGAAAAAATACTGGATAAAGCGCAAATATCAAGGATATTCTACTAATTTTATGGAGTATAGAAGCCAAAACTTCAACAAAATGAGTATAGAATTCAAAATCTGAAATAAAATAATATTATATACATACTACAGAGTATGGAAGAAAATATTATTTCAAGAGAATATTGAACAAAAATAACATCCCTTGAACGAAAATAATATTCCAACGAATATTTAACAAAGATAATATTCCTACAAATATTGAACGAATATAATATTCTTTATGAATATTGAACGAAAATAATATTCATACGAATACGAAAAATAATATCTCTTCAAAATATGAAATAAATAATACCCCTTACTTACAACGGTTGAACGAAAATAATATTCCTTACGAATATTGAACGGAAATAATATTCCTTACTAATATTAAATGAATATAATGAATATTGAACGATAATAATATTCATATGAATACGAAAAATAATATCTCTTCAGAGTATAAAAAAAATAACCCTTACCTCCGAAGAAGACTGGATACTGGAATAGTGAGGTAGCAGACTTCCCTTCTTCTTTCTCTCTATAATTTCTCTCTATAATAATTGCTCTTATGAGACTTAGTGAATTGGTGAGAAATGAAAGAAGAATGAGCTTCTATTTATAGGAAAATATAGTTTTAATAATTACACATTTTGGGGCTCGAAATATTACAGTATAATACCTTCCTCTTTTTTTCATTTTTAATTTAGTCCTGCAAGTATTATCAAACTTGCACCACATCCCCTAATAGTAAATCATGTGAATCAATAGTAAATCATGTGACTCAATAGTTCTAAACATGTGAAAAAATTAATTATAGTATAGTACCTTCAACTATACCTCCATTTTTAATTTAGTCATGCAAGTATTATCAATCTTGCATCAACTCCCCTAATAGTAAATTATGTGAATTAATAGTACACACATGTGAACACATAGTTATAAGCATGTGAATTAATAGCAATTAAGTGCTAATTTATCTGATTAATTACCCGATTGGTCAATATAACCTCCAGACATCAATTATTATTGAAATAGATGTCAATTTCCACTAACACTAATAATCCCAACATAATGGAACTATCAAATTCATCTTTAATCAACACAAACTTATTCATCATTAATATTATAACTCACAATATTTAACAACCAGGTCGTTCCCAGGAAAGATGGGGTTTTCCGATAAGGATTTCTCCTTATTGGCGCGTAATTAGATGACCTAACCTCTCCTTGACAGAAATTCTAGACATTGTCAATATTTCAAATAATAATATGAATAACTGTGTCATCTCAATTATTGATTTAATAATATAAAATATTATGACAATAATTAAATAAAATTGAGTAACTTCTCACGTAAGCATCAATAATCAAAGATATTGTACAATACTGTGTGCTACTATGCAACCACGCATATTACTATACTTTTATTACCGATTATTTTATGACAACTTGCTTACTTTGAAAAATTTTCAAATATCACCCTTAACTTTAAACTTTTATCAATTTAACCATTTACTAAATAGAATAATTATAAGAAAATTGAATACTTTCATTTCATAAAATTCGGGATCTCACAGGTTAAACTTCAGTATGTTATAAAATACGAGCTTACAAGTGTTTAGAAAGAAGAATCACTCAGTTTAGAGCACTCTAGCAGGGGTTACGGGCTGAAATGGACAAAGTTTTCTCTCGTTTTTCCTTTTTTTCAAATGAGCTACTAAGAGCTCATATTTAAAGACCAGATGGTTGCGGGTTAGCCCGTGGCAGCCGCGGGTCTACCTATGGCTACCCGGGTTGGCCCGGGCCATGCGAGTCTCGTCATCTCGAAGTACGTGTACTTGGGCTACGTGATATCCACTCAAACCTTCATAACTTTCAATCCGGGCTCCGATAAAGGAGTGATGTACCTTTTCAAAAAGTTGTTGTCGAGAGCTACATAATGGCATGGGATTAGAGGTTGTACGAAGCCAGGAAGATGGGTCCATGATCAGATCTCCAAGTCTTCAAAGTCTATCTGTTGTAGTATCTTGTGCAGTTGTCACTCGAGATTTGAGCTATGATTCTTGTGGGATACCTTGGTACGTAGTTTAAATTTGATTGTGTTGAGACGACGTTGGTGTGATGTTGAGGTGGAAAAAAGACATTTTTACCCCCGCCGGAGTTATCTCCGGCTTTAGCACAAATATAGCAGTTGTTTTCAGAGTTATCTCTGAGATTGGGCTGTTGTGGATGATGAATGTCCTCAGGGTTATCTCTGAGGTGTGCTTAACCTCCCAGGACAAACTCTGGGGCTGATTTGAGTATCCCGGGGTTGTCCCCAGGGTTGCCTCCGGGGTTGAAACTGACTTTTCTGGGGTTATCTCTAGAACTTGAACTGTATCCCTAGGGGTTATCTTCGAGGTTGGAACTGAATCTCCTGGGGTTATCTTTGAGATTGAAAACTAGACTTCCCGGGGATGTCTCCAGGATTGAAAACTGATATGACTTCCAGAGTTATCTCTGGAAGACGATTCTGCCCTCCTGCAGGGTTAATAACAAAAACACAAAATTTTGAGTGTCTACATCTACAATAAAGATTAGCCTCCTTAGCGATCAGCGGCTTTCTAGATAATATAGATTTTAACATTAATCATAAAAGAACATTTGAGTAAATAGTTACCATACAATTCAATCCTTCCACCATATAATGTCCCAATTAAATATAAGACATGGAATTACTGTCAAGTCTTATTTTATTTAATTATGTGTATTTCTATTCTCAAATGCACAACTCAAATAATGTAAATTAGAAACTCATTTATAATTTTATTCTGTCTTGGCCAAAGACTACTGGGTTATCATTCATCGAATCACATAGGACATTCCCTTCTTTTTCTTGAAGAGGTAGATTCTTTGTTGGCCATTCATTATCTCTATGTACAACTTATTACACCCAAGTATACTCTTTGATATACCCTAAGGGTCTTAAGGGATATGTCAAAGCAGCATTATACACAATATACTATGATGATCCCAAGTCTAAGGATCACTTGTACTACCATCACTACATGAATTCCTATTGACAAATATGTAAAACTCCATTAGGTATTTCTTAGCGAGCCACGTTTAGTGAACTTATTCTTCAATAAGCACCTACATACTTGTTTTAGTGTCTCCGCACAAATGATCATGAGATCAATCATCCTTATCCAATGAGCAAGCAACGTATGTACCACCAATCTATCCGGATTCACTAATCTCCTTTTTAGTAATCCAACAATTAGGAACAATTTTAGTTTGTGAGCTAGTTAAGAATTTACATCTCATTAACATGATCAACATGATTCTAAAAGCATTACTCAAAACTATGGGTTTATAACATATTATAATACAACACCATGTAGATAAATTAAAAGCCTTTAATTAAATAGTTCTTTTATTAATAAATGAATAAGATTGTTACGAAATATATGCTTTATCATCAAACATGATTGACTTGTGTGCATATTACTTTCAAAATATTGATGGGGCAACGAAAATATTTTGTCATGTGATGTATATAGATGGATACTGCTGATATACACTGTTGGAAGGTATGCATGTATGTATTTTTTTAAAAAAAATTAAAAAATTTTATGCATAAACTAAAGGGGATCCTTTTTAGTTATTGTCATCATCAAAAAGGGGGAGATTTATAGGTCTCCAACTTTTAGGAAATATTTTGATGATAACAATAATTAGGAAAAAGATTAAGTAAATGGTAGAATCCTCTCTATATGGTTTATATTATAAGTGTTTTTAATTATCCCATTTATTTTGACCAAAAATGTTTTTTCATTCTAATTGAATTAATATTTTTCTTGACCTTGATAATTTAATATCAAGTGTTAAAGAGATTAATTCACGTAGTAACATTTTCTAAGGCAAGGATAATTTCTATTTGTCCTAAAATGATTTTTCTTCTTAACAAATCTTTCAAAATAATATATAGTGTACTTAAACTATTTTTGAAAGAAGAAACAAAAGGCTTTAGCCTTTGTTTTATCCGAAAAAGAAGTCTGAAGTGGGAGCATTGAAATATGTATATGATTAATATCTGGGCCCATGTTCTTAAGTGAAGAAATATTTTGGGAAGACTTAAAATCTTTGCTAACCTTGATCGAATGATTGACATGTATTTGGAAGGTTGGGTATGAAATTTAATTTGTGGGGTCCATAACCTTTAATTGGAGAAATAAGCTTTCAAAGGCTTACATTCTTGTTTATCCGTTGGTTTCCAAATATATGCATGTAATGTTTGCATGTGTGCATTGACCAAAAGTAAATATGCTCAGATACGGAAAGATTTGAGAAATCATGTGCTGACAAATTTTGTAAAGCCATTTCCTTGTTTTCCATTTGTGTCCTTCATCCGAGCTTCTCTATTTTAAAAGCAAACTCATCTGAGCCATTGAGTTAAAAACAAATTCCAAATTTACTAGTTTACCCCTGGCTCAAAGTCTCCTATAAATAGAAAAGCTTCTTTAGTTCACAATTCGCCAATTTCCAAAAACAAGAAAAATCTTACTCACTCTTTGCCTACATATTCTCTCTCTAAAAATGTTTATCTCTTCTAATCAAAGTTCTGATCTTTGAAACAAAAAAAAAATTAGTCAGAGTATTTTGAGATGTCATTGAATTAATTTATTTATATTATCTCATACCTATTTTATAATTATAGATATACAAATATAAATTGTTATACGCATTTATATATATATATATATATATATATATATATATATATATATTTCATTTATTCATATCAATAAAAGGACAGGTTTAAATCACTAGTAATTTGATGATATTTCTTAAACAAGACTATTATTCAAAGGGTGCTTAAAGTTCTAGTGACTCTTTATTGATATAATTTATTTATATAAATATCGTAAATTAGACCAGCTTTAGATACCGATATTTGGAGGTATTCCTTAAATAAGAATATCTTTCAAACAATGTTTGAAGTTCTAAGCGGTCTATTGAAAATATTTATAGAAATATTAACAGTGAAGCTCTAAATTCGGTCAGTTTTAAATACTAATATTTGGAGGTATTTTTTAAACAAGAATATCATTCAAACGATGTTTGAAGTTCTAAGTAGCCTTGTAACGTCCCAAAATTCGGTCTATCTTCACACCCGGATTCCGTACATCACGAATACATCACATTCTAAACATACATTATTATATAACTAAATATAGCAACATACATTCTCAAATCCCAGGATCTATTACATTAAAACCTCGTTCATTACAAATAATGATAATTACATTATTTTTTACATCTTTTAAGAGTGACTTTCATCCGCCACAAAAGATACATCATAGTTTATTAAACTACTCTACAATTTAATAAGTATTCTACATTACAAGTCTTGGCTTGATCTTCACGCTCATTCATATAATGAATGGCACTTCGTTAGGATATTGGTCAGCTTGATCTTTACGGGATCCTTAAGTTCATTCTATCGTCGTTCGCTAAAAATAATTTTTATTTAAAACAAATGTGAGCATTCAATTGCTCAGCAAGTCATAGAAGTTGAAAAAGAATAACTCAAGAATCACATATTCTTTTAGAAATTCCAATAACTGAACAAAGGTTATGGAGCAGCTCAAATAACATGAATAAATCTGATTCATATCATTTTAAAATATTAGTCACATTTACTTGACATACTTTCATTCTTCTATTTTTTTCATTAACATTCTGTCTGGATAGAATTATTAACACGGACTTAACAATAACGGTTCATGAATAAACAGAACATTTTTCACGTTGAACAGTTCAATCACAGAATAATTCATTTCATAGAAACACTAAAGTGTTAAAATTGTGGCACAAGGCCTTATACATTCTACCACCTTGTACAAACATAACACACTTGCAGATAGGTAAAACTTTCTCAAGTTCAACATCTGAGAAAGTTTAAGAAACTAACATTCATATTAAAAAAAATGAATGAAATTAGGAAACTTGTCTTACGCAGCTACATCTTATAGTTTACGATGAACTGCTCATTGATATTCCTATATATCACATAAGGAATATCACATACCAATTAGTCATATATTCGACGCACATATTGGTTTAACTAATTTTCATTCTTATGGTTCGCGTCTTATAACCTACGCTCACGTAACCATTCTTCTTTACCGTTTTACGATATATTTACATTGACATTTCCTTCTTCTTAGCTCAACTTGTCCGAAGCATTACAACTATAATTTTTGTTAAGTCAATTATCGTTCCTTATGGTTTTCTGATAACTAAATGTCATACTTTAGGATTATTTACTAACGTCTAAGTCATACTCTTATTTGTATGTCGAGAACGAACATTCAACGTTAAGACTATGCGTTCATAGCCTTTAAGCATTTCAAATCACCTTATTCATATTTTACAACGTCCGGTTTACTTGTCTTGGAACGTTCTCCAAGTTATAATCATTAACTCGGCTTCTTAACGTTATACATCATTCTTTAGTCTTCATTACCTAATGTTTAAGTCATACACGATGTGTATGTTAAACATGTTCAACTTATGCATACACTAAACGTCGTCATTGGTTTAAGCATTTTACGTTTACGTTCCTTTCAAACATTTCTTATCCAACTCCATTTCGGACCATTCGTTAACCCCATTACCGTTCGTTAAAGTTTAATAACATTCAAATGTTATTCTTATCATTATTACTCAACGCTCAAGTGATTACATCTCAAGTAACCTTAAACGTTCATTTTACTCGAATACAGTTTACCGTATTTCTGAATACAGGATCTTGTATTCTAGTTACGAACCTTGCGTTTATATTTTACAATCATTTTTTACTAACATTCATCAACGTCTAAATTATACAACCAATATATACTTAGAACGTTCGTTCGGCGCGAATATGATTTACGAATATCGTTTACGTACTTTGCGTTTACATAGCTCATCTTTTAAACATTCATTCAATCTTTACTTAAGATTTTAATCACTATCCATTACATGAACATCACTTCATCGTCATCTCTTAATGTCTAAGCAATACGGTTCGTGGTATGCTAAGACCGCTCGTCTATCGCTACTAAGTTGTATAAATAAGCCTTATGAGGTATAATAATAAAGTGGATATTTTAAATGTATAGGAGAAAATAAATTTAAGTAAATATATATTTACTATTAAATATTTATTTCCATAAGTTATGTGTATTTGGGATAATACAGTTTATGGGAAATAATGAGTTAGGAATACCTAACTAAATTATATTCTAACTCAATTCAATTATTATTTGGATTAACCCAATGTGCATAGATTTTATGATTATGTGTATATGTACCCATAACATACCCCAAGGTAATAATATTAATTCATTAAAATTGCATTTGTGAGTCCAAAAGAAAATAAACCTAAGTATGCTAGTGTCATTTTGCAATTGCTGAGTTTAAAAGGAGTTGTCCCATAATCATAGTCTAATCTCTTCCTTTATCATGTGTTTAGGCCATTGGCCTAAGCCTATTTTCCTTGCATTGTCAAAACTCAGTTCATTCAAATGATGAAATGGGGAGCGGTTGATATAAAAATAGTGAACTTATTTTCACCAAATTCCCTATCCAATGGCTTTTTCTTCATACCATTTGTTTGATTCATTGGGCCAAAATTAGTAATTGGTCCATGGTTTCTCTATAAATGGAGGCATTCACATTCTCAGTCATGTTGCTAAGTTTATGAGATTTTAGTCCATATAGAGAGTGAGTGTTGAGGAATTGAGGAGTAATCAGGGATTAGGAGCAAGAATTAACTTCACAACTTCCAGAGGTAATGTCCTAAACCATGTTGTTGATTTTAAGTTTGATAGTTCTTAGAAATAGGCATAAATACTTGTTATTTGAGTCAAAAATTAATGGTTTAAGCTTGATGTAATCTGCAAATTGTTGTTGGATATCATTAGTATAGTCGAATACGATAACAACGAAGGCTAGTTTTGTAAGCTTTTGGGGGGTTTGTGTAGTTTAGTACAAATTTTGGGCAGGGATTGTTAAGTAGTTTAGAGCAAATAGGGTTTTGTGTGAATGAATCTGGTTTATGAGGTGGCAGAGAGGAGATCCCATAGCATTAAAAAAAAACAATCCCTTCCCATTCTTAACATAACTTAATATTTCACCCAACTCCTAAAGGTGAATAACACTTATTTAATTTAACATTTCACTCTATTGTTTTTCGAAAACACATAGGAGGATACTATAATTATTCAATATTTTTCTATGTTCTGAAATATAGAATTAAAAGTAATATAAAATATTTTTAAATATTACAAAATAAGAAATAAACTTTATATAAAAGAAAAAAAATGATGCTTATAAATATTTATATAGATTTATATGTACATATATAACATGAGTGTGCATCATAAATGCTTATTTGGGAATGGAATGATGATACATACCAAAACAAATTTATACATCGTGAGATCGACTACCCAAAGAGATCCATTTATTTTTTTCTTTTATATAAAGTTTATTTCTTATTTGTAATATTTAAAAATATTTTATATTAATTTTAATTCTATATTTTGGAACATAGAAAATGTAACAATCCGTAATTTTATTTGTAATTTCAAATATTTATTGAATTAAATAAATATTTTAATTTGTGTGTTTATTGTTATATAAATAATTCATGAGTTGAGGGAATTAACATAATTAAGGTAATATGTTAATTAAGTTGATAATTGGTAATTTGTTATTTTGAAATTAATTAAAATAAAAGAGTAGCGAATCTTATTTTATGAGATAATATTCTAATTTAATTTAATATTTAAATTAGAGAGTCGATAAGGATTAAATGAGTTGCTATAATGTTATTTTAATTTAATTTAGTGATTAAAGTGATGTATTAATTTATTGAATAAAATTATAATGGAAATTATAATTTTGTTGTATTGATTATGTGGCAAATTGATTTGATGAGTTATTATTAGCTTTAATTTAATTAAATTTGAATATGGAAATTTAATTAAATAAAATGGACAATAAACTATATTATAAATGAGTTATGAAAATTTATTTAAATAAAGTGTGACAATAAACTATATTATAAATGAGTTATGAAAATAAATTAAAAGAGTTTTAATTTGGTTTTACCAAAAAAAGCCTTAGAGCTTTTGAAATTCTTATTTTAATCTTGTTTTGCCAAACAAGGCTTAAGGAATGATTATGTCATTATTTTAATTGGTTTTGCCAAACAAGGCCTTACTTCTTTTAAATTTAAAATAAAAATAACTGATATGTATTTAGTAGCCTTATTATTATACGTCAGTTTTATTTTTACGTCAGCGACTGTTTTAGTTTTACGTTAAGTGTTGGCTTAAGCCTAAGAAAGAACAGAAGAAAACAGAGAAAAAGAAGAGAGAAAATAGTGAGTTCTAGAGAGAGTTTGAAGGAGAAATTTGTGAGAAGAAGTTTTTCAAGAACAAGGAAGAGTAGTAATCAAAAGTTCTGTAATCATCTTCTAACAAAGGTATAATCCTATCTTTTAAGGTTTTGTTCTATGTTGTCAAAAGTTCTCCGTGATTGATGTTTTATGAATGATTGTGGAAATTAAGAGTTATTATGTGTTAGTAGATGATTATAAACTATTTTATATCATTCATTCATGGTTTAGAGTAATTAATTTCATGAAATTATGTTAGTATTGAAGAAATTAAAATACAGTGATATATATATATATATATATATGTGATATGGCTTACTTTAGAATTAAAATTGATGTTCAATTCATATAATAAACTAGTAATCGTTGGTTGATTGTGAAAATACATGAAGAAACGAAAACATTATGAGTTAAACGAACGATTTTGGTTGTAAAACGAATTCATAGTGAGGAATTTCGCTATGAATGTCAAAAGAAGAAGAAATAATAGAAATAGTGAAATTAAAGGTTGTAATTTTGATGTTTATGTGGTTAGAAATGTGTTAGAAACATTAGTTTACATTTCTATAAATATATTACAACTTGGGTAAGTTGGAATAGTTGTTAAAAAGGAGTTTTTAGGCCTAATTTGGCTTTACTCATAGTGTTCGATTCATGAATCTAGGTTAATATCTTGGGTACCCCGCCCGCAAGCGTACTTAGTGCATTTTTGACCCGCCCCAGCGGGCTATTATAGTGAAAACCCCCGCCCCGGTGGGGGGGGGGGTAGGCTGACTTACAAATATTAAAAAAATTTGACCGGACATGTTTTACTAAAATAGGCATAACGTTTTCATACGAACTTCAATTGATGCAATTCAAGATGATCCGGAATGAGGACGAGTAGACCTACAACTTTTGTTCTTTAAGTTTTTCAATTTGATGTCGTTATTAGGGATCAAAATGGCCATCTTTAGGACTGTTGTGCTCTTTGAGGCAATTAGAGGGCGTCAGGATGTACGAATGCAAGTGTAGTCCTTTGTGTGTTAGTATAACCTAATCTAAAGAGCATGATAACATGTTGAACATGTAATAGGATGCTGTATCAAGTTGTTAATGTGTATATGGTGCAATGGCATGATTATTTAATTAGTTGTAATAGAGATAAAATGTGATTCTCATGAAAAGATGTGATGTTGTTTAAACTTAAACTTAGTTAGTGAGCTATACTAAAAGTGGGAACTAAACTCATGAAGTTAATATTAGTGTAACTAATGAGTATTGTCAATACATATGGTATGTGTAGGACTTGTGGTGAACGTGAGTAGTGATTGTTTAACCTACGCACGAGGCAAGTTCTCTAATTCTACTTTTACGATTATGCAAGTGCTTAAACTTTATTGATGCATTGAGCAAGTTCCTAACCTTTCTTTTATATATATATATATATATATATATATATTCTAACTTAATTATGTTCATGCAAACTCTTACTTTGAGAAGGGTTCCTATCCTTATTTTGTTTCTTATTACGCAAGTTCTTAAATTCTGTTATTCTTATGTTGAGCAAGTTTTATTCCTCAACTTGTTTTTAATCATGCACGTTCATTAACTCACTTCTTTTATTGAGTAAGATTATAGCCTTAGCTTATTGTTGTTCAAGCAAGGTTTGTTATAATATTCCATGCTTATGCTTTCTAGTTCATTTCTAAAGCATGATTTCGATGTATAATGTTGATTTCGCTTATGACTCACGATTATTTCATAGCTTAGTGTTATTACACTTGTGATTCAACTAATCCTTAGTTGATGTTCGTTGAACTCTAAATTACCCTTGAAGCTTATCCAAACCAAACTTACTTTAGTGCGAACTTGTATTCTAAAACTGAGAAGAACAACCCTATTATGGGGGATTATTACGCGAAGCGTTTAGATATTTGTGCACAATACATGGTACGAAAGGCTGATCACCCTAAGTATGGGGAGTCCTTATAGTCTTATGACTGTTTAGGTTTAAGTTGAAAGAAAACTTATAACCTTGGACATAGTTCATGGTCATGTAACCCTCAGATACATTTCAAATTATGTTTTCACTTCTTGATTATCATTGAAAGAGAATATTATTTAGTTCTATTAAGCCTGTTCATTAACAATTATTATGTTGATATTATTCATTGTCATTTCAAGTGAGCATTTGTTTTGCTCACTCTTGCATATAAAATCATTGCAGCTAAAGCTGAGAAGGTTGATGAACCTACTACTAGCAAAGGGAAAGGAAAAATAAACAAGTGTTGAAGACTTGTAAATTATTGACTTTTATGATGTCAGATTTTGTTTTAATTATTGTGATGTAATTATATAATTTTTCGCACTTGATGTATGTTTTAAAGGTTAGATAACCTGGTAGATGTATTGATTAAGTTATGTAACCCCTTAATGGGAAGATTTATTATTTAAATTTTATTATATTTGGGTAGTTAGAATTGAATGAATGGAAAGTGCATACCAAATCTTGTGGGAATGAAGTACCCAGATTTGGGGGTGTCACAGAAAAATATTGAATAATTATAGTATCCTCCCATGTGTTTTCAAAAAATAATTTAGTGAAATGTTAAATTAAATAAATGTTATTCACCTTTAGGAGTTGGGTGAAATATTAGTATTGTTTGATTGCATCTTAAATCATCTTAACAGTCCACCTCTTAATACATCTTAACAACCCACATTTTTGTATTAAGAGGTCTTCTGAATAGTTTAGACTAATATTTATATTTTAACTATTTAGAGTGTGACGCCCCCAAAATAGGTCCAATCCACCCAACCCATTCTAAGTCGCCAAATACATGGTACAGAAACAACTACAACTTATTAATACAATTGTCGTGCAAAATACGACAACACATACTGTGAGTTTAAATACAAATATTGTCTTCTAGACAATATCCACACCCAAATAAAGTTCTCATTATAATTATTGATGCACTATTTTACAAAAATAGTGAGGACTGCTAAAACAACTGTCTAGGACCATCACTCTATACTCGGACTGATTCCTACTATATTCTCGCTTCCTGAGAAAAAAATGGAACAAAAAGAAAAAGGGTGAGCTCAACTAGCCCAGTAAAGAATATTATGACTAAGATAATGTACAACAAATTATCCTTAGTCCTCAACAGGAAAAAATCTGATATAATATAATAGACAACAAGTTTTAGATTAACAACTGCAGCGAAAACAACAATTAATTAAAAGAATTAAGTAGAAAATAAAATCTACTATCATCTATGAATTTAAAATTCTATCATTAATATTTTATCCCTGTAACATCAATCAATATACATCTTGCATCAAATATTCATCTTTGCACTACAGGCCAAAGATATTCATTTGTATCACCAGTTGGTCATGTTCATCTCAACACATGTTCATTTTTGCACTAGGGCCAAAGATATTCATCAGGTAATCATTCATCTTTGCATTACAGGCCAAAGATATTCATCAAGTAACATCATTAAGGACTGAGGATGATGAAAAATATTTTAGAGAACGAATCATATGAGATAAAAGGACAAATATTAGAGATTCGTACTTTAGATAATCCAAGTTTAAAAACACTCCATAATAAACCATAATGGAGTAAAATTCAAGAATGAAGATCAAAACATGGATACAATCAAAGATAGTAACCATAATAGACATCTTGGACAAAGAAGAGAAAATTTTATTTTTTGGTGAATAGTGTTGTAAGACCCCAAATTTTATGAAATGAAAGTATTCAATTTTCTTATAATTATTCTATTTAGTAAATGGTTAAATTGATAAAAGGCTAAAGTTAAGGGTGATATGTGAAAATTTTTCAAAGTATTCAAGTTGTTATAAAATATTCTTTTTGTCGGGGAATATCTGTAGGACGACAAAATCATTGGTGGACTCCACAACGGAAGTATTGTCGTAGTAAGAAAACAACATAATTATCTTTTTATAAAAATAACAGCGAAAATGTAACCGTTAAAACTGTTGAACTACTCGGTAGTAAAAAATACGATGAATGGCGTGGTTGCATAGTAACACAGTATTGATTATTGATGCTTACGTGAGAAGTCACTCAGTTATACTGAATTATTGCTACAGTAATTGATGCATCATATCTCTCATATTATTGATTCAATTATTGTCACAGTATCATTTGCATAATATGTTATATTATTAAATCAATAATTGAGACGGAAAAGTTATTCATATTATTATTTGCAATATTGACAATGTCTAGAAGTTCTGTCAAGGAGAGGTTTGGTCACCTAATTGCGCACCAATAAGGAGAAATCCTTATCGAAAAGTCCCTCTTTCCGGAAGCGACACAGTTGTTAAATATTGTGAGTTATAATATTAATGATGAATGTTATTAAAAATTGAATTTGAGTTCGGAGTTGAATTTGGAGACGCGGACGTAATATTTGAGTCTGAAACGATGAAATTAGTAGAAATAGACTATAAACACAAAATTTGTCGGGGTTGACTTTTTGGTCAAAAAAGTCAACAGTTGACTTTTTCAAAAAAAGTCAAACTTTGAAATTTCAAAAATAAAATTGTTAAGAAAAATATTTCCATTGTGTTGGGATTATTAGTGTTAGTGGAAATCGATATTTATTTCGATAGTAATTGATGTCTTGAAGTTATATTGATCAACCGGGTAATTAATCGGGTAAATAAGCAATTTATTGCTATTAATTCACATGATTATAACTATTTGTTCACATGTGTGTACTATTGATTCACATTCTTGTACTATTAGGGGAGTTGGTGCAAGATTGATAATACTTGCATGACTAAGTTAAAAATAAAGGAAAAGATGAAGGTATTATATTGTAATATTTCGAGTCCCAAAATGTGCAATTATGAAAACTATATTTTTCTATAAATAGAAGCTCATTCCTTCATTATTTCTCACCAATTCACTAAAGATATAGAGCAATTATTATAGAGAAAAATTATAAAGAGAAAGAAGAAGAGAAGTACGCTACCTCTCTACTCCAAAGTATCCGGTTTCCTTACAGGTAAAGGGTATTATTTCTTTCGTATTCATGAAGAGAGCTTACATTATTCCATTCTTTATTATTATGTTGGAATAACTTGTCTCACAATCTGCATACATGGTGAAATTCTTACATTATTCCATTCTTTATTATTATGTTGGAATAACACATGCCATCACAAGTACCGCATACATGGTGAAATTCTTACATTATTCCATTCTTTATTATTCTCGTTGGAATATCCTATCTATGCGGATTACGCATGACACAGTTCCATTCTTTATTATTTTGTTGGAATAACTGTGTATGTGCGATTTCATCGCATGCTCAGTGAATTTCGTTGTTATTCCATTCTTTATTATTACATTGGAATATCCTATCATGCAGACGGATTACGCTAGACTGGTTCCATTCTTTATTATTACATTGGAATAACACATGCATGTGCGGTCTATCGCATGCATGGTGAATTCTTTGTTTTTCTATTCTTTATTATTCATTTGGAATATCACATGCGAGCGGATTATGCCAGAGACACTGGTTCCATTCTTTATTATTCTGTTGGAATAACTCGTCTGCATGCGATTTATCGCATGCATGGTGAATTCTTACATTATTCCATTCTTTATTATTCATTTGGAATATCACATGCATGCGGATTATGCATGACTGGTTCCATTCTTTATTATTTTGTTGGAATAACTCGCATACATGTGGATTATCACATGTATGGTGAATGATCATTCGTATTCATTCCTTATTAAATTATGGAAATGATCTGTCTATGTGGATTACCGCATGCATGGTGAATGATCCTTTGTATTCATTCCTTATTAAATTGTAGAAATGATTTGTCTACATGGATTACCGCATGGCAGGTGAACATCTATTTGCAGTTTCGTAATTTTTCTGACCCTCAAAATTCTGGAAAAATTTAAAATGATAATTTGATGAGTTTTCTATATTGTGTCCAAAGATGGCGATTTTTGGATGTATAGATTAAGAGTTATGGATTTTATGGGAAAAGACTATTTTAAAAGTAACTTATAACTCCTTATGGTTAACTCCAAAATTGGTGAAATTTTTATTGGGAGTACATCTATATAACATCAGTATACCCTGTAAATTTCAGAATTTTTGGACAAAGGTACAATTTATGATAAATGCTAAATATTCGGCAGTTTTGGCCATATGAAAAATAGTAAATGAATTTTAAAAATTATGAGAAAAATATATGTTTAATATGGGACTATATTCTGCTAAATCCCAAAAAATAAATATTTTTGGGACAGATTTAGTATTTTTCATGAAAATAAATTAGTTATGAGTAAATGAATTAAATATGTTATGTGAAGTAACAAAATTGAAAAATAGGATTTTATAGTTTGGGAATCCTATATAGCGTATATGCAGATTTGTGATGAGGGATTTGATCATTGGTGATGAAATCTTATGAGTATGGCATTTTTGAATAATTAAATGCATTATTTGGTAAAGTGTAAACAATTGAAATAAATTGTTTATAAGTTTAAGAAGTGATTAAAATATTGTTATAATATTAATAATATTAGATTATAAGTTTATTAAGTGATTGATAATATTTGGATAAATTTAAAGTCTTTAATATTTATCCTTGTTTTCGTTTGATTAATGCTTGTATCATCGTCATCATCTTCATGCTTATATTGTGATGAAAGTCATCTTTGGCTTACGTGCAAAGATGGATTGTTGATTATTGATTTTACAATTGTATATATTTGGCTTACGTGCAAAGATAGACTGTTGATTATTGGTTTATAGTTGTATATCTTTGGCTTACATGCAAAGATGGACCGTTGATTATTGGTTTTATATCTTTGGCTTACGTGCATTGATGGACAGTTGTTGGTATGATTATAACTAGGGATTATTCGGTATAATCATGACCATTGTTGAAAACACGAATATCCTTGGCCCGTAGTGCATGGATAATTCGTGGTCGTAATACTAATGAATATCCTTGGCCGTAGTGCATGGATGATTCGATGATGCGGATTAATTATTAAGCTGAGTCCCAGCGATAACATATTGATAATACACTTTTAATTCGTATAAGATAGAAGATATCATGCTCTACTTGACTCTTCTATAATCTGATTGTATGTCTTTGGCACCGTAGAGAGCAAAGATGAATTGTTAATGAATATCTTTGCCCGTAGTGCAAAAGATGAATTTATTAGTATTACTATGAACAAGAATTGTGATTTGGTATAACCATAATTTTTGATATTTCGGTGAGCAGAGGTGATGAAAATTATCTTCGATTCCAGGTGCGAAGAGAATTTAGAATCACAATTATGATTATGAGTTATTCACATGATTGTGGATGTAGGAATTGTTGATTGATGTTCTGAGGATAAAACATTGTTGGTGGACTTTTAACATAGAGAAGATAATAGACCCTATGGTCTATTTGACTCTTCTAATGGATTGCTCGTTCATTCACGCAACTATGGTTGAAAAGTTTTATCATCTACCATATGTTCTAAATCTACGATTTATTTCGATGAAGGCTATTGATAATTTAATTATCTTTAGTCATGATATTCTTTCTTTGGGCTAGTTGTGCTCACCCTTTTTGCTTCACAATTCCTTTCGTGTAATAAGAGTGTAGGTGAAGTCGAAAAGGGGGTAACAGGAGAATAGAATCGGTGGTCTATAGTCATTGAGGTTCTCCTAAATAGTATGAAAATAATTTTATTAAGAACTTTAGCTAAGTGTGTCAGTATTGTATACGTCATTTGATATTTAATTTTGGTGAACCGAATAGGGTGAGGTGAACCCAACTTTAGAAGGGTGTTTTGCCACTATCATACAAGATGTCTAATGACATACAACCTCGTGTTATCATATGACAGGGTTGTGCACATCCACTTGCTAAGTATATCTACGAGCACTACCTATATAATCTTGGAGTTTATTTGAAATATAATTCTCACTTAGAGACAACAGAGATAATTATATGTCAAGAGAAGACTCACCATTGGAAAGAAGATGATAGCAATCTTCTTGTTTTTTTTGGAGACTATTGGGTCAACCAAGGATAATTACGTGGACATATGATATCTATCATAACCTGAGCATGATGACCTCCCATGTAATGGAAGGTTTCTTTGAGCACTTCCCAAATATTTTAATTTCTAAAAGCAGCTTATCGATTTGTACTTTTATGTAAGGTACCATTGTAAGGTTGTGGTCAAGGCACCATGAGAGTTACATACATTTGTATTAAAACTCACGGTTTTAATCGCGGGTCGTATTATGTACGACAGTTCAACGATTTGATAAATAAAGTTTGTATTTGATTTTTATAGTATGATATCTGGCGACTTAGAATGGGCCGTGTGGATTTATTTTGGGGGCGTCACAAGTGTCGTATTTGTGAATAGTACCGTATACGTGAATAGTGTCGTATACGTGAATAGTAACCTTGACACAAAAAGGTAGAAATTCCATAATAAAATTCATAACAATATTTCAGCATAATGATATTGAAAGAAATAATATCATTCACGAAGAAAATAACATCCCTTACCTCAAAAGAACAGTACTTCTGAATGGAATATCGGATGTAAAGCCGAAGGAAACTTGCACTGAATAGAAACTCTTAAAGTATCAAAATACTCACAAAAATACGCTCGATAATATAGAGAGATAAAAGTTATGTTTCTGATGTGATTTTTAATTCTAACCCAAGTACCTATTTATAGGAAAATGCTAGAACGCCAAAGGAGACTAAATTAATAAAATATTAATTTATTTATTTTTTTCTTCCTACGCATGCCACCTTTGAACAAAACTCAGCCACTACAAGTGGGGCCCACCAAAAATCAACCAACTTTTCCCAACAATCAAAAGTGGGGCCCACCCATATTTTTAATAAAAATATTTATTTCCGAAACTTCAATAATTCATAATAAATAGCCTTTTATTAGAAAAATTCGAATCTCATGTCTATTCCATAGGAAATCGAATTCTCTACAACTTTGTAGAAGAAAGTTTTTCCAAATTCCAAACGAAAAATGATCGAAATCCACATACGGAAGATTTTCAACACCTCTTAAAATTCATAACAAATCATACGTTAAATTTTAACGGTTCAAAATTTGTGAACATATACTCAACTTATATATGTATAACATATCCAAAAATCAAAACGATCCAAAGATCGGATCAAAATTATAACTCACGCAATAGAGCTTAAGAACACTAATTTGATTTTCGGACTATAAGTCCCTCGTGCCAGTTTCACTCAAACAGTCACCACGAAAAATTCACAAAGAATTTTTTGGTGATTCAAATTTCTACGTTTAGCTTACTTCCAGGACTTTCTTTTGATATATGGCCCATCGCCTAGCTCATTATACACAAAGAGTAATAGATTTTACAAAATCAAGTAATAAACTAATTTTCTGAAAATTTTCAAATTTCGTTCTTCATTTCGACAAAATACTAATAAAACACCTCAGCATTAATTCCTTCATTTATATCCATATAAAAATATATATTTCCTTATAATATAAATCAATAATTTAATTATTCACACATAATATTACAGAATCACAATAATGACAACCAGGCCGTTCCCAAGAAAGAGGGGGCTTTCCGATAAGGATTTCTCCTTACTGGCACGCAATTAGGTGACCAAACCTCTCCTTGACAGAATTTTCTAGACATTGCCAATAATGTTATCTAATAATATTATTCAAATAATATGAATTATTGATCTGATAATGGGAAATACTGTGCAGTGACAATTATTGAAACAACAATAATATAAAATATCAACGCAGCAATTATTGAACCAATAAAATAAATATTGAACAGTAATTACAGTAATAATTATTGAGTAGTGCCTTCATATGTAAGAATCAATACAGTAATAATACCGTGTGTTACTATGCAACCACGCCAGACATCGTATTTTAACCACCGTGTAATCCAACGGTGTTAATCGGTAATAATTACGCCGTTATTTATAAAAATTCAAACTTGTCTTTTCTTCATCAAGCAGTTATTACATTATGGGGCCCACAAATGGTTAGCGCCTCGCATTTAATATTCCCCGACAACAAGAATATTCCATGACCAAACAAATATTTCCCGATAAAAATGAATATTTTATAACCACTTGCTTATTTTACAAAATTTGCACATTTCACTCATAACTAAAGCATTATATCAAATTAACTCCTTATTATTTCAAGATAATGAATAGAGGAAATTCAATTTTATTTATATATAAAAAAAAAATTGGGGTCTTACAACCTCCCGTCCTTATGAAATTTCGTCCTCGAAATATACGTACGTACCTGGTGTTTCTAAAAGGTGAGGGTACCTCGCTTTCATTTCCGATTCCAACTCCCAGGTCATTTCCTCCATAGCATGGTTCCTCCACAAAACCTTGACTTGTGGTATAACCTTTGTTCGTAGGACATGTTCTTTCCTATCCAAGATCTTGATAGGTACCTCCTCGTACGTTAAATCTTCGGATATCTCGTCTGGTTCTAACGCAATAATATGGTTTGGGTCGTCCACATATTTACGTGACATCGATACGTGAAAAACGTTATGAACACGCGACATACTTAGCGTTAAGGCGAGTCTATAGGCCACAGTTCCTACTCGATCGAGGATTTCAAATAAATCGAAGGTTTGAGCTTTCTTCTCTTCATCGACTCTTACTTCTAGAATAACGCCTTCTTGCACCTTTTTCTTTATATTCATCAGCTCCGGTGTGTAGCTTGAGCGGTTTTAACTTTATCGATTAAAGTCGATTCTACTTATATATTTGACATCATAATGTGGGTCCCTGGAATCTTTAACTCTATTTTTATCGTTTGTAAATTATACAAAATAGGTCTTTGTGTTCAACAAAATCGCACTCGTACTCGCGTACGATCCTCTACTCAACGCGTCAACTACCACGTTCGCTTTTCCAGGATTGTATGGTCAGAACAAGTGCCGAAATGAGTCGCCTCTTGAGCTCTTAGAAAATCTTCTTGCATTCCTCGCTCCATACGAATTTTGTATCTTTCCGGGTCAGCTAAGTTAACGGAGTAGCAATTCGAGAAAATCCTTCCACGAATCTCCGATAGTAACCAGCTAAGCCCAGAAAGCTATGTACTTTGGTCACTGACTTCGGTTGCTCTCAACTGTGATTCATATCCCAATTTTCGATAGCACGTCACAATGGCACCTATCGTTTTACCACCACACAAATATAGAGTCCCCTACAGAGAGTCTGGCTTTGGTGCATTCCACAAAGGAAGTCACCAGATTGAGGCTCGGGTACTAACTTTTGTACTTGGGTTTTTAACTCCTGAAGTTCAATAGGAGCCATTCGATATGAGATTTTAGAAATGGGTTTTGTACCGGGTTCAAGGTCGATACAAAATTTAATATCACGCTCTGGGGGTAGGCCAGAAAGTTCTTCAGGAAATACGTCAGGAAATTCACTAACAACAGAAATGTCATTCAAATCTGATGTATTTTTGTTTAAATCCATGACATAGGCTAAGAAAGATTGACATCCGTTTTTCAATAAACGAATGGCTTAATGGCTTGATATGACAGTTATTGACTTTAGTACGTGGTTTGGTTGTTTGAATTCGCATAACAGGTTGGTTAGGAATATAAAAACTAACAACCTTACAAAAATAATCAATGTTGGCATGATGAGTAGTTAAACAATCAATCCCTAAAATTACATCAAATGGAAATATCTTTAAAGAGATAAGATCAACAGGTAATGTGATGGTGCCAACTTGGATCAAGCAAGATTTATACACAATGGATGTAATAAAAGTTTCTCCTAACAGAGTCTCCACAGATAAGTCAAAGTCTAATTTCTCCAGAGTCAAGTTTAAACGTTGAGCACAAGTAAGAGAAATAAAAGAATGGGTAGAACCGGTATCTAACATGGTATAGACTTCGCAAAAATTTATGATTAACTAACCCATGATAACTTCATTTAGGTTCCTCACTTGTTGGGAAGTCATGACAACCGCTCTCCCTTGAACTACCCGGCTTTGACTTGTCTGGGCAGCATTTGGTGTCATCACTACCGTTGAAATTGACTTTTCTATAGGGCATATTCCACCCTCAACTGCTTCATCGTACTCCTGTTTCATGATCTGAATGATTAATCTTCGATCCATATCGAATTGGGGTTGACCGCAATGTACATAGTAATTCAAAACTCGATGTTGGGTTCTCTCAATTGTTGTCCAAAAAGAGAAATACATATCATCTATTTTAGCCTTCTTAGATCAGACATCTCTTTCCACAATATCAACGCATCGTGTAGCTTTTACCCATGCATCACTCATTCTCACTCGTTCAGTTGTTTCTTCTTTCAGCTCACATTCCAGCTTTATCATCTTATACTCTACCAAAGACTGCTTCTGTTCAAGCATCACATATCGGGTAACACAAGCTTGAATTGTTGCATCCTTTTGCTCCACGATGCTTTATGTCAGTTTTCTTGACTGCTTCTTCTAACTCATGAATACGATTTTGCAATTCTACATTTCGATCATAAAATTCTTCTAATAAATTCTCCTCAGGTTCCTCTTCTTCCTCACTCTCAGCCGCTACCTCTGCGACTAGCTCGGGTGCAATTATTAATTCTTCCCTCACCACAAGAATATCTTTAATTCCTTCTTCGCCTGACATCACATTATCCTGGTTGGTGATTAGAGGTGTCTCCACGGTCTCATTCACTTAATTGTTAACGTTCTCGGCTGCCATTCTTAAATACTGCCATAAAATAAGAGTTAATTAAACAAATTAATATATCACTTAATATCCCTATATTATGACCGACCAACAAATAAGCTTAGGTAGGACACACTAGCGAAGGATTTACTCATCTCTCCTCTCCTAGTTCTATTCCCCGATCTCCGCCAAAGACCATATCCCTAAGCTCTAATACCAACTGTGATGCCCCCAAAATAGGTCCAATCCACCCAACCCATTCTGAGTCGCCAAATACATGGTACAGAAACAACTACAACTTATTAATACAATTGTCGTGCAAAATACGATAACACATACTATGAGTTTAAATATAAATATTGTCTTCTAGACAATATCCACACCCAAATAAAGTCCACATTACAATTATTGATGCACTATTTTACAAAAATAGTGAGGACTGCTAAAACAATTGTCTAGGACCATCACTCTATACCCCGACTGATTCCTGCTATATTCTCGCTTCCTGAGAAAAAAATGGAACAAAAAGGAAAAGGGTGAGCTCAACTATCCCAGTAAAGAATATTATGACTAAGATAATGTACAACAAATTATCCTTAGTCCTCAACAGGGAAAAATCTGATAGAATATAATAGACAACAAGTTTTAGACCAACAACTGCAGCGGAAACAACAATTCATTAGAAGAATTAAGTAGAGAATGAAATCTACTATCATCTATGAATTTAAAAGTCCATCATCAATATTTTATCCCTGTAACATCAATCAATATACATCTTGCATCAAATATTCATCTTTGCACTACGGGCCAAAGATATTCATTTGTATCACCAGTTGGTCATGTTCATCTCAACACATGTTCATCTTTGCACTACAAGCCAAAGATATTCATCAGGTAATCATTCATCTTTGCACTACAGGCTAAAGATATTCATCAAGTATCATCATTAAGGACTGAGGATGATGAAAAATATTTTAGAGAACGAATCATGTGAGATAAAAGGACAAAGATTAGAGATTCGTACTTTAGATAATCCAAGTTCACAAACACTCCATAATAAACCATAATGGAGTAAAATTCAAGAATGAAGATCAAAACATGGATACAATCAAAGATAGTAACCATAAATAGACATCTGGGACAAAGAAGAGAAAATTTTATTTTTTGGTGAATAGTGCCCCGCATTTGTGAATAATACCATATACGTGAATAGTGTCGTATACGTAAATAGTAACCCCGACACAAAAAGGTAGAAATTCTATAATAAAATTCATAACAATATTTCAGCATAATGATATTGAAAGAAATAATATCATTCACGAAGAAAATAACATCTCTTACCTCAAAAGAACAGTACTTCTGAATGGAATATCGGATGTAAAGTCGAAGGAAACTTGCACTGAATAGAAACTCTCAAAGTATCAAAATACTCACAAAAATGCGCTCGATAATATAGAAAGAGAAAACTTATGTTTCTGGTGTGATTTTCAATTCTAACCTAAGTTGTGACGCCCCCAAAATAGGTGTACATCACCCATTCTAAGTTGTCAAATACACACTATATAAATCAAATACAAACTTCTTTTATGCAACTGTCGGGTAATATATACGAAAAAACATAGCTGAGAGTTTAAACACGAATATTGCCTTCTAGACAATATTCACACTCAATGGAGTCCTCATTAAAATTATTATCACACTATTTTTATAAAAATAGTGAGGAATACTATAGCCACCATCTCGGACCATCACTCCATTCCCCGACTCATCCCAACTATATTCTCATTTCCTGAAGAGAATAGTGAAAGAAAAGGGTGAGCTCAACTAGCCCAGTAAGAAATATTATGACTAAGATAATGCAGAATAAATTATCCTTAGTCTTCAACAGTGTTAAACTGATAAAATACAATAAACATCAAGTTTAACTGCAGGGGAATAAGCAATCCATTAAAAGAGTCAAGTAGAGCATAATGTCTACTATCTCCTCTAGATTAAAAGTCCATCTTTAATATTTCATTCCTATAATACTCATCAACAGTTCTTTGTTATACCCAAGACAAAAAGAACTCTCATCACCTGTCTTCACTTGAACCACCAAAGATTATAGTTAAATCCATAATTCATATTTATAATCATGTAAATCAACAGTTTCTCCTTGCCACAAAGGCTTAATAGAACGTTTACTCAATATCCTTACCCCAAAGGCTAAAGACATTCAAATGTAATAACAATGATCATACCAATTAGTTGTCTACCTTTGTACTACGGGTCAAAGATATTCAACTATAAAACCAATGGTCATAATCATACCAATCAATTGCCTGTCAATGCACTACGGCAAAAGACATTCAACTATTAACTAATGGTCATGATCCTGCAAATCACATAATCGAATTATCCATGCACTACGGGCCAAGGATATTCGTTATTATCACCAGTGGTCATGATCATGTCATACACCTGTCCATCTTTGCACGTAAGCCAAAGATATACAACTATAAAACCAATAATCAACAGTCCATCTATGCGCGTAAGTCAAAGATGACTTTCATCACAATATAAACATGAGGATGATGACAATGATATAAGCATTAATCAAACAAAATTAAGGATAAATATTAAAGACTTTAAATGTATCCAAAGTTTAAAAATATCCAAATTGTCAACATGATACTATTTTGTAGAGTAAAATTCAAGAATAATTTTGTATCAACAATGATTTGAATAGAAAATAATATTACAACGAATATTTAACGAAGATAATAACATTATTCATTATATTATAAACTCTATTTAATATTATTTCTTATATAATAACATTAAATTCATTTACTAATATTATTAACCATTAAATAATATTTTAAATCAATGATTTCATAACACCTTAATCCAAATGTTATCAATCACTTAATAAACTAACAATCTAATATTATTAATATTATAACAATATTTTAATCACTTCTTAAACTTATAAATAATTTATTTTAATTATTTATACTTTACCAAATAATGCATTTAATCATTCAAAAATGTCATACTCATAAGATTTCATCACCAATAATCAAATCCCTCATCAAAAATCTGCATATACCTTATATAGGATTTCCAAGCCATAAAATCCTATTTACCAATTTTTCAACTTCACATAACATATTTAATTCATATGTTCGTAACTAAATCATTTTCATGAAAAATAACAAATCAGTCCCAAAAAGTTTTTTTTTCTGGAATTTAACAGAATATATTCCCATATTGAACATATATTTTTCTCAAAAATTTTAAAATTCATTTACTATTTTTCATATGGTCAAAACTGCCGAATATTTAGACATTTATCATAAATTATAATTTTTTCCAAAAATTTCAAAATTTACAGGGTATACTCCTTTGATATACATGTACTCCCAATAAAAATTTTACCAATTTTGGAGTTAACCACAAGGAGTTATAAGGGTTTACTTTTAAAATAGTCTTTTCCCATAAAATTCATAACTCCTAATCTATACATCCAAAAATCGCTATTTTTGGACACAATCTAGAAAACTCAATAAATAATCATTTCCAATTTTTTTAGAATTTTTGAGGGTCAGAAAAATTACGAAACTGCAAATGGATTTTCACCTGCCATGCGGTAATCCACATAGACAGATCATTTTCACAATTTAATAAAGAATGAATACGAAGGGTCATTCACCATGCATGCGGTAGTCCGCGTAGACAGGTTATTCCACATAATAATAAAGAAAGGAGTAACAGAAGAATTAACCATGCATGCTGTAAGACCCTAACTTATTATAAATGAAATTAAATTTCCTTTATTTATTATTTTGAAATAGTATGGGTTGATTTGATTAATGTGGTTAGTTATGGGTAAAATGCACAAATATTTCAAATAAGTAAGTGGTTATAAAATATTCATTGTTGTCGGGGAATATTCGTTTGGTCGTGGAATATTCTTACTGTCGAGGAATATTCATACGACGGCGCAGCCTTGTGTGGGCCCCATAACGGAAAGCGATTGGATGAAGAAAACGACAAGTATAAGTTGTTTATAATAACGGCGTAGTTGTTACCATTAATACTGTTGGAATACCCGGTGGTTAAAACCCAGTAGCAAACGGTATTGCACCAATTATTGATTCTTACAAAAGAAGGCACTACTCAATAATTGTTACAGTAATTATTGTTCAATATTTTATTAATTCAATAATTGCTACGTTGATATTTTATATTATTGTTGTTTCAATAATTGTCATTACACAGTATTTTCCATTATCAGATCAATAATTCATATTATTTGAATAATATTATTAGATAGCATTATTGACAATGTCTAGAAAGTTCTGTCTAAGGAGAGGTTTGGTCACCTAATTGTGCGCTAGTAAGGAGAAATTCTTATTGGAAAACCCCTCTTTCACAAGAGCTACTAGTTGTCAATATTGTGATTACGTAATATTATTTATGAATAATTAATTATTGATTTATATGATAAGGAAAATATTCATTTTATGTGGATATAGATGGAGAAATTTTTTAATGTGACAATTGTTGAAAATTGTTATTTTATTTTTTTGATAAAATAATTCATTTAAATATATTAATATATTATAATAATATAATAATGATGATATTTTTACAATAAATGTGTGATATATGAATAAATGAGGAGGAAGAGTATTTTTGTTACAAAAAATGTTTAACACATGTTTTGTGTGTTGGTGGGCCCCATTTTGTGACTGAAATTTGATTATAGCTTTGTAAAATAAATGCATTTGTGGATTTCGGTCAACTTCGCTTGGAATTTGGAAAAACATAAACTTACAAAATTGTAGAGAATTGAATTTCCTATGGAGTGGACATAAGATTCGAATTTTTCTGATAAAAGGGCTATTTATTATGAGGTATTGAAGTTCTGGAATAATTGATTTTTGAAGTTTTAAATAATTATTTTAAGAAAAACGTTTTTTTGCAATTGAGTGGGCCCACATATGATATAAATATATGTGAATCAGTTGGTCTAAGGTGGGCTTGAATTTTTTAATTGTATTATTATTTTATTAAATTTTACGCTTTGGTGTCATTTTCCTATAAATAGGTGCTTAGGTTAGAATTGAAAATCACACGTAAACTCAAATCTTTTCTCTATATATTATCGAAGCGTATTCTTGTGAGTATTTTGATACTTTGAGTGTTGTTATACGGTGCAAGTTCCTTCAAAGACTATATCCGAAGATTCGATGTAAGTTCTTTCTTTTCGAGGTAAGGGATGTAATTTTTTTATAAATGATATTATTTCTTTCAATATCATTATCTTAGGAATATTGGAAAGATTTTTCTTGTGAAATTCTTGTCTTTTAGTGTCTGGGTTACTATTCACGATATCTGAGACTATTCATTCACGAATACGACACTATTCACAGAAAAATTAAATTTTTGTTTTTTTGTCCAAGATATCTATTATGGATACTAGTTTTGATTGTATCCATGTTTTGGTTTTCATTCTTGAATTTTACTCCACTATGGTTATTTATGAAGTATTTTTGAACTGTTTAAAATACGAATCCCTAATCTTTGTCCTTTTGTTTCACTGGATTCATTTCTTTAAAATATTTTCATCATCCTCGGTCCTAAATGATGATATTCTTTGAATATCTTTGCTTTCGTGTAATGCAAAGATGAATGATTTTCTTATGAATATCTTTGGCTGTAGCAAAAGATGTACATGTGTTGAGATGAACATGACCAACTGATGAATATCTTTGGCCTGTAGTGCAAAGATAAATATTTGATTCAAGATGTATATTGATGGATGTTACAGGGATAAAATATTGATGATGGACTTTTCACTCATAGAAGATAGTAGATTTCATTCTCTACGTAACTCTTCTAATGAATTGTTATTTTCGCTGCAAATATTGATCTGAAACTTGTTGTCTATTATATTATATCAGATTTTTTCCTGTTGAGGACTAACAATAATTTATTCTATATTATCTTAGTCATAATATTCTTTACTGGGCTAGTTGAGCTCACCCTTTTCCTTTTTGTTCCATTTTTCTTCTCAGGATGCGAGAATGTAGCGAGTACTAGTCGGGGTATGGAATGAAGTTCTAGAAAGTTGTTTTTGTAGTCCTCACTATTTTGTAAAATAGCGTATCAATAATTGCAATGAGAACTTATTTGAGTGTGGATATTGTCTAGAAGACAATATTTGTTTTTAAACTCACAGTTTATGTGTTGTCGTATTTTGCACGACAATTGTATTAATAAAGTTGTAGTTGTTTCTGTACCATGTATTTGGCGACTCAAAATGGGTGTTGTATACCTATTTTGGGGCGCCACACATGCTGATAGTCGCGTGAGAAGCGAGTTATTCCAATGAATAATAAAGAATGGAATAACAGAAGAATTCACCATGCATGCGGTAGTCCGCGTAGATAGGTTATTACAACAGAATAATAAAGAATGGAATAACAACCCTTACGAGTATTGAAAAAAAATAACTATCTTCATGATTATGAAAGAAATAATACCCCTTACCTTAGAAGAAAACTGGATACTTGAATAGTGAGGTAACAGACTTCTCTTCTTCTTTCTCTCTATAATTTCTCTTTATAATAATTTCTCTTGTGAGACTTAGTGAATTGGTGAGAAATGAAGGAAGAATGAACTTCTATTTATAGGAAAATAGAGTTTCAATAATTGCACATTTTGGGGCTCGAAATATTACAGTATAATACCTTCCTCTTTTTCTTCATTTTTAATTTAGTCCTGCAAGTATTATCAAACTTGAACTACCTCCCCTAATAGTAAATTATGTGAATCAATAGTAAATCATGTAACTCAATAGTATAATCATGTGAAAAATAATAATTAAGTATAGTACCTTCATCTATACCTCCATTTTTAATTTAGTCATGCAAGTATTATCAATCTTGCACCAACTCCCCTAATAGTAAATGCATGTGAATCAAAAGTACACACATGTGAACAAATAGTTATAAGCATGTGAATTAATAGCAATTAATTGCTCATTTATCCGATTAATTACCCGATTGGTTAATATAACCTCCAGACATCAATTATTATCGAAATAAATATCGATTTCCACTAATACTAACAACCCAACACAATGGAAATATTTTTATTAACAATTTTATTTTAGAAATTTTGAAGTTTGACTTTTTCCGAAAAAGTCAACTGTTGACTTTTTGACCAAAAAGTCAACCCCGGTAAATTTTGTGTTTATAGTCTATTTTTATTAATTTCATCGTTCCGGACTCAAGTATCACATTCGCGACTCCAAATTCAACTCCGAACTCAAATTTAATTTTTAATAACATTCATCATTAATATTATAACTCACAATATTAACAACTAGATCGTTCCTGTGAAAGAGGGGATTTAGATAAGGATTTCTCCCTATTGGCGCGCAATTAGGTGACCAAACCTCTCCTCGTGTAACTTACAGACATTGTTAATTATGCAAATAATAATATGAATAAGCTAATCCATCTCAATTATTGATTTAATAATATAAAATATTGTGACAATAATTGAATAAAAGCGAGTGACTTCTCACGTAAGCATCAATAATCAAAGATCTTATACAATACCGTGTTACTATGCAACCGCAGCGTATTACTATACTTTATCACTTGGTTATTTATTTTATGACTTGCTTATTTTGAAAAAATTTTCACATATCACCCTTTAACTTTAACCTTTTATCAATTTAACCATTTACTAAATAGAATAATTATAAGAAAATTGAATACTTTTATTTCATAAAATTCGGGGTCTCACATAAGTACCTATTTATAGGAAAATGGTAGAACGCCAAAGGAGACTAAATTAATAAAATATTAATTTATTTATTTTTTCTTCCTATGCATGCCACCTTTGAACAAAACTCAGCCACCACAAGTGGGGCCCACCAAAAATTAGCCAACTTTTCCCAACAACCAAAAGTGGGGCCCATCCATATTTTTAATAAAAATATTTATTTCCAAAACTTTAATAATTCATAATAAATAGCCCTTTTATCAGAAAAATTCGAATCTCATATCTATTTCATAGGAAATCGAATTCTCTACAACTTTGTAGAAGAAAGTTTTTCCAAATTCCAAACGAAAAATGACCGAAATCCACATATGGACGATTTTCAACACCTCTTAAAATTCATAACAAATCATACGTTAATTTTTAACGGTTCAAAATTTGTGGATATATACTCAACTTATATATGTATAACATATCCAAAAATCACAACGATCCAACGGTCGGATCAAAATTATAACTCACGCAATAGAGCTTAAGAACACTAATTTGATTTTCGGACTATAAGTCCCTCGTACCAGTTTCACTCAAACAGTCACCACGAAAAATTCACAAAGAATTTTTTGGTGATTCAAATTTCTACGTTTAGCTTACTTCCAGGGCTTTCTTTTGATATATGGCTCATCTCATAACTCATTATACACAAAGAGTTATAGATTTTACAAAATCAAGTAATAAACTAATTTTCTGAAAATTTCTAAATTTCGTTCTTCATTTCGACAAAATACTAATAAAACACCTCAGCATTAATTCCTTCATTTATATCCATATAAAATATATATTTTCTTATCATAGAAATCAATAATTTAATTATTCACAAATAATATTACAAAATCATAATAATGACAATCAGACAGTTCCCAAGAAAGAGGGGGCTTTCCGATAAGGATTTCTCCTTACAGGCGCGCAATTAGGTGACCAAACCTCTCCTTGACAGAACTTTCTAGACATTGCCAATAATACTATCTAAGAATATTATTCAAATAATATGAATTATTGATCTGATAATGAAAAATACTGTGCAGTGACAATTATTGAAACAACAATAATATAAAATATCAACACAGCAATTATTGAACCAATAAAATAAATATTGAACAGTAATTATTGTAACAATTATTGAGTAGTGCCTTCATACGTAAGAATCAATAATTCAAAAATATTGTGCAATACTGAATTGCTTCTTTCTTGTCTGTAATGGCGTGTACATTGTATTTTAACCACGGGTAATCCAACAAGTGTTAATTCGTGTAACAATTACGCCGTTATTTATAAAAACTCAAACTTGTCATTTTCTTTATCCGACAGTTATTCTGTTATGGGACCCACAAATGGTTGTGCCGTCGTACAAATATTTTCCAACAACAAGAATATTCCAAGACCAAACGAATATTCCCCGACAAAAATGAATATTTTATAACCACTTGCTTATTTTGCAAAATTTGCACATTTCACCCATAACTAAAACATTATATCAAATTAACTCCTTATTATTTCAAGATAATGAATAGAGGAAATTCAATTTTATTTATATAAAAAAAATTGGGGTCTTACATAGAGGACCTTTTAATACAAATATGTGAGCTCTTAAGAGGCACTAAGAGGTGTACTGTTAAAATGCATTAAGATGGAATGAAACACCAACTAAGGGACTGTTTGTTTACAACTTAATGCATCTGAATGAGTCCAAAATTGAGCGAATAAGCCATTTAGACTGTTTGTTTGTATATTTTAAAATCTGAATGGCACTGAATTCATCTGACTGATTCTTTGAAAAAAAATTGGCTGAATGGATCTGAACACCATTTTTACCCAAATACCCATCGTTTCTCACTTCTCTGTAGCTTCGATCGATCGTTTGGTTCAGAAGATCTGATAGATTTACTCATTCAAAATCTATAGAACTACTGAAATATGTACAATCATAAAAAACACCCATTTAAACCCCTTTCTTCCAGTATCAACGCCATTTTATCTTCTTCTTTTTGAACTTTGGGGTACACTGGTACAAAAAATTATAGCTGCTAGTACTAATTTTGGGTTTTATTGATGATAGATATAGAAGGATTGTATGTATAGATTATAGATAGATCATTTCAGAGAGGCAACTCGAAGGCATGTAGATAGATATGAGAAACTACTTTGAGCTAACGTGGGAAAGCTTGAGTCTTATATTAAATATAATATAATATAAAACTTTAAAATTCATTGATATTGTTAAGATTAATTATATATGTGATTCAATTTTTTTTTATTAATTTTGATTCATTCTACTCTCCTGCTAATGAATATTGTATTTTTTTAATATGGATTGACAAAATTATATATTTGTTTAACATAATTTAGAGGAGTAAAATATTAAAATACTATTATTTAGATATTTTATACCTATTAATTATCAAATAATTTTTTTATTCAAATTTAAATTCAACTCATTTAAATTTAAATCGAGATAATTTTTATCAAACACCCCCAAGTTAAGAATATTGCTATTTTTTAATGCTATGGGACCACTATCTAATTTTTGGGTACAATATTCCGGTCCGAATAAAAACACTCAAGGAGTGAAGAGTTAAAAGGCAAACTTCCTCAAAAATCTAATCTTCTCGTGGTTTCAAACCCTTCCCAATTCAAATTTAAAACCCTAACTCCATCTTTCAAAAGTCTCAAATGGTTACTATAATAAACACACGTTGAGAATAGACCTGGCAAAGATGGTTTGGTAAACCCTCCTTACGAAATTTGGGCTTTGGTAAATGATTTTTAGCCCATAAAATCTGTCTTTTTTTTTTACCAAGCAGTGAAAAGCTCTACAGTTCATGACAGTGAATTTTGTTTTTTTTTAAAAAAACAAAATGTTGCTACTTGTGGGTTATGAAGATTGAACACAAGACTTGTAAGTAAATAAATAAGAATTCAAACCAACTGAGCTACAACAATTATTTATTTTTAATGCAATCTTCAATATAAAAATATATTTTTAATTATTATAATTGTAGTAAATAATAATTGTAGTTTGAAATTTCTTAATTGATGTGACTGTTAATAATGAGATATTGGATAATGCCTAAAATCATGTCATGCAAATCTTCTGAAATCAATTTAAATATTCAAATTGCTAAAATCTTGGCATCTCCAAGTCCAACCGTGTAAATCTTGGAAATTAATTAGATATCTCTTGGTGGAGTCATGAATGCATTTTTAAAAGTTAAATAAATTATATTAATTTTAAAGTATAATTTTAAAAAATCAAATTTGATTATATACTTTGAAAGTAATTTATAATACTATTGAAATTTTAATTGATTGAGGTATGTAGTTAATGTAGGTAATTATAATTATTGTTTATTATAAATTATTTTATTATTTTTATTATTTATTATTATTACTATTTTTGGTGTAGCAAATTTTATAAAAAAAAATAAAAAAAAATAAAAGAAAAAACCGCGGGCCTAACATTTTTGACCCGTCAAAACCCGAACTTTTTTGATCCGACCCGCCATTAGCCAGCCCGCGCTCGGCCCGGCCCGGGCTCGGACCCGTCCGTCCGTTTGCCACCTCAAATTTGATATTACAAAACCCTAGCGTAGTTCAGTTCTTAGCTTCTATTCTAGATTTAGAAGCAGAAAAAATATGACGAAGGTGTACGGGACCGGAGTCTACGACTTCCGGCGCCACCGCGTCGCCGAGTACCCACTCAACTCACTCCCTGACAAGCCGCCGGAGTCCAAGCCCGGTTCCAATAAAGGGAGCTCAATAACCCTAGTAGAGATCCAGAGAGACCGTCTCACTAAGATTGCGGAGGCGAATTGGGCGAAAACCGATGATTTGAAGAAGCCGAAGAACGATTTTAGTGCAGATTTGGTGAAGGAAATATATGAGACGGAGTTGTTGGTGAAGAGCGGGAGGAAAACTGTGCCGTTACAAAGAGTGATGATTTTGGAGGTGAGCCAGTATTTGGAGAATTACCTGTGGCCGAATTTTGATCCTGAAACTGCGTCATTCGAGCATGTTATGTCTATGATACTCATGATTAATGAGAAGGTAAATGCTGGATTTTGCTTTGTTTTGTTAGTGATTGCTGTTGGTTTTGTTTGGTATATGCCTAATGCATTCGTACTAATTACACTTATACTATGGAAGAGGGGTTTAGCTGAAATAATGGTAGAAACTGGAGATAGGTAAACACCTAAATCTTTTATGGTGCCAGTTAGTTTTCTGATAAGTCGTGGGGATCTAGAAATCAAACATCTTGGAGTGTGTTAGGAGAAATGGGTCCTGTCCTGTGTTGATTTTCCCATAGTTTCAAGAATAATTGCTCAAATTTCAATATTTAGGGAAACTGTATTATGTACAATGTTGTTATGGAAATCAAATGGAACATACTGTAATGGCTTGCCTTTTGGAAATATATTAGTTACAACAATTACTTTAAAGATTGATTAACTAAGCCTTGAAACTTATGAATTATGATTTTAAACTCGCAGTTCCGGGAGAATGTAGCTGCTTGGATGTGCTTTTATGATAAGAAGGATTTATTCAAGTCATTTCTTGAGAGGGTTCTTCGCTTGAAGGAGGTAAGTTTCAAGGATTTACTTCTAATTCAGAGACATTTTTAGTCTCTTCCTTTATTGTTGGTGATTTTATGGTTATTGTGATTGCATGTGAAGCTGTTAATCCACTGTTATTGTATTCTTAATTCTTGTAATCACATGAGTATTTCAAAATTGTTTGGACATATGTTTTTGTCAATCTTGCCCTCTTGCTCTGAAGATTTGAGTACATAATTGTATAGTGCTAGAGTGTCCATCTGCATTCCTATCTCTTGTAGATTATCTTCTTACTTTATTAAGTTTGAATTCACATTATATACAAGTCTCAAATTTAGGAACAGAGTTATATATTTTTACTAATCTGTTAATCCAGTTGACAAATCACTGATATATCACCTATTAACGTTAAAATTCCTTATAGACAAATACAATCAATCTTATTATTCTAGTGCGGACATGTTGATATTTAGGGTACTGTTGAATGTACAGTGCACAAATCTACCTTGTGTCTATTACAATGAATCACAATATACATTATACCGTGTGTACCTATAATTTTTGACAGTTGGTCTCTATGAATGAAAAACGTGGGTTCCTACCCTATTTAATGTAATAGACGTGTTTGTCTAAATTAATGTTTAATTTATAAAAGGGCTTTTAACTGTGAATAACCACGTGATTTTCCACTAGAGAAGATTTTTTATGTCAAGGTGCTAATAGGACAATTTTAATGCATCAGTATGAGGGTTACCATGGTTCACTCAAGCCCTTGGTTCCGCATACAAGTAAGTTTATACCGAATCGAGGATATGGAACGGTAGGGTTTGATGGTACTACAGAAGAAAAAGAAAATCTAAAGAAAGTGTAAGGTAAGCATGGTAGTGTACATACATGGATGTCTCCCATTTCTCGATCTATACTGACTATTGATCTCATGATGCTTATCGTCTACGAAGGGATTTTATGCTTGTCGTCAACATCTCTATTGCTTGTGTCTTTCCCTCTTTCCGGATCAAATTCGCTCTGTTTCTGGCTTTATATCTCCTGTTTTGATGGTCTATCCATGTCAAGTCGGTGCTTATGATCTTTGCTTGGCCTTCTACGATTACCTATCCAAGTTAGGGCTTCACTCTATTCATGAAAAGTCACTTTCTGTCTCTGTCTCTCTTCTTCCGCTTGACTATAATTTCCTGAAAATTGTGGAGTGAGAAGATTATGTCAAGAACTTAGGCGTTACTTGTGCTTGCATCATCATAAGTATTGACTTGATACATAGACTGCTTTATGGTGGATTCCAAATGGCTGACTGTTACTTTTATGCCTGTTTACATTCATACAGCAAAAAAATTGGGCCTACTTCAAAAAAATATGCATATATTTTGACATATGACTTTGATCTGAATAATATAACTATAAATTTAAACCATAAAGAAGGAAGTTTAATAATTTAGTCCAAATACATATTTTATTTTGCTTGGATGTTAAAAAACAAAGACGAAGAATTTATTGGATTTTGTAATAATCTGATTTTAATTTTATTTAGATTTTAGATTTTAGATTTACACATAATTCTTAGTTTTTTTATATTTGAATTTGTATCCAGTTCGCAATATTTTACACAATTTATTTTATATTAAACTAACACAATATTTTGTGTTTCGGGGTGATTTGGATGAACCTTACTACATACCCATTTTCATTCCGTGTATCAAATTGACCTATGATCCAAGTAAATATTGTCTGTAGCTTGTGTCTGTTTCCATTCTTCCATTCTTCAACATTGACCTCAAAGATTCTAAACAATAACTCTTGAAAAACTTCAAAAACAATGCATCATCTAAAATTTCAATTTATTTGTCAATCTTACTTTACTCTTAACCCTGTGTGTGTGTGAATCCAAATGTATCAAACTAATCAAAACTCATAAACTTATGAAATCAAAGTCTTGAAGGAAAAAGAGGAACTCAAGCACTTATTTTCACACCATTCTCAGTTAACACAAAGAAGATAACACCAGAGGATCAAAAGTTTTTTTTCTTCTTTTCTTTCTCTTTGGTAAGTGCATTTTATGCTTTATCTTACCAGCGAGTGCATTTTATGTTCCATCTCGCATGTCATGTGTTTATGAGTGAGTGCTTTTTACGCTCCATCTTAACCCACCACATGAATCATTTTTCTTTTTTTGAATAATTCAAAACTCGCAAAATTTACCTAAATCATTTCCCCTTTCTTAAATAATACCTCATATTCACTTCAAATTATGATCAAACAAGCAATAAAGTTCCAAAATTTCTCCCCCAATACATTCAATCAAATAAATTCCTTCCTAAGTTAAAACTAGGTCGACCAAATGGACATGTGCTCAAGAATGAAGGGTCTCAAATAAAGTACTAATCAACAAAGAAAACCAAATTCAAATTACACCATCCCTATCAATCTTCCAAGGAGTTATCAAAGAAAATTCAAAATTTTATCATTGGCCAAAAATTAAAATCCAAATTAACTTATCGCTCAAGTGACTCGTCCTAAAAACTACCACATTTTCGTAGGAACACACGATTGCGCTTAGCATGTGTAACAAACCTTTAAACCCCAAGGTTTTCCCAAGTGGACAAGTTTTGTCTCTTGAGGGTTTGTAGTGAATATACCCACAAAATTCAAAATTCAAAATTCAAACTAACAAAAACAAATAACCTAAATAAATAAAGCAAATAAAATAACAAATATCCTAAATCCTCCCCCCTACACTTAAAACTTACTTTGTCCCCAATGTAAAGTAAAATGCAAGGAAAAGTAAATATAAATGCAAAAAGAAAGAATGGGTTGCCTCCCAAGCAGCGCCTTTGTTTATTGTCATTGGCTCGACTTCATTTCCTCCTACGTAATTGTATACACATACCTCAAATAGGTTGGTAGTGATTTCAGTTCTAAAATAGGAGACTGCACAACAAGGTAAAGACTTCTAATTAGAAACTGACAATTCAACATAAAAGATGTTATCTGATTGCGGAGTGTCATTCAAAGCTGTGACAATTTCTTGCAAACCGTTGCTTAAGGTTAATTTCACACTTTTCTCATCAATGTTCTTACAAGTGCAATTTCCAACTCATCCTTTCCATAAGTTCAAATTCCATCAAGTTTAAAGACTCTCCTGTGCTAAAGAGTTAATCACGTCAATAGAATAAACATGATTATCATCACTAGGATATTGCATGACATCATAAATATTAAACTTCACAATTTCGCAATTAAATTCCATTGAATGTGTACCACTATAAACATCTATTTTAGTTTTGAATGTCTTTAAAAATAGTCTTCCTAACAAAATAGGTGCATTTTGGACACCATTCTACATATTTAGCACATAAAAATCAGTAGGAAAAAAAAAATCAAATTATTGATTTGCAAAAGAACATCCTCAACTACACCTTTAGGATATGTATTAGATCCATCAGCCAACTAAATTATAATACCAGTTTTACTCAAAGGTTCAAGTCGCAACGAAGCATATATAGAATATGACATGACATTGATACAAGCTCCCAAGTCTAACATGACTTTTTCGAATCTAGTGCTACCTATCGTGCAAGGGATAGTGAGCATACTTGGCACTTAGTAGGGAGTTTCCTTTGAATAATTGCAGATACATTCTTCTCTACCTTTACCTTTTCATGTCTTTTAAGTTCTTGTTTCCTCGTTTGTACACAATTTTTTAAAAAAATTAGCATATCGAGGTACTTGTTTAATAGCATCTATCAATGGAATATTTTCCTCGCATTTACGGAAAGTCTCATACAAATCTGAATTTTTCTTATTTTTTTGTTCTCTATTAAAGCATGAGGAAAAGGGGGTACCGGTTTATACTCACAGGTGAAAATTTACGCTTAGTTTCAGCATTGTCACTCATAACACCACTGTCTGCATTTCCGTGGTTTTCTGCTTCATTGCCCGCATTTACATTGCTTTGCTTCTGGGGTGTAGGCACTATCTTTTCGGGAATATCTACATGTTTACCACTTCTTAAAGAGATTGCGCGTACATTCGGTTTTGGATTCACCATTGTTTGAGAGGGTAAGCGACGTATTGCGGTTTCCATTCGTCCCATTTGCGTTCCCAAGTTCTGAATACTTGCCCTCATTTCCTGTTGAAACTACAGTGTTAGTGGCAAGAGATTTAACAATATCTTCTAAAGACATATTAGAGATTGGCCTTGTTGTTGTCTATTGGGATACGACTGCTTCTACTCTTGATAACTTGGAAAATTTTGAGTTGCGGGCTGGTTTGCTCGAGGATTCTCATAGCTAAATTTGGATGATCCCTCCATCTAGGATTTTATACGCGTTCGAATAAGGATCATATTTCTTTTGTGGTTGTCCAGGAAAACCGTCTACTGCATTCACTTGTCTAATCGACTCCTCTTGAAGAGCTGGACACATATCAGTTGGACGTCCTACTACCAAATTTTGCAAACTTTTGCTGATTGTGTATTACCTACAACCATTTGACGAACAAGAGAAGCTAAGTTGCAAGCTGTTATTCAACAGCAAAACTTTTGCCTCATTTACATTCCTACACGAAAAATCAAGCCTAGTGCCAAATTATTGGGAATTAGCCGCCATATTTGTAGTCAGCCTCGGGATTTTTATCCACCAAAGCTCCTCCACTAGGGCATCAATCATGCTTCATCTATCGGTAGACAGAAGGCCTTCATAAAAATACTGGATAAGAAGTTCACTAATTTGATGATGAGGACAACTTGCACACAATTTCTTGAAACGTTCCCAATATTCATGTAGGGATTCTCCATTGTTCTGCCTTACACCACAAATGAATTTTATAATATTGGCTGCCCTTGAAGTGGGAAAATACTTCTCTAGAAACAATCTCTTCATCCCTTCCCATGTGGTGATACTTCCGGAGGGTAGATAATATAGCCAATCCTTAGCCAAATCTTTTAAAAAAATTTGGAAAAGCTCTCAATTTGATTTGTTCTTTTGTTACTCCGATAGGCTTCATACTCATGCATACCACGTGAAACTCCAAATGTTTGTGGGTATCTTCACCTGAACGACCATGAAAAGTAGGTTAAGAAGTATTAGTCCAGATTTTAATTCAAAATGAGTATTAACATCTAGATTAGGAAATGTTATGCATAAACGTTGTTGAGCCAAATCTCGGGGGATGCAAGCTCTTTCAACGTTCGATTTGCCATAATTTCCTTCTCTTCAAAATTTCTCTGAGCTGTCTTCCTTAATTTACGTATAGTCCTCTCTATCTCTGAATCACACTCTAAATCACCTTGATTAGGATCATGTTTTGGTCATAAAAAATAAAGGAAACTCAAATAATCATTATGAAAAACAACTAAGAAATTTAAAATTGCTAAAACAAAATAAATATAAAAAAAACTAGAACCACTCCCCGACTAAGACGCCACCAAAATTAGAACCTTACTACGAACAATATTTATGTAGTATTGCAAGAGTCGATCCCACAGAGAATAATTAATATAATTTTATGCTTTGTGAATCAAGTTGGGGGATTTTGAGTGTTGCTATTAAAATTAAACTAATAATTAAATAACACAAAATAATCTAACGAAATAAATCAGGAAAACGAGCCTTGGATTAATTCAACTTTCACCTTCAGAAATTTACACTGATCATTGACACAAGCATAAACAATTAGTATTTTGAATATTCACCGTTGGAATTACTAAAATGTCTTTCCTTAATTTTAGTTAGATAGAAACAAGCGATCTAAATAACTCTAATTACTAAACAACTTTAGACAAGTTTAATCTAATAGCAACTTTAAGAGATAGAAAAATCAATGAAGCTAAACAACACAAGCACATGTGGTTGCATTTAATTTAATTGATTATTCTTCCTAAGATATAATAATCTTCTGATCTGCAGTTAATTATTAACCTTAGTTGCTTCACAAATTAGAGTGACCAAACAATTACGGATTTGATATCTAATTTAGCAGTAGATTTCAATGAATTAATACACTAGTTTGCAACCTAGCAATTAAACAATTCAATCATGAAATTTAAGCATAGAAAAATAATCAATACTCAAAATAATAATCAGCAATTAAAACCAATTAAATCCCACAGTGTAATAATTATGAGGCTTTTGTCTTTTTAATCCAAGAATAGAAGTTTAGCCACGCATGGCCGTGAAAAACTCCAAAGAATAATAGATAGAGAAGTTTGTAGACAAGTCTCCCCAATCTCTTTTGGTAATCCTCTATTTACAGGCATAAGACATTAATTCTTTTTCACGTAGGTGTCAACTTCCTAGTGGCAATCAATTTCCTTCAAAAAGATCTTCTAGATGGACTTTCCTTTCTTTTATTGGATTTGACTTGCACACCAAGATTGTTCCACCTCATTCCTTCTCTCCTTGTAGGATTCTTCTTGTTTCTTCCCTTCCATGAATAAGAGTATTAAATATTCCTTGATCACCCACATATTGACTTTATTGTAATAAAATATTAAATTTTTGTTCTTGTGTAATTACAACTTTGCCCCTCCTTTTATTTTAAGTCCAAATAATGCTCAATTTATCTCCAAAGCACTTCCAAAGTCACGGAATCCTTTAATTGCACCTTAAATAAAAATATAAGAATAATGAGTGTATTTAGGCACCAAATAAATATAAAAGATTAAGCATCAAGGGATAAAAATATAACATATTTTATTCTCGTCACTGCGCTATACTTTCTGTTAATTTCGTTTTTTGCTTGCTAATTTAACTCTTTTTGCTAACTCCTTGCCAAGCTACTTTGCTAATGCCACACTCAATACACACCACACCATATGTTGCGTAATCATGACTTAAATTCCATCATTGACTGCTTAGACTCCATTCCATACTTAATTGCAATTCCTGCATAAAAACACTAAAATGCATAAAAACAAACTAAAAAACTTATGAACTCACAAAATTATCAAGCACAATGCCCAATTCGTAGGTATAACCGTATAAATCCCACTCATCATTAACCTCTGTGGCAGGTTTTGTGACGCACACTCACATATTAAACCACACTCACAATGGAAGCAATTTAATCTTACACTTATTCAGAAAGTGGAATGTTGTAAAAGATTTTTTTTCATAGTGCTTGTTAATAGTTAATACATCTCGAGTTTTGACATATATATTTCAAATATCTGACATTTTGAATTTGGCTGTAGGGAAGAAGCTTAAGAATTGCTGAGAAGACTAATTACCTCCTTTTCATGATTAATTCCTTCCAGGTATTAAACAGCATTTTAGCATTGCATGTGGTCAGCAGTTGGTCGGTGATGTGTTGATTGCTGCTTTTTCTTAGCAAAGATTTGTTTAATGTATTCAATATATTTGGAATTAATTATTTTAGTTATCCTTTTAAATATGACTTGCGAGATTTGTATATCAAGCGTTATATACCTGTTGATGATATTAGGAATGTAAAATTTCCTGATTTTATAGAAAGAGCTGATGAATATGTTGGAAAACGAAAGTCTGAGAAGAATAAATTGAGGGACAGTAGAAGATAGACTGAAACAGAGTCCATCACATCAAGGAGCTAGAAACTCAAAATATGTTGAAGGCATTGTTTTCCAGAAAATTCAAACAGTAGCACATTTGACTACACTTCTGGTCTTAGATACAGCAGATTGGATACCTTAATGTTGACTGCTTTAATATGTTTTCTGTTTTATTTTATATAAAAACGTAGTACACGTCTGGATATTAGATATATAGGAGATATTTTAAAGAAAATCCCCCTTGTAAGTGGTTTTTTCTACTTTTCCAGAAAGTGAACAAGGAAAATAGAAAGAAAACGATGTATGTAAACCAATTATGCTACTTCTGAAATGATTTTTTTGAAGTTGGTATCTAAGAAAGTGCTCATTTTCAGAAAATTCCAAAAACAGTAACTAAGATTTGATGTCTACTCTAGCTTAGTATGGGGCTACAGTTACCTCTCCCAAAAAAAGAAATAAGATTTGATGTTTAGAACTGGATTTGTAAAGGTGGAATTTCTTTACTTGCTTGTATATAAACCTTATTTCATTTGTTATTTTCTTTGTTTTGTGAAATTGTTCTGGCACTGCTGGTTCTGTTATTTTGATTAGTCATTCTCTCTATTCTTATCGTAGAGATTAAAATATGAGAATTCTGGTAAAAGAGTTTCCACTGCAGCAAGTGTCAGTTCTGAATAAGTTATCTTGTGCATATTATGTTCTAACCTTGATAAATTTTATTAGTTGCATATATAGTAGCTACAAAAGTTGGGGCAGTCCCCCCCTCCCCCTCTCATTTCTGGAAGTTAATTGTGTTATTTTCCTTCTTTTCTTTTGCCTTTTGCACGTAATATTTGATTTAAGAGGTGCAGAAAACAGTGATGGATCTGTGAATGAACCGACTGATTAGAGGACTGTTTGCAAGAAATTTATCTTTTCTTTTATACCAATTTTTTCTTAAAAAATAGTTAGAATGAAGATGAAGTCCTTGTCATAATTTCTTGCACTACATTCGAATTGCAGTGGACTAACTAGTTCCTCTTCATTATACTTTATTTGAAACGAGGGTAATGAGATATTCTCTTACAATTTTTATTTTTTGGGCCGTAGAGCTTGGAAGATGAGATAGTGAGTAAAATTTTTTTGAGGTTAGCTAGTCTGCAGTGCTGGCATAGTCTATCATATGGTCGTTTTCAGGTAACCTTTGATGCCATTTTTTGTTATCTTTTAAATATTTTCCTTCTAGCCATTGGTTTCTTGATGGTTTCTCATAATTGTAGATCGAGCTTTGCCTCAATCCAGATCTGATTAAGAAATGGAAAAAGATATCAAAAAGAATGAAGGAGGCATCAAAACGGGGAGAATTATTTGATTTCTCAACTGTGCTGGAAGTGAGGTTCTTAAGAAATCTTGTTGAAGAGTTTCTAGAGGTGGCCATACAGTAAGCTATATAGCGTGCAATTTGATACATAATTCACATGGTCAAGATATGAGACACTTTATTTTTTCAATTTCCTATCAGGTACTTGATTCTGATGTTTTTCCATGTAAACGTGGTGAAGTGGATGACGGACTTGATGTTGATGGTTTTGGACAAGTTGATGATGCTTGTGTCTTGTATTGTGAGAGGTTTATGGAATTTCTTATTGATCTCTTGAGCCAGCTTCCAACGAGGAGGTACATTTGCATTAAATTTTTATTCTTTAATCAGGTTGACAGAATTGAATTTTAGGCATTCCTTTTACAACATCATGGACCCATTTATTTGCTTTTGTTTCTTGAGTTTATTGTTTTCTTGTTGGGAGGGGGTAAGTATTTGTACTTGAGATATATCTTGCTTGCGGATATCAATTCATAGTGCTTAATATGGCAGATGCCTCCTACCTGCAATTTTTTTTATTTTTTATTTTGAAAAAATAGAAGAATAGAAAAATAAATAAGAAACGTAGATAGTCAAGTCAGAAATTATGTGCCTACCCTATTTTGAAGTTTTCTTTTTGGTAAGCTGCATCGGCTGAATGTATTGCTAAGATTTGGTTGTTCGGGTTTTGTGGTTACCAGAAACTCAATTGTGTACGTGAAAGAAAAATGAGTATATGGAATGCTACTTATGGTGGAACACACAAGGCATGTAGTTCTTGTACCACGATTCAAAATGATGGTACCTAGTTCGCGGAACACAGGCGAATAAGAGTTCCATGGTCACCATGGTTAGTCATTCGCGGGGTGGGGGTGGGGGGGGGAGGGGTAGAGTCACTCTTAGTCAGTCAGGTGTATGTTTAGTGTACCATTTTTTCTAACTTTATGCTTCATCCCAGTTAGTCTCTTGAGAGATGCCTCAACCTCTTGTGACCTATGTAGACTACACATTTATGCATATTCATTCCATGATATAAATCGGTTTGCTAACAACTGACTAACATTAATTGTAATGCATTTTTTAGTGCATGGTTTGCTGCAATTATGCATATTAATTTGGTCGATAAATTGGTCTGGCTGATTAAAATTTTAGAATTTTGGTATTTGTGAATTTGAAAACTACTCCCTCCATCCTAGAAAGAGTGTTATTCCTTTTTTATTTAGTAGTAAGATTTACAGAGTAAAGTTATCTCATCTTCTTAATTTTTTCCCTTTAAAATTAAGGCTTTTATTGGCTTAAAAGTAACGATATGCTTCAGAGTAGTAGGCCTTACAAATTTTTATTCAGTGTGTTTGTTATGTGATTGCAGGATAGTAAGTCTCATTCTCATTTATTTCTTTGGCGGTTGTGTTGTTCTTTGTTTAGCGTCATGGGTGAAAGTTAGATATGTCCTTTCATGCATTGTAATCTCCTCTTATAATCAATAAAATCTTCTTTTTAAAAAGGTTTGCTAGGTAAAACTAATGATTTAGCTATTGTAGTTGGCAAGTTTTACTTAATACACCACTGAACTTTTAATTTTTTAAATTACCTCATTGAACTAATTATTATTTTAAAATTGGGTTACTCCGTTAAAAAAACTAAACAAACGTTAATTTTTTATCTACGTGGCTTTGGAAAAAAATATAAAAATATAAAATAATACTTATGTGGCAAAAATAATAATAAAATAATAAGCAGCCTCTTTTTTAATATTTACCTATCTGCTTCTTTTTTTCATTTTTTACTTATTTTTATTGGATAATATAAGCATAATCTGGATAAGTAATACAAACATAATCTCCTTTCATCTTCAAATAAATGCTCTGATCTCCTTTTGGTATCAAGAAGGTTCAGAATCCCGTCGCAGATGGACGAAAGCTTCGATTCAATCTTCCCTCTCTACTCTTTGATCGTTGCCACGTGATCGGCGTTGCTGCGAGACTCGTCTTTCTGCTTGATCGACGAAATGATCCTCCACGGAGTGCTCGTCGGATTCGATGACGGAGGTGGAGACATTCTCTTCACATGGTGTTGGTGTCGCCGTTGATGGAAGTTTTTTAAGAACTGATCTGAATTGATTGACTACTTTTTTATTTCAAATATTTCTCTTTTTCTTCCCGATCTACTTTTTTTTTTCTCTTTCAAATCATTCTCCAGATCTGTGTATTTATGGTGTTGTTTTATGTTTGAATTTTTAATTAGAGATTTGAGGTGGGTGATAGTTAATTTTTTTGTGGAAGGGGGTGATTGGGGGGGGGGGGGGAATGGGTGTTGGGTGGTGGTTGTGATTGTGGTGGTTTGTGATTGTGATGGTAGGCTTGGTGGTGGTTGTGATTGTGGTGCTGGGGTTAGTAATACGGACAAACAAAATTTGTTAAGATTGAATATGTTGTTGGGCCAAATGATGAGTAATCGATTTTCCCTTTTGTGATGAATGCTCGAGAAATCGTGTCTAATAGTATTACTTGCAAAATGACAGAGGAAAAAAGAAAGGTTTTGATTGTGTTTCTACTATTTTTTTTGAGATTTAGATTGTATTTATGTAAATTCATGTGGATTTTCAATTGATTCATCTTCTTGTTGAAGGTCTCTTGTTTGATTATGTTGAACATTTGCTCTGTTGTCTGTAAACTATGTCATTTAATTTGTTTTTCTTTTATTTTTAAAGTCCGCGTAACGTTGTATCCACGCACTGTTCTAAAAATCCCCGCCTAGGTCCCGCCTAGGCGCTAGGCCCCCCTTGGCGCCTCTAGGCCTCTCAGGCGCCTCACCTAGACCCAAGGCGGTAAAAAAATTCCTCTAGGAAATTTGGCGGGTTCTAGGCGGAGAGATTTTTTTTAATTTAATAACTACCTAAACCAAATCTTGATATATTTATTTTTCTAATGATTTATTATATTCATAATACAGGTTGTAGCTTATCAAATCACAATAAGAAGTGAACAATATCAAGTCAAAATGGATAATTTTATTATAGTTGTAATTTTTTAAACTTGTACCAACTTCAAATTATATAAATGATGATACATTTGTAATATTTAGTTAAATTCAATTTTATAATTCTTAAATTTATGTTTAGTTTCTTAAGTTTTAATATTGAATTAAATTCTTAAAATTTAAAATTTTATTATTTAATAGCAATCATGTTTATAAATAAAACTAATACGTTAAAAATATGTTTAAATTTTGAACAATTACATGTTTGTGTTTGAACTTTAACATTAGCAATATGGATGTGTTTGAATTTTAAGAAAATGCCTTTATTATATCTTTATTATAGATTGTTTTGCTTTATATTTTTATTTTGTTTGGATAAATGTAAGATAAAATATTAAAATTGACTTAAAATAAAAAATCTCGCCTAGGCCCCTCTCGGCCTCCCGCCTAGCGCCTTTTAGAACATTGGATCCACGTTGGATAATAGTTGAAAGGATTTATTAGGATTTAACAGCCGTGAGCCAAAGTTAACAGAATGACCTAATTTTAAAATAATAATTAGTTTAATGGGGTAATTTGAAAAATTAAAAGTTCGGTAGTGTGTGAAATAAATTATTGAGTATTTATACCAAAGTGTGTCCTGAAACCTTAACATTAAAAATAAGTCACCAAAATAGTAATACTCTGAAAAAAGTGCTACTCTTCTCTTAGTTAGAAGAACGAAGGGTGTGTATATATGTATTATTTTTAAGGTTTCATTGTTTGCTATGTATTTTTTTGGTTATAAAACTTTTGGTATGTATTTTTTTGGGTTATAAAACTGGTAGATTTTCGAGTTTCCTTAATTGCTTTCACTTAATTTGATGCTAATGCATAGGTTGAATTGGATATAGAGCTTCACCGTTGAAGTGGAAGTGCAGGGATAAAAAGCAAGTTAGACTTGTGCTTCTTTGCAAACCAAGTTTAAATTAGTTCAATTGGCTTCGGCTCCCATTTCCATTTTACACTATGTATGCTTGAGAGTTTGACTTTGGAAAGAAATGAAGAGAAATGGGAAGATAGTTCCTTACTTTCTCTCCACTACTTCTTTGCAAACCAAGTTCAAATTAGTTCAATTAGCTTCGGCTCATTTTTTTTAAAAGATAAAAGATGAAATTTTATTAATAGAAAAGAAGGGGATCAAGAAGGTTACCCTTAAGGGAGTAAAAAACAAAAATAAAAAAGAGCACTTAAAAAAGTGCAGCCTTCCAATCTCTACATAAATCAGTTATCTCTAAAAGCCCTCATAAGCCCAAAGAGAAGCAATACAAATAGGACAGCTCAAAAGAAGGGCAACTTCCTCTAAAACAGTCACATAAGTTTGGCATCCCTCTTTTTTCCAAATTCTTGAAAATGAATTAGCAACATATCTTTCACTAAAGCAGGACACAACCACTCCTCTCATAACATTCAAAGAGAGCTCCACAAGCCTCAGGTAACAGGACAATTCAAAATAAATGAGCATGAGTCTCATTATTCGGCTTGCACATAAAACAAATGTCCGGAGATAGAACTTTGTAAGGCCTGCGATTTTAATAGGCTTCGGCTCCCATTTTCATCTTACATTTATTTAGTTCCTACTATACCCTTCTCCCACTTCCTTCTCTTTTCTTTGTGTAATTTTATAACCATTGAAAAAAGAATAACACACACTTTCTTTGATTTCTTTTCAAGTTAGAAGCAACAACAAAGAAATCAACCTTTTATTCTCTCTTAAACTCTCAAGCAAACATATTAAAAACAGAGTAAACTCCCAAGCAAACAAAATATATCTTGAAAACAGAGTAAACTCCCAAGCAAACAAAATATATCTTGAAGGCTAGATTTTATGCAATATATTTTGTTTGGTTATGAAACTGGTAAGAGTTTTCCAAGCCCCTTATTTGCTTATTGATATTCTTTTTGCTAAAACATATATGAGAAGAATTTTGTAATAGAGCTTTGAATGCCTCAGTGGTGTTCCCCATTGTGGGTTCTAGCCAGTTTGAGGGGTAAAATCCTTGGTATCCTATCCTTTTCTTCTCTCTGAAAACTTTGAAAGAAGGTGCAGTGAATAAAAATAAGTTAAACTTGTGCTTTCTTGCAAGTAAGACATTATTATTTCACGTTTTACTCATTAATAATCTCCCCATTTCCTCTTCTTGTAAGAGTCTAAATGATAATATCTATGCCTGTGGTTGTTGGTATTGTTGCCAAATCTGAATTAAACTCTAGGTAATACTGTTAAGTCTTGAGGATTATGCTTAAAACTGGTATCTGATACTGTTTTATGTTCTTGCGGTTGGCTGTTACAGATTCTTCAGGCCTTTAGTTGCTGATGTAGCTGTTGTTTCCAAATGTCATTTAAGTGCTCTTTATAGACATGAAAAGGGGAGCTTATTTGCACAATTGGTTGACTTGCTACAGTATTATGAAAGTTTTGAGATTGATGATCGTCTAGGGAGACAAATGACTGATGATGAGGTGCTTCAAACACATTATGACCGTGTCCAGTCTTTCCAGCTTCTTGCATTTAAGAAGATTCCCAAGGTCCATTGTCTTTTTCCAGGGTTTGGTCTTATTCAATGCGAAGTTTATGATTCTTTAGGGATATTTTATGCAATCTTATTTCAATTATATTTTCTTGGTCCTTGTAGCTGCAAGAACTTGCGTTGGCGAACATTGGTGCGATTCATAGGCGTGCTGATCTCTCAAAGAAGCTGTCTGTACTTACTTCGCAAGAGCTTAGGGATTTAGTCTGTAGCAAGGTTAGTCAAATGGTGGACTATGCGAACTTTTACCATTTAGCAATTTAAATAAAGATGAATTTGAATTCCATTATTTTCAACCTGAAGAAGTGTATTCTCATTGTAAGGTCCTACTATTAAGTAGATAACCACTATGTAGAGATAATGGCTTGCGCCCAATAATTTGGTTGATGTCATGCTCGAATCTCAAATTGGGTACATGCATAGTTGTCATGGCGTCGCCTAGGCGTCCGAGCCGTTAAGGCTCATGCCTTGGTAGCTGACTCAAGTGAAGTGATTAAGCCATTTTACCCATGACTCATCATAACCCATGGATTTGTTATTTCGTGTAATTTTATTACTTATTATTCTTGTAATGGGTGATGGGCAAGTCATCATTATTTATTTGTTGATTTGTTCTACTAATTTTTAATGACAAGCATTTCATTTTTGAATTTTGATTGTGAAGTATAATTGTATTCCATAATGTTTGTTATTATGTTTTGGATATTAATGTATATAAAATTTTATTCTTCAATATATTTTTGAAGTAAAATAATAATTTATAAATTGCACATTGTTAATGACTTGTCGCCATACTGACGCCATGGCGGGCACCTTATCTGCTAGGCGTTCTGGCGGTCAACTACCGCCGCATCTCGCCGTGGCGCAATGACAACTATGTGTACATGTCTATGTGGTAAATAAATAAGGCGTTTACCCTGGTGTATTTGTTTTGAATGCAATTTGCAGAAGTTGAACTTTAAAAATTTGTAGAAAAGCAATGAGCATGATAAGATATTGTGTATATGGAAGAATTATATTCCTTCATAGTTCATAGTAAGTTCATATGTATAAAGTTGATACTGGTGCAGTGAAGCTGATTATCAGGGAAGTAAGAATTTACTTTGGGGTGCAGAAGTTGTATGTTGGTAGATTGCCGGGAGCTCTTTCTTGGAACCATATTGGGGTTGTATGTGCCATTACCATGTGTTTATTTTTATTTTTCTTTGGTTATGCTGAGCTAGATCTTAATAATATTAGTTTAGTGATCGCGAAGAGTTTGTTATCTAATATTCAGGTGGCTGAGTAAAATCTTTATCAACTTAAAGCTTATACACTTTGTAATCCATTAATTTAGGGAATTTATTTCTTATTCTTGTCATACTTGTCAAGTCGTCGCCTAGGCGATGCTTAGGCGTTCAAGCAGTTCAGAAGTTTCAAGGCGTCGTCACGACTTGGAGAATTCTGCAAAAGCGCCTTGGCTAGGTAGTCATCGCCTTGGGTCGCCTAGGCGACGCCTTGGATGTCTACCAAGGAAGGCGTACGCTGAAGCATCTGCACTGAATGGGTTTGGTTTTGAACCGTAAGAGAGAGAGAGAACCAGCTGTCTGCTACCTAGCTAACTAGCTTCGATTAGAGAGAGACTTCGCTGCTCGTGTTAAACCTTAGGGGAGAGATTCGCTGCAACTGCTGGACTTTGTTTCGTTCTCTTCCGAGAAGATATTCGCTACGATGCCGACGCTGGTAGTTTAAGAGGGAGAGAGATAAAGCTGAATGAGTTTATTTGTTGTAATCCGCTACCAAGACGCAAAAGTTAAAATATGTGGCCTATGTTATTATTCCTAGCAGTTGAAACATTAAACTTGTGGCCCATAGTATTAGTCCATTCATGTTAATGATACACGTGGTAACTCAGCAGATTCCACTGAACCAAACTAGCTGTATACTACTTACTATATTAGTATAATATAACATCTTACTCATATTATAATATTGTCAATTTATTATTCATGAAATTAAATATTGTTTAATATAATCAATAATAATTTTAACTTATAATTTTAATAATTTAATAAGTAATTTAATTTTTTATTTTACTATTTTAGTTAAATTTGCCTATTGATCTATTGTGTATTTTTGTTTTAGTATATGTTTGAGTTTATAACTAGTTCTGTAATATTAATTGTATATACTTGGTATATATATATATAATATACTTGACTAATTTTTTTTTGTTTAGTCGCTTAAGCGGTTGACAACCGACTCACTTCGACTTTTAGCGCCTTAACAACTGTGATTCTTGTATGGTTTAGTACAACTGTATGTCTCAAGTGTTTGACCGTATTCGACAATGTAATATAGACCACCTTAGCTGTTAATTGACTTTGCACACGCTAGTTGTATTGAAGTTTAAGTCAGCAAGCCAAGACAGGACCGGAAAAAGAGACTATGCGACGAGCCTTGGGTGTGGGCATGATTGCCTTGGATGATAATTGAAGGTCTTTCTCTAGAAAGAGGTAGCTGGAGAAGATACATCCACTCTATCCATGATGCAGGGTTTAAGTTTAGATTGTGGGGTTTTTATCGTGACGTCCCCATTTTTTCTTTTGGGGGTACTTCAGTGACGTAGTTGTCTAGGAGAAATTTAATTAGAACTGGCCCTTACAATCTCTCTCTTAAAGCTGATACTTACAGTAGATTGTTTTCTGTATTCATTTTTTTTGTTCGTTGCTGCTCTCAACATGGTGTAGTTTTGTATATATCTACATATGCATGTGCTTTTCACTATGAAGTTATGGTTTGTGGTTGTCTTTTTGTTTTTTCACTGAATATTGAATATATTTTCCTGGCTAACTTTTGTCTTTCCTTCTGCCAGCTCAAACTGGTTTCAAAGAATGATCCATGGTCAGAAAGAGGTGACTTTCTTATTGAAGTCATGGTTTCCTTTTTTGAGAAACAACAATCTCAAAAAGAAGCCATAAATGCTCTACCACTATATCCAAACGAGCAGATAATGTGGGAAGAAAGCCTTGTACCAAGCATCAATTATTCTGGGGAAGGTTGTCTGGCACTTCCTAAACTTAATCTACAATTTTTAACCCTTCATGATTATCTGCTTAGAAATTTCAACCTCTTTCGGCTTGAATCAACATATGAAATTCGTGAGGACATTCAAGAGGCTGTGCCACATCTACTTGCTTATATTAATAATGAAGGAGAAACTGCTTTTCGTGGTTGGTCGAGAATGGGTGTGCCAATTAAAGAATTCAAGATCACCTCAGTTAAGCAACCAAATATTGGAGAAGTCAAACCATCATCTGTGACTGCAGAAGTTACTTTCAGTATTTCCAGTTATAAAGCACAAATAAGATCAGAGTGGAATTCCCTAAAAGAACATGATGTTCTGTTTTTACTTTCCATACGTCCTTTATTTGAGCCTCTAATTGCAGAAGAGGCAGATACTGCAACTGTACCACAAAAGCTTGGTCTTCAATTTGTACGTGGATGTGAAGTTATTGAAATGCGTGACGAGGAGGGAACTCTCATGAATGATTTCACTGGGAGAATCAAGCGAGATGAATGGAAGCCTCCAAAAGGAGAACTGAGAACTGTGACAGTTGCTCTTGATACAGCACAATATCATATGGATGTCAGTGATATTGCAGAGAAAGGTTCAGAAGACGTTTATGGTACATTTAATATATTGATGAGGAGAAAACCCAAGGAAAACAACTTCAAAGCCATTTTAGAATCCATAAGAGATCTAATGAATGAAACTTGTATTGTTCCTGACTGGTTGCATGACATATTTTTGGGCTATGGGAACCCCTCTGCAGCACAATGGACTAATATGCCTGATCTTCTGGATACAGTAGATTTCAAAGATACTTTCCTTGATGCAGATCATGTTGTACAGTGTTTTCCAGATTATCAGGTTTGTTTTTCTTTTCGACCTGTGATGAGACTTTTGGTGTTTAGGCTACTTGCTTGCAGTTTAGATTATGAAGAATCTATGAGATGCTATCTTTAATCAAGTTTCTTTGTTGTTAGGTTTGTTTTAAGAATACAGACGACACAGAGAGCTTGTTGCCAAGGCCCCCTTTCCGAATCAGACTTCCTAGGAATCTGAAAGGCAACACTCATGCTCTTCCAGGAAATGAAAAGTCTACTGTTGCTTCAGTTGACGTTAACAAAGCAGATAATGGTTCTGAAAAAGATGCACTAATCGTTGAGGCCTATATCCCTCCTGACCCAGGCCCATATCCCCAAGATCAGCCAAAGCAGAACTCAGTTAGATTTACTCCCACACAGGTTTTTGCAACTTCTGATCCTCGCAAGGGACTATATATACTCTTTTCCTTCAGCAATATTTCCTCCATATATTCATCAAGTGCATTTTTTTTCTTTTTTCAATTACTAATGCCTGATTTTAAGCATATAAGATAACATGGTATCATGCAAAAGTTTTGCGTTTTTCTTTCACACACGCCGTATGTATGTATATGTTTGTTTCATGAATTAAATATGGCCCTGCATCTTACTGGAGACATAATCTACATGTGCACATACCATATATTGATCACGTGTGTTCATTGTATGCCTCGATTCCACCAATCTCCACAAATGACCACTGTCTTAATGTTATCAAGGAGGGGTGTGCTATTTGATACTTATACTTTGTTTTAAATAAAATTCCTCCACTGTTGCATGCCATAATCAATGCTTCCCTAAATTTAAATTCTTCACATCTGGAATACTCAAGGGGGACTATTTTTATCACTTCATCAGCTATAACAACTGGCTAGAGACGTTCAGGGTCTGTTTGGATACCATTGTCAAACAATTGGTTTATAAAATGTTGTATTCCCAGCATTTTAATTTTCTGTTCTCTATAAACGTTTCAGAAACACCCACATGTTTCAGAAAACACCATAAATGTTTTTTTATGTTTATCATTACTAAATTTTATCAAAAGGAAATGATTAGGAAATATACTGAATTTTACTATTGTCTATTGCTGCTGATTATCCTATACTCTACGTATGACAAATTTCCCCTCCTAATTTTCTCAATTTCATTATCAAATTTTTGTGAGAATGTTTTTAAGAAAAAACAGCAAATACTCATTTTCTGAAAGTTTTAATAAACAAGATTATCAAATTTTTGTGAGAATGTTTGTTAAGAAAAAAACAAGCAAATACTCATTTTCAGAAAATTTAACAAACAAGACCAGATAATTGAGAATGAGATCTGATAACTAAATAGGTCCTTCGTGTACGAGTTTTTGTTTTGGTCGATTCAGTTTCATGTTGTAGTGCTGTATAAGTGATCTTTTTGCTAGGGTTGATGTGTGAATGAATTTGTCAGGTCTATGAGCATTTAAGCAGCACATTGTACTTTTTATGATGTGTTGGAAGGGAAGGCATAATGTTGATGGTTACTCTTTACCTTTGTTCCCTAGTAGTTATGTTCAGTTGCAAAAGTTGAAGTAGTTGTCAACACTCGAGTCAAATTAGCCTTGGTATGGGGTGGGCCTGAGAACCATAGTTGAGGAAGATGGGATTAATATGTTTTTTTGGGTTCTTTAATATCTTATGAAGAAAGGAAAAGAAAGATTCTAGCAACCCCACCACCATACAAAAAAAACTAGAAATAACAATATTGCCATTGGCTTATTAGGTATATCATTGCCTATTCATGGAATGGGCATTGTAGTGAGTCTGCGAGTGCACATCAGCACATAACGTAAAGGTTTCGACTGGCGTGTGTAATTCAGGTGTTGTAGACCTTTTAAAACTGGTGTCTCACTTGTTAGTCAGCAAGAAACACAAAATTACAAATTGTTTAAAGTTAATAGTTAGTCATATATTATCATATCACGAAACTACTATTTTTACCTTTTGTCAGGTGTTTTTTCTTCTTTGAAGACCAAATCTAAAGAAAAAGAACAATTGGCTTGTATACATTCTGTATCATGCATGAATTATGATATTGCACAGTAATAATGGAGTTAAGAAGTAAAGCAATTGATTATGCTTGTAATAACTAATAATGTCATACATATACCCAAGGGATTAGCTCAAGTAATAGTGAGCATAATGATATGTGTCTGTCAAGGTATAGGTCACAAGTTCAATACTCCGCAAGACAACTATCTCCATTAGAGCCACCCAAACATAGTTTACAATGAGCGTTCCTGGTGTGCGTGGTTTGTGTGTGTCGGTTGTTTACCTAGTGCACATCCAAAGGATGTTGGTTGCAGGTTCCCTTTTCATAAAAAGGAAAAGGAAAAAATAAAAAGATGACAAAAAAGTACTAAAAGAAAAAAACATGTATACGTATATATTGTTTTGAGTTTTGTTGTATGGACCTTGATTGACATTGAACTAGTAGTCTGGTATTGTCGTTTTATTCCATTGTTTAATGGAAAAGTTCAATAAAATCATTCTGATAGCGGTGCTAGTTTTTGACTGAAACTTCCTCCTTAAGATACCTGAACCAAATTCTAATTCTAGTCATATTGGACCTATTGTAAATTTCCTTATTTTCAATTTCTCAAGTTAGGTGGTTGGTCAGCACTCCTGATAATTTTAGCTTCTGTTTGACTACATTACCTCACATTTTTGAATGATTATTTAGATTTCATTTACTTTGAGACGCTCATATAGTGTAGTTTCTTTTGGCCAGTGAATTTATTCCTAGTGTCCTTGCATTTCTTTTTCTGGTTATGTAGGTTGGAGCTATCATCTCTGGTATTCAGCCTGGGTTAACTATGGTAGTGGGTCCACCTGGTACAGGAAAGACTGATACGGCTGTGCAAATCTTGAATGTACTTTATCACAATTGTCCTTCTCAGAGAACATTAATAATTACTCATTCAAATCAGGCTTTGAATGATCTTTTCGAGAAGATAATGCAGGTTTGAGTCATTTTCCATCCATTTGCAGTTTTATAGTGTACAAGTGAGATTGCTCCCCCCACCCCAACCCCAACCCCCCAAAAAAATAAAAATAAATGGTTTCCTCTTCTCTTTCCATGCATAAGAAACTGTTCAAACTTCCTCTAGTATTATTTTTATCTTCGTCAGCATGTAGTTTCATTTGATAAAGCATGTCATTTTTTACATTACAGAGGGATGTGCCTGCTCGCTATCTTCTTCGGCTAGGTCAAGGAGAACAAGAATTAGCAACAGATCTTGACTTTAGTCGTCAAGGCCGGGTAAATGCAATGCTCGTTCGCCGTTTAGAATTACTTGGTGAAGTAAAGAGGCTCGCAAGATCTCTCCAACTGCCTGAGGATGTTGGTTATACTTGTGAAACAGCTGGATACTTTTGGTTGCTTCATGTTTACTCTCGCTGGGAACAATTTCTAGTTGCGTGTACTGAGAATCAAGATAAACCAACTTTTGTCCAGGATCGCTTTCCCTTCAAGGACTTCTTCACTAATAGTCCTAAGCCAGTTTTTACTGGCCAGTCCTTTGAGAAAGACATGCGTGCAGCTAAAGGGTGCTTCTGTCATCTTAAAACCGTGTTCCAAGAGCTTGAAGAGTGTAGGGCATTTGAACTACTCAAGTCAACAGTTGATCGAGCAAATTACCTGATGACCAAACAGGCAAAGATTGTGGCAATGACTTGCACCCATGCAGCTCTAAAACGGAAGGATTTCCTTCAGCTGGGCTTCAAGTACGATAATTTACTGATGGAAGAAAGTGCACAAATTTTGGAGATTGAAACCTTTATTCCGATGTTGCTACAGAGACAGGAAGACGGATATGCTCGGCTTAAGCGTTGCATTTTGATTGGTGATCATCACCAATTGCCTCCGGTTGTGAAGAATATGGCTTTCCAGAAGTACAGTCACATGGATCAGAGTCTATTCACAAGGTTTGTTCGACTAGGAATCCCTTATATTGAGCTCAATGCACAGGGTAGAGCCAGGCCAAGTTTGGCCAAACTTTACAATTGGAGGTATAGGGATCTGGGTGATCTTCCTTATGTAAAGGAGAATGCCATTTTCCATAGAGCAAATTCTGGATTCTCCTATGATTATCAGTTAATAGATGTACCTGATTACCATGGGAGAGGTGAGAGTGCCCCTTCTCCTTGGTTCTATCAAAATGAGGGAGAGGCTGAATACCTTGTCAGTGTATATATATACATGCGTTTATTAGGGTATCCTGCAAACAAGATATCAATCTTGACAACTTACAATGGCCAGAAACTTCTGATTCGTGATGTCATAAGCAGACGGTGTGTACCGTATGACTTCATTGGTCCACCAAACAAGGTAAGTAACGGTAAAACCATTACCAACATTTGACTGTAACCTTGCAATAACTATAATGGATTTACTTATTTTTTTTACACAATTTTGTGGAATGTGGAAACATTATGTTGGTCTGCCAAATGAGCATCTCAAGTAGTTTCTGCTTCTTATCTAACAACCTACGAGATCAAATGCTTTTAGGATGTCATTAATGGATAATTATTTAGGTTACACCCTGGATATTTGATCAGTTTGAAATGTTTCAGAATGAAGTCTGGTTTGACCAGTGTGATTTGGCTTGTCAACCATCTGGGGTGCTGAAATATGCAGGCTTTTAATTTCTGATATACGTGTTTTCTTTCCGTATGAATGTAATAAGCTTCTTTTGTTGTTTTTTGTAGGTTACAACAGTTGACAAGTTTCAAGGTCAACAAAATGATTTTATTTTATTGTCTCTTGTGCGTACTCGCTTTGTGGGACACCTTCGTGATGTTCGAAGATTGATTGTTGCAATGTCTCGTGCACGTCTGGGGCTTTATATTTTCTGTCGACGTTCTCTGTATGAACAATGCTACGAATTGCAACCTACATTTCAGCTTCTTCTACAAAGACCAGATCTGCTTGCTCTTAATCTGAATGAGGTTACACCATTTACTGACCGTCACGTGGAGGACACTGGATCATCCCGACTTGTCAGTGGAGTGGAAGAGATGGCTAACATTGTCAATTATGAAATGCATCACGTGTATCAGGTACCTTCTAATTTTGATATCCTTTTAAATACTTTGTTCTTAGTTGATCATGGAAGTATGAAGTTTCTTGGTAGTTGGGAGTTAGCCCTGAAAGCTTTCATTCGGGGAAAACACTCAAATTAACATTCTTTCCTTTGCCTTTTGGAGGATGTCTGATCCACCTGCTTGAGTATATTTTTCTTCTTTCTAAATAAATTTATAGATTTTAATTTTTAACCAAAAAGATTTCATTCTGTAATCTATAAAAGCTCGTCAGTATTAGAAAATTAATAGACTCTGTTTATGCATTATATACATAATTACCAAGGCATAGGTTTTTTGTTCTCTTAATTTCATTAACTTTTGTGTGAGCTTTAGTAAGTTGTCTTCCTCCAATTCATGAGTAATAAATTTCAATGAATGTGCTATAATCTGCAAGTATTTGAGGCTATACACTTTTACAGTAATTGCATTTGAAATCATGATTTGCTTAATTCTTTATCTCTCATCCCCAACTTTTTTAGCTTTAATTTCTTAATATTTGTTCTTTGAGTGCTGAAAAGCCTTGACATATTTCCTTCCCAGTTACATTGAAGTTTTAATTTAATAATAAGAAACTTTAGCTTGCATAAATTATTTTCCTAAAACATTTAGTTAAAAGTTCTTGATCCTACACAAAACCGACCTGTTTTTATGATTAGCACAAAAGCTCTCTGTTCATGGTTGTGACCTTTGTCCGACACTTCTGTATCTCCAAGTTGTCACCCTCTTTTAAAGTCTAGAATTTATTTTTCGGTAGTTGAGTTCTTAAAGTGACATTTTGTGTCAATTTCGTTTATTTTTCCCAGTTTCATTTAAACTCGCCCAAATTTTGACCCGACTCTACCCACTTTGACCCTACTCCAATTTCACTAATTCAATTTTTTTAAAAATCTAAATTGTTTTAAAATTAATTACTATTTCTAAATTTCACTAATTGTGCTTAAAGTTTCATAAAATGAGTAAAGTTTCATAAAATATAGATTCAAAAAAATTAAATAAAAAAATAAAACTTTATTTTCGGAAAAAAGAGTAAATTTTTTTCATTTTTATGTAAAACTTTATTTTCAGAAAAAAACTGTCTTTACCATTATTATATGTATTCTTAATATTTGAAATTTTAAAAACAAAAACTAAAAATAGAAATTAAAATACAAAAAACAGTAAAAGATAAATAAAAAAAGCTAATTCAATGTTTTTTAAAAAGAAATTTAAAAGTTCTAAAAATAATTATTATTTCAGGGGAAAAAATAAGTTTTTTTTCGCCTTTTTTAAAAAATGAGTAAATTTTTTTATAAATATTATTATTTTCAGGGGAAAAATAAGCTTTAGGGACGATTTTAAAATTGAGAGACAACTTGAAAAGACAAAAGTGTCCTTCAGCCAAATAAAAATACATTTTCTGCCACTGACTTTGAAGTTTACCATACTCTGGATGTTTTACTCGCACTACAATAAACCAGAAGTATGAAATATGTAAAAGTTCTTTTGACATGTTTTTTGTTTTGCATGTTATTCTTATCCATCTGTAAGAAGGCTATATTCAACATTTTTATATATAGGTACAGTACTTCCATGAATCCTGGGAGTCTGTTAGACTGTTTTCCCATGTGGTATCACTTTACATAACTTTTTATGCAAATAATTGTGATTAGAGGATATTTATGGATCCTATAAAGTGTAATTACCTCTGCCTGGTCATACTATAAAAGTTTGTCAATGGGTATGAGTTTTGCTATAAAGGGAGCTTAATTTCTTTGAGATTTGTTATTTTCTAACCAGTGGGAAGCCGTTTTATTATTTTTATGAATTGATTTCATGAGTTGTTACTATTCCGATATCCCTTATCCCCATTTTCATGTCTCCATTGTAAAATATACGATCATTTTGACCTTTTGGAGTCTATTTATACTTTACTCCATTTTAAAATATAAGATTATTTTGACCTTTTGGAGTCTTTGATATATTTTCAAATTCGAAATTGATATAAATGCATTTAATTTTAGACAATACAATTCTGGAAATTGTGAACTACTCATTACAAGATTTATTGTTTTCAAAAGTTAAATGAATCACATTAATTTTGAATTTAAAATTGTCAAATTGACTTTAACTTTTGAAAAGTCGAACTTGATCTTATATTAAAATGGAGTAGAATTTTGTCTTATATTAAAATGGAGTAGAATTTTGTGTTGGATATTTTCAAATCTTTAATGTATATAATAAATATATTATATATTGGAATTGAAACCAACGAATGTGTTGGTTGGGTTGGCATGAGTTGGAGGGTTGCAATGTTAAGATCCCATTGAAGTATTAATCCTACACGAAGTTATCGTTGCAACACTTGAATTCTAGGCAGAATAATGCAACGGATTGAAGTATTACAAATTGAATCAATACAATGATTTAGGTTGAGAAAAATTGAACCAAGACAATGATTCGAACAAAAACAAATGAATCATTGCAATGGTTTCAAAGGGTTTAATACCTCCTCAAAGGGGTGTTTGTAAATCTCTAAATAGGTTGCAAATCCACCCAAGTTAATTAGTTCAAATTATTCTAAATCCTTCTCAAGCACTTAGAAAAAAATATTATTCTAATTTTTTTTCTTATAATTTTCTTCTCTCATTTACAGTGTTGCACTATATTTGTTTTTACACAAAAAATTCTAGTACAAAATAAATCTTGGTCTGTCTTATCTTATGAACTACTCCCTCCATTCCTTAATATAAGTCGTTTTAGAAAAATGTTTTTGTTCCTAAATATAAGTCGTTTGAGAATTTCAAGTAAGCATTAATTGCTTAGTTTCTAATATTACCCTAAGTAATAAATATAATTTTGGTTTTCTCACTATTTTTTGCATTATAAATAACACTCTTTTTCAATACAAGGGTAATATAGACAATTGATAGTATATTTAATGCTTTACAATCATTTCCTTAATACTTGTACACAACTCTAAAACGACCTATATTAAGGAACGGAGGGAGTAATTCACAGTATCTTGTGCTAATTCACAGTAACTCTGTGTAACAAAAGTAAGGGGTGAATATAAGTATTAAGGAAAGAATGGTTAGTAATATTATTGTTCTACATCAAACTACGAAGCGGGTTACAACAATTTGTCCCAAGTGTGCACTAAAACTCTAAAATGTTTAGACGGGTGAATGCTGCTGGGGGAGTGCATTCTCCTGTTACAAATGCCAAAACAAAGACTAATTCAGTCTCCACAATGTTCAGACGGGTGAATGCTGCTGGGGAGTGCATTCTCCTGTTACAAATTCCAAAACAAACAATAATTCAGTCGCCCTTTTTCATTTTATTCTTGATATATGTTTGTTAGGGGTCTAGTGCAATATATTTTTTAAGGTAAAGGTGTTAGCACAGACCATTAGCTTTTTCAGAAGTTGCACTACCATTCATCATCTCTCAATTCTCATATTTGAATTCACTATGAAGTTATGTTTTCGTGAATATTCCAGTTGACACAAATTAACCTTTCCTTTTTGTCAGGCACAAATTATGAGCCATCAGATTCCATCTCGTTTTGAACAATTTGCACCAAGAATGGATATATCCAAGGAAAACGGTCTGCTGAATTCCTTGTCCTCTGATGATATAATGGATGCCGACAATAAACCTGGCTTGGGAAATGGGGCAGATGAGGATGTGCCAGCTGAAAGAAAGTCGGACGAACCTACAAATGTGGAACACCATTTAGTGGAAGATGGAGATGTGCCACTTGAAAGCCATCCAAATGGGAACACAGAAACAGTAGTACTAGAAGATGATGGAAATAGCATAGCACCTGTTAGCAATTTAAACGAGGAAAGCAAGATGGATGAGTAATTTCTTTCTACAAATGTTGAACCTTAAGTGGCCACTGGTGTTGTATAGGTGCATCAGCATCTACTAATGCTGCTCGAGAATTAGTCTAAATTATGCATAGAACTGCTCGCTTTTGCACGATGGGTTTCTATGTGAAGAAGCATGAAAAGCCACGTCTATGGACTTGAAGCTTCATTAATGTCCAAATCTTAAAGCGTCTCTCAGCTGCCTTGTAGGCATGTCTGTAAAAATCAAGATTTAATTATATGAGAGAAAAGATCATGGTTGCTCGTGGGAGTGCAAAATGTTATAAGAATTGCTAATGTAGAAACATAATGAAGAAAAAATTTTGTGACATTTTTGTCTACTGTATCCATTGGGCAGGTGAGAAATTGCCACTGCAACATTGAGCAAAAACTGCAGGTTGGGTTACTCGGTGTAGAATATCTGTAGTTTCTTTTAGTAGTTGAGGCTGTTATCTTTATGGCAACAAAATATTAATTGTGAAATATTTATCATTTTTTTGGTCCAACTGCTCTTTCATTTAACTTTGATGAACTAGCCTACAAACAGAGCCTATTAAAGAGTGAGCAATAATACAAGAGAGTTGATCAGTTCAAACATCCTAGTGGAAAGAAGAGTTGGATAAACAAATTAAGAAGCCATAGAGCCAAAAAAAAGAAGTAGTTCGTCAGAATAAAGCTCCAAGTTTTTAAATTAACCCGTAGAGAGATCGCAGAGTAAACGACAGGGTGATGTTAGTAGTTCTTATGCTCATTAGCTAGGATAATGAGATATTGTTAGTAGTTCTTATGCTCATTAGCTTGGAAAATGAGATATTGTGAGGGTTAAATGTTTTTTAGTTCATTGTACTTTAGGTCAACTTATAAATGGATTATTGAACTTTTTTTTCTTATAGTCAACTCACTGAATTACATTTTACTAACAAAACTTTTGCAATTCTGTTAACTATTTTGACTTTAGATGGAATTAGACAAATAAGCTGCAGACGTGTAAAATAATTCTGATGTGGCACGGATCAGTCCATGTGGCCAACATTACGTAGATATGGAGGGAAATTCTCCCACCAAATTACCAGTGGATGGACCCACATGTGTATTAGGAGCAATTGAATCGTCATTTGTCCCAAATTTGTTCCAGATTGTTCAACAGAACCCTAACTCAGCAAAAAACGAGTAGTTCGATCGATCAATTTGAAAAGCTAACAAAATCGATTATTTGGTGAATCTTGGTGTGATTCACGTTGGTTAGAAGTCGTTTGATGTAGCGCCCCCAAATTCGGGTATCTTAAAATCCGACAGATGGTGCTATACTGTACTAACATTTATACATTCATTTAATTGAAAAGCCTCAAAAGAACGAACATCTCTTCTATATTATCAAAATAATATTTACATTGTCCCAAGTTCTAAACCCAATATAAAGGTTTTTTGTCATAATATCAATTACATTATAACATTAAACCTATATTTATTACATGACAAACGACAACGATCCGCCTTTAGCTTTTCCTTTATCCTTATTCGATCCTTCGGGACGTTCGGTCTTAGTTGCATTCATATGGTTCAAGCAAGAGTTAGCATAACTAGCTCAGCAAGTATGACAATTTCAATAAACAACATGTTTGACACACACGAATAGTATATCTTCAATAACTGAACAATAGTTATGAAGTACTATTGATAATTCAAAATAGCACTTCATCTTCCTTTTAAAATGTTTTACAATAATAACAATATTCAGTAAAACATTCACTTCGGTCAGAGACCTTGAGCATTTCATTCTTCTTTGAAAAGGACAACTTGGAACTAAGTCCGTAAGCCCGGTATTACTTACGAGCACTTCTAGGTGATCAGCCTATTGTACTCTATGTTGATCAACACTACATTCATTAAACGTATGTACGTTTAATTGGTGGCAACCTCGCGTGCCTGTCGTTTAACGACAAAAATATTTGTTTAACATTTCAGTCTTCTTTTGAGAACCATATCAAAAGATAATAACATTTGATGACAGATGAATAGATTATCAATAATCCATTCAATATATCAAGTCTAGCCAAAAGAATTGGCTTTAACTTCATTGTACATCAATTCATGCGTAAGGATACATGAACTTCAAAAACTTGTTTGATTGAAGCTGAGATAAGAGTTAGAATACTTGCCTTTAAGCGTGCCGCTCACGGTATAATTACTTTATGATTGAATCTTTCAAGTCTCTACAACACATGATCACATAATGCCTCATATTAGGTCATATATAATCAAATATGTGTATGACTATCTCTTACCCTTCATCTCAATCTAATTTGTATATTAGATTCATTTACTATACGTTCCAGCTTATCATTATACTTGCATTCATACTTGACTAGGTTATCTCAACCTTTATACAACATCCTTAAGGTTTAACATAGTTTTAACAATATTACTTTATGTCCCTTAAGTTGTGTTTACTTTTAAATCAATTAACTTTCTTTCTTTGCAATTAAAAACATTCATCACTATCTTTGTTCTAAAAAATTTGTGCGGCTGCATTTAGCTTTTATATCTACTTCTCGTGCAATGTTGTGAAGTTAATGATGGCATTGTCTCGGACTTCATATCATGTCATGCGAGTCTCTTATCGATTGCGTATCGCATGTTGCGCCTCTCAAAAGGTGTTAGATTGTGCATGGAAAATGCTGTATACCATGATTTACACTACTGATTCATATTACACATGAAGTTTCAGTCTTTCGAGACATCATTACGGTACATGCTTGGCCATCATTTGGCCTAGGGTTGGCGCCAACTCTGTGCACCAGAAATTTTTTACAGACAATAAATATTGTGAACTTCCCGGACGCATAACTTCTTCGTTATAAGTCTGAATTGGCTCGTTCAAAAGCCTACGGTTCACAAATTACGTAATATACGCGCTCATGCAAGAATTTTATCTATTTGACTTCGTTTGCTAAAAAATTCACCTATTGGTTCATTTTTAACGAAAACGATAAACGTTCGTGAACGTTCAATGCTCGTTTCTTCGTTCTAAGTCGGAATTCGGTCATTTTTGAGTCTGCAACTCTAGAATGCCAAATATGACTTGCCTCCATTGGAAAACAACGTTTCCGAGTTCAAACTCAAAATTTGACTTCTAATCCGGGAATTTCACGAATTCGACGATCATCGTCCAATCGTGCGATTTCCGGCAAATCTTCATTACTTATGATTTGTTCATTACTTTCATTGCATTTAGTTCATTCTATGAACACATCAATATACCTAATACAACAACTTATTTTCATTGTTGGGATTTTGACTTCATTCATTCATGAGCTTATAACTTATTAAGTTATAAACTACTTTTAGCTCTATTGTTCATAACTTATGAAAGTTAAAGTCTTTTAATCACCATGCATATATGTTCTCACATATAGTTTCATTCATGTATATATAATATATATTCATACAAATTCTTTACTTTCATATTACTTCTTAAAATAAACTTATAACAAGTTCATATTACCTCTTCATAAGTTCATAACTTATGCTAGTTTAAATGACTTATTACCAACTTATGTGACTTAAGTTCATTGCTTACACATTCTTCTTACTTCTTAACATTCATGTTCCTTAATCCAACTTTTCTTATCAACCTATCATGATAGAGATAGAAGATAAGTAGAGAAGAAGTCTAACTTTTGAAATCTTGGTAAGTAGTCTTCTTCTTCTTCTTCTTGCTTATGGAAGTAACTTATTTGTAACTTAATCTCCCTAACAATTAAGCACTTTGTAATTGTTTGGATTGTTTGAACAACTAACAAATGGCTTGCAAGCCTTCTCTATTTATAGAATTTCCAAGGTTAGGGTAGTTTAGTCTTTAAACCAATCCCACCTCCTTAAGTCACCTCCTTACTATTCATTATTTGGCTAGCACAAATCCTATCCCTTGCTTGGCCATTAATTCTTTTACTTGGTCATTACATTAACTTGAGCACCACATTAACTTGGTCATTACTTCTAACACTTGGTCACCACTCATATAACTTGGTTACCACATATTAACCATATCAATATGGTTTGCCCCATGGGTCAATCAACTCATGGATTCTAGCTTGGCTTAATTAACTTAACCTTTGGGCTTGCTTTAACAAACACTCACTTGCTTATTAATTAACATTGGGCCTTACCATTTAATTTACTTGGGCTTATACCAATTGTTAACCAATCTTCCAAGTCCATTAACATTTCTTAATACATATACATATTGTCTATGTATTATTCTCGTATTATAATTCGTATACAAATTCATTATATACGATATTCCATCCTTCATACAAACTCGTATAATACTTCATATTATACTCGTTCTCATTACATTGTACAATACCTAAGTATCATACGAATAGTACTTACTTACTAATACTTCGCTTTCCTTAATATTCTCAAATTAAGTCCGCAAGCGAAATATTACGTTTTTCATAACTAGATTATTATTACATAATCCATCATACATTGATATTCTATCATTACGTATTTCTTGGAATGTCAAAAATAATTCCCGAGCAAATACCGATGAATAGTGTTTTTTGGAAAATTTCTTGAAATTTTTTTATTTTCGTCTTAGAAATTCAAACACTTTAATTCCTTCACGTAGCTCAAGTACTACGACATTCCAACATCATTAGGTTATAAAATGACAACCATCTTGATATCACATAGAATATAATTTTATTATTATTTAATTTAATAAAATCATTTTACAATAAAATCTGAATTTCTCGATCGTTACATTCTCCCCCCCCCTATAAAGATTCTGTCCCCAGAATCTCGTTTTACTTTAATCAAATAGATGAGGAAAAATTTTCTTCATCTTTTCTTCTAATTCCCACGTTGCTTCTTCGGCATCGTGGTTCTTCCATAATACCTTTACTGATGGTATTACTTTGTTCCGTAGAACTTGCTCTTTTCTATCAATGATTTGAATCGGCGATTCTTCATATGTTAAGTCCTTCTCGATATGAATCAGCTCATATTCGATTACGTGCTTATAATCTGGCTTATACAGACGTATTACAGATACGTGAAACACGTTATGTATCCTTTATATAAGCTACCTCTCCCACCCTTTTTAATACCTCAAAAGGTCCTATAAACCTTGGACTTAACTTTCCTTTCTTTCCAAAGCGTGTCTTTCTTTTCCAGGGAGATACCTTTAGAAATACATACGAGCCTACTTCAAACTCTCGATTTAATCTATGCGAGTCCGCATATTTCTTCTGTCTGTCTTGAGCTGTAACAAGACGCATCCGAATTAACTTTATTACATCCGCTGTCTGCTGCACCAATTCTGGTCCTAGCATCCGGCGTTCTCCCACTTCATCCCAATACAATGGTGTTCTGCACCTTCTTCCGTACAAAGCTTCATATAAAGATGCCTACTGCTTGCATGATGATAACTGTTGTTATCACATAAACTCTACAAGTGGTAGGTGATCATCCCAACTACCCTTAAAATCCATGACGCACTAAGACCTCAACATGTCTTCTAACGTCTCGAATTGTCCTCTCGCCTCTGCCCATCGGTTTGTGGATGATATGTCAGGCTTAACTTCATTTGTGTTCCCATTGTTCTTGAAACTTCTCCAAAAGTTCGATGTGAATCGTGGATCACGATCTGACACAATCGATACTGGTACTCCATGTCTGGAAATAATTTCCTTAACATAAAGTTTAGCTAACTGGTCTAAGTTATACTTGACCCTAATTGGTAAGAAGTGAGCCGATTTCGTCAACCGGCCTACTATTACCCAAATCGAATCATACCATTTTGCCGTTGTTGGAAGTCCCACCACGAAGTCCATCGTGATATGCTCCCACTTTCATTCTGGAATCTCCAATGACTGTAACAAGCCACTTGGTCTTTGATGTTCAGCTTTAACTTTTTGACAAGTTAAGCATCTACTCACGTATTCAGCTATTTCTCTCTTCATGTTCGGCCACCAAAAACTCTGTCTAAGGTCTTGATACATCTTAGTGCTACCAGGATGTATCGAGTACCTCGAACTATGACCTTCTTATAACACTTGCTCCTTTAATTCTGTCTCATTCGGAACCCAAATTCTTCCTTCAAATCTCAATAATCCCTCATTATCAAGACTATACTTAGTATCTTCCTTATCGGATAACCGCTTCTTCATTTGTTTACACTCGTCAGTCTTGAGTTATACCTCCTTGACTCTTTCTACGATGGTAGATTGAATCTCCGTCGTAAAAAGTATCTACCTAGAGTCACTTGGCATCTTCACTTCTATTTCCATCCTAGCCATCTCTGTTATTAACTCATTTTGAGTCGTTAACATAGATAACCTTTCCCGACCCTTCCTACTTAAGGCGTCGACAACTACATTGGCTTTCCCGGGGTGATACAGGATTTCACAATCGTAATCTTTTATCAACTCTAGCCATCTTCGCTGTCTCATAATCAACTCCTTCTGAGTGAAGATATTCTTTAAACTCTTATGGTCCGTATATATCTCACATTTCTCCCCATAAAGATAATGTCTCCATATCTTTAGGGCAAATACTACCGCGGCCAGTTCCAGATCATGAGTAGGATAAACTTTCTCATAATCCTTCAATCGCCGTGATGCATCTGTAATGACTTTGCCATCTTTGCATGAGCACACAACCAAGTCCCCTATGCGAAGCATCGCTATAAACTACAAAATTTCCTGTGTCATCGGGTAATGACAAAATAGGCGCTTCACTTAATCTTTTCTTCAGTTCTTGAAAACTGTCTTCACATTTATCCGTCCACACGTATTTCACCGTCTTCCTTGTTAGGTTAGTTAACGGAGTAGCTATCTTTGAAAAATCTTGGATAAATCTTTGATAGTATCCCGCTAACCCTAGAAACTCAAGACCTCGACGGCATTTTTTCGGTTGTTCCCATTTCATCACCGCTTACTACCTTTCTTTGGATCCATCTTTGAAATCCCTTCTTGGTCAATGACATGACCTAAAAATTGTACTTTCTCCAACCAAAATTCAAACTTAGTGAATTTTGCATATAACTTCTCATTTCTTAGTGTCTCCAACACTAATCTTAAGTGTTCAGCATGATCTTCTGGTGTCTTAGAATAGACTAGAATATCATCGATAAACACAACAACGAACTTGTCCAAATATTGTTTGAACACTCTGTTCATCATATCCATAAATACAACTGGTGCATTCGTCAACCCAAATGACATTACCAGAAACTCGTAATGACCATAACGAGTCCTGAATATTGTCTTTGGTATGTCCTCCTTTCTAACCTTCAATTGGTGATACCCCGTCCGCAAATCTATCTTAGAAAAATACTTTGCCCCTTTCAACTGATCAAAAAGATCATCGATCCTGGGCAATGAGTATTTATTCTTTATCGTTAACTTGTTCAACTTTTGATAGTCGATACAAAGCCTTAACGATCCATCTTTCTTCTTGACAAACAACACCGGTGCCCCCCACGGGGAAACACTCGGTTGAATGTACTTCCTATCCAATAGTTCCTGTAACTGAACCATTAGCTCTTTCATTTCCACAGGCGCCATACGATACGGTGCCCTTGAGACTGGTGCCACTCCTGGCACAATGTCTATTACGAATTCGATCTCTCTATCCGGTGGTAAAACCGGTAATTCACTTGGAAACACATCCATGAATTCGTTCACTATGGGTATTTGTTCCATGGTTGCTCCCACTCGCTGGGTGTCAACAATATGGCACAGATAACCTACACATCCCTTCCTTAAAAGTTTTCTAGTTTGTGTCATCGTAAGACAACATGAGCGTCCCGACGATTTATTACCGTAAAATACTACAGGAGGTTGCTTCAACGTCCTAATACTCACACATTTCTTCTGGAAATCTATAATTTCTCCATGGTTAATCAAACAATCCATTCTGAGAATTACATCGAATTCTCCCAACTTTATCGGTATTAAATCTACCGATAATTTACAACCCCGTATATCTACGCAATAATTCCTATGAATATCTTCAACAGGAATTATCTCTTCATTTGCTACCTTAATAATCAAAGGTATAAGCAACTTTTCAGAAAGTAATTCCAATCGTCTAGCAAAATCACATGCTATAAACGAACAAGTAGCACCCGAATCAAATAGCACATAAGCATTTATGTTATTGATCGGGATAATACCTGCAACTACATCCCCTGATGCCATCACATCTTGGACCGCCATATTAAAGGTGTGGGCCATTGATCTACCCGGCTGAGCTGGACCACTAATAGCTAACTTACCGCTATTAGTGCCCTTATTTCCATCTGTCCCCTTCTTTGGATAGTTCTTTGCTATGTGGTCAGTTGATCCACATACAAAGTATCCGTGGTTTTTCTTTGGATTTGGACAGTTAGGCGAAATATGCCCTTCCTGCCTACAATTATAACATACTGCCTTTCCCTTGAGACAGACTCCTAAATGAGTCTTCCCACAGGTTTTACAGGCCTCCATCCTCCTTTTAGAATCCCCTTGCTTTACTCTGGTATTCCCAGAGTTAAAACCTTTCTCTTTTGACCGTCGCCACTACCACTGGCTCCCTCGGTCTTGATTCCCCCATCAATTTTTCCCTTGTTTTTTTTATCCTTGTGGTACTGGTTGAGAGCCTCATTCCCACCTTCGGCAATTATTTCCTTTTCTAATATGGTTCCAAAGGAAGTACTTTGGAACACAGAAATTCAGCTATAGAGCCAGGGTTTCAAGCCCTGCTCGAATCGTTTAGCCTTTCTCACTTTAGTGTCCACTTGATGTGGAGCAAATCTTGCCAGTTCATTAAACTTGGCAGCATACTGGGGAACTGTCATATCCCCGCATGCAAAATATTGCATTTTCCATACTTAGATTATTATTACATAATCCATCTCACCTTGATATTATAACGTTACGTATTTCTCGGAAGTTCAAAAATAATTTTCGAACGGAAATCGATGAATAGTGTTTTTCAAAAAATTTCTCGGAAAGCTTTTATTTTCGTCTTAGAAATTCGAACACTTTAATTCATTCACATAGTTAAAATACTACGACATTTCGACATTTCTAGGTTATAGAACGACAATCATCTTATCATTACATAATAATAATAAATAATATTATTCTATTCATTGTTAAAAGTATTTACAAAAGATTCGATTTTCTGGGGTGTTACAGGTATGTCCCTCACAGCCGTAAATGTAACATATCTTTTTCCTCGTCTTGCACATGCCTCTATGTTTCCTTTTACGGTTTATACACTTTCCTATTTTGCTAAGGTTCCCTTGGATAAAATTAGAATTTTCTAACTCCCGGTCGTTCATATTTCTTTTCCCCTTCTTGTTTAGAGTTGCACCTGATATTATGCTTTTAGCTCCCATCTGATCAATTTATATTTTAAGCTTATCTTGTTCTTCCATTATTTCGATCAACGCCTTCTGCAATTGACTATTAAATAGCTTTTCTATTTCTAACAACTTTTCTAAAGAAGAAACCTGGTCCGACAGATTCTGCACTTCGGCTGATGCTTGATCAGCTACAACTTCAGTGCGAATCACTATCTGTTAGTTCCACCGCTTTGAATTCCTTAAAGGTCGTGACTTGAGCTTGCGGTTGATTCGCAAGTGCACCCGTCAACAGAGCTACCAACTGCTGAACCGGATTAGCACTGGCCTCGTTATTATTATTAGTAGACCCCTCAGGAGGTGCTTGCTGATGTGGTTGTCTTCTTCTAAGAGGCATTTTCTGTTAAAATATACGCTTGATTAGTTCATTACTCAACTTCTTGGGTATTTGAAGTTTAACTTAAACATTCTAAGATTAAAGCTTTAACACATAACATTTTAAATAAACTTTGATAGTTTATTCATTTATAACGTTTTAAAACATGTTAAAGATAGCATAACCGTTATTAACATTCACTTTCCTGAACTAGACAAGTTCTAGGATTACATACTCATACTATCCTTTTATTCGTCTCAAAATAAGGGATTCACAGTTTATTTATTCACACAATTAATCATATATTATTATCACTCTTATTCTATCTAGGCATATTAAGTCGTCGTAAGGCTTCTCGACGCTCTTCTTCCGTGATACGATAAGCCGTTCTATGATCCATCACGAACCACGACGAGTCTTCAAACTGAGGTAGGTAATAAAAGACTCGATCCTGGGCCCTATCAATCACAGAATTAAAAGCGTAATCCATCTCATTCATCTTAGCCTTCTTCACTTGGACCTTAGCCTCAGCACGATCTGCACGTTGAGTCGCCTTCATCCAAGCATCCTCTGCTCTTGCACACTTAGCTGATTCCTCTTTGAAGTCATCTTTTAATTTCTCCATGTCAATATTCATCTTCTCGTTTACTGCCAACATGTCTTCATGCTGACCCTTGGTATGAACTAGGTCCCACTCCGTGTTTCCAAGGCGTGAGTCGAGTTCTTGAATCTCCGCATCCTTCTGCTCCATCGAAGCGTGATGCATCTCAACCATCTCCTTCAGCTCCTCCACTTTGTCCTGTAATTCTATGTTATGGTCTTACAGAGCGTCATACATCTCAGCTGATATGGAGTTTGGTGGAAACTCCACAGGATCCTCTTCCTCATCATCCTCCTCTATCTCCTCTGAGCTATCCTCCTCGGGATCGGTCACAGGTTCATCCTCCTGAATCAACTGCTCCTGCACTATGTGAATATCTCGTGGTTAAATGCGTCTCTTGGTTTCCAGAGGTACCACTTCCTAAATTGGATGGATCCTCCTTCGTTGTTAGACATTACGACAACAAAATATTTTAAGTTTTACTTAATATTTTTGATACTTTCATGACACATAAGTTATTAACACATAGCACATAATGTCTTTTATTATTTAACTTCAATGGATACCTTAATCCATTCCTTAAAACTCGATAAGAGTTGGACACCTCTATGTTTTCTATTTCCTTAAGTGTTACTTCCTATGGTTTCCCCACCTAAGGTTCATAACCTAAGGCTTTGATACCAACCTGTGACACCCCCAAATCCAGGTACTCCATTCTCACAGAATTTGGTGTTCACTATCCAAAACCATTACATCTAACTACCCATCATAAAGGATAAAGACATAATTTAAATAACTCAAACAACAATCTTTCCCATTAAAGGGTTACATCATCATCTCAAAAATAATTTCAGGTAATCTAACCTTAAAATTATTACATGAGTTTGCGGAATACATCATAAAATAAAACAAGTCTTTAACATAATTCATAAAAATATAATTCTCATAAGTCTTCAACACTTGGACATCTTGCCCTTTCCTTTGCTAGTAGATGGCTCATCGACTTTCTCTACTTTAGCTGCAGTGTTAAATGCAAGAGTGAGCGTTGCTCACCGATATAGAGAGTAATAATGATAGCAACATGAGAATGGAACAACGAATGCTGAACAATAATGAACTTGTTCTACGAATCAAAAATAGAAAACAAGTTCAAAATTAATATCTGAGGGTCTTAAGACCATGAACTATGTCTCCGGTATTTAGGTATTATTACCTCAACCTTAACAGTCATTAGACTATACAGACCCTTCTTAACTTACTTAGGGGGATCAACCCTTTGTACCATGTATTGCGGACAAACATCTAAACGTTACACGTACAAAATCCCCTATGTTAGGGTTGTTCGTCTCAGTTTGAATTGAGAAATTTTGCTCTAAAGAAAGTTTAGCTCGGAACTAACTTATTAGTGTTTTTAGAATTTTAGAACACAATTCAATTATAGGTTAATTCAATCAATAAAGGTTTGCTTACACTTCAAGGTTTAATACAATAATAAAGCTTTGAACAAGGTTATCAAAGTCAAGGACCGAATAACAACAATGTATAATTGAATAACCATGATATACATGCAAGGTGCTATATTCAAAAGAGTTAGAACAACCTCCTTTGAATCAATGTATTAGAACAATATATGCTTCGAATAATAATAAGGAAAGTAAAACTCGCTCGATGTAACAAATTAGGTTACAAGAGCTTGTACAATCATACACGAGATAGAATTAATAGGTTTGCTTAACTTCAATGTAAAATTTAGGAATAAATAGATTGCTTGACTTAAAGATAGCATAGCTATGAAACGGGCGTAATTGTAATTGAGATAGGGTAAATAAACTTGCTCAAAAATCACAAGGTAGAGTTAGAAAACTTGCCTCAAGCGTAAGCTATAATATTAAAACTCACGTTCACCTACACATTTTAGTGGAATCACAATATCTATTAGACATGTTAACATCCACTTACAAAATAACACCCATTTCTAGTTAAACTTGTTAATTTAGTGCAAATCTTTACCTTACCATACATATTTCAGAATCACAAGTGTACATTTCGTAACACTTATTCATTGACCAATGAGTTTCTTAAATCATACATATCATTTTCACAACTTACTAACTTTACATTTTAGGGTGATTAACCACATGATACGTTTCTGTTTTAACCTTGTTATTACACATTTGACACATTAACATAATAATTAAGCCAAGTTATAATGAATGTCCAAAGTCTGTAGAAGTAGCAGACTTCACTTGCTCAGGATCGACTCATCATGCGACCGCGCATGATATTACCTTAGGATACTACGCTCCTGCATGGCTGTCTTGCCACAAGCTTAAGAGGTCATAGCAGCTTGCATGCTGGCACATACCACGCCTAATAAAGCTCTGAGCTCACATACATCGCTTGCCGCGCCAATAAAGGTGTGTGTGCTCGCAGGCCACGCTACTGGCCAGTTCGATTTTACACGAACACGAACTTAGACTCTGTTATAGGCCAAAAATCCCAATTCGATAGAAATTCACCAAACTTCAACATCTAAAACTTTGTAACATCATAGTTACACATGCTAAACATCATTCTATATACAAAAACATTACATATACGTCATTTTGAGGAATCAAAACCATAGTTTTCCAAATTTCTTCAATTTTGACACTTTTAATGAATTCGATCACCACAAATTCGTTTCTTAACCAATTGACATGATTCGAACTATGTCGCTTTCGTTTCTTAACATATTAATATAATCCAATAACAAATTACAGATTATAACACATATAGAGCATCAACTTTTGTACTTTCTAAAGCCATTTTTTAAACATAAACACTGTTATTTTACTTTCTTCCTACACACCAATTTCTCACAAATTTGATACTCAAACCACACTAATATATGATAACAACAAATTCTACAATATATCCCAAATCATATAATCAACGTTTGAAACAACAAATCCACAAAATCAATTACAGAGAACTTAAATAAAAAAAATTAAAACTTGGAAATTTAGGAATGAATTATACTTAATCCTCTTGATTATATGCTAGCACAAGATGATGATTAGGTTTAGCAATTCCCCTCCAATCACAGTGATTCCTCTCTTGCTCTCTCTACAAACTCTCTGTGTTTCACTGTGTTCATCTCTTCCAAACTCTCTGACTATAGCCTTAGGAAGGAAAAAAATACGTAGAAAAATAAACTGGCTTCCACTAACTCATGTATGCTTTAGTTATAAAACCCAAACAGACGTCAGTTGAATAAGCCTAAGGCCACAAGGCCTTGTTTGGCTACCACTTAAACCCCCAACTAGATTATTTTAATAATATTTATATTATATAGTTACTACATGTCACACTTTAATTTGATTAATTTAAATAACTTTAGTTAGTTAATTTAAACAACTTATAATAATAATAATAATCTTATTATCATTATACTTATAATTAATAAATAATTATATATCTAATTTAATTAATAAATTAGAAACATCATTTTATTTAATTATTTATTTCCTTTAAACTAAACAATTCATTTAATTTAATTATTTCATTAAATTAAATCCTTCAAATAAAATTATCATTACTCAATTTAATTAACATTAATCAATTTAGTTACTAAATTAATTCATCACAATTCATCAATTATTTATTTTCTCAATAAATAAATTATTTAAAATATTTATTTAATTCAATAAACATTTAAATTAAATTAAAAATTTCTCGATCGTTACATCCTTCTCTCCTTAAAAGGATTCTGTCCCCAGAATCACAACTCGAAAAATTTATTCATTACATTCTTCCCTCATTAACCAGATTTTGTCCCCAGAATCACTATACAAGATCAAGCAAATAACTGAGGATAATGCTTTATCATAGCGCTTTCAAGTTCCCACGTAGCTTCCTCAGCATTGTGGTTCCTCCAGATTACCTTAACAGAAGGTATCACCTTATTTCTCAGTACCTGCTCTTTTCTGTCAACAATTTGAACAAGGACTTCTTTATATGACAATTCTTTTTCAAACTGTAAGGGCTCATATTCTATAACATGATTATAATCAGGCTTATATGGCTTCAATACTGATACATGAAAAATATTATGAATATGCTCCAACTCCGGAGGTAAAGCTACCTCGTATGCCACTTCACCAACTCGTCGAAGCACTTCAAAAGGTCCTATAAATCTAGGGCTCAATTTCCCCTTCTTGCCAAATTGAATTTTTCCCTTCAAGGGAGACACTTTCAAGAAAACATAACTACCGACATCGAATTCTCTATTTTGTTGATGGTGATCGGCATATTTCTTCTGTTTATCCTGTACAGCTATTAATCTTGCTCGAATAATCTTGATGATCTCGACAGTCTGTTGTACCAACTCTGGACCCAATAGCTGACGTTCACCTACCTCATTCCAGCATAACGGAGTTCTGCATTTTCTTCCGTATACCGCTTCGTAAGGCGGCATGCCAATACTCGTGTGATAACTATTATTATAAGCAAATTCCACCAATGGTAGATGGTCATCCCAATTTCCCTTGAAATCCATGATACATGCTCTGAGCATATCTTCTAGTATTTGGATGGTTCTCTCACTTTGTCCGTCGGTTTGAGGATGGTACGCTGTGCTCATTCTCAGCTATGTCCCCAAGCACTCTTGTAATCGTTTCCAAAAATTAGATGTGAAACGTGGATCTCTGTTTGATACAATGGACATAGGTACACCGTATCTTGAAATAATTTCCTTCACGTACAGTTTTGCTAACCGATCTAGGGTAAATCGAAGCTTGATTGGCAAAAAGTGTGCCGACTTTGTTAGTCGATCGACAATCACCCAAATGGCATCGTAACCTTGTTGGGTCGTTGGAAGACCTACCACAAAATCCATTGTGATATGCTCCTATTTCCATTATGGTATCTCCAACAGTTGTAACAATCCTCTTGGCCTTTGATGTTCAGCTTTGACTTTCTGACACATTAAACATTTTGCCACACATTCAGCCACATCCCTCTTCATATTCGGCCACCAAAAATGGTGTCTAAGATCTTGGTACATCTTTGTACTCCCAGGGTGAATCGAATATCTTGAGTTGTGAGCTTCTCTCAGAATTTCCTCTTTTAACCTCTGGTACTGGCGGAACCCAAATTCTCCCTTCGAATCGAAGTAACCCTTCCGAATCGATTTTGAATTTGTTTTCCTCAACTACACATACTCTCTGTTTTATCTTTTCGCAGTCTTCATCTTGAAGTTATGCATTTTTCACCTTATCCACCAACGTTGAACCGTTTCCCATCTAGAACAACTTTTCATCGGATTTTGTCGGATATTTAATTTCCAACTCCATCTTATCCATTTCTGACACTAGCTTCTCTTGAACAGTCAACAACATTAACTTCTCCCGTCCCTTCCTACTTAGACCATCAGCAACAACATTCGCTTTTCTGGGATGATAGAAAATCTCGCAGTCATAATCTTTGATTAGCCATCTTCTTTGTCTCATATTCAAATCTTTTTGTGTAAAAATATACTTCAGACTTTTATGGTCAGTATATATCTCATACCTCTCTCCATAAAGATAATGTCTCCAAATTTTTAGGGCAAACACCATCGCTGCCAACTCCAAGTCATGAGTCGGATACCCTTTCTCGTAATCTTTCAACTGACGTGATGCATACGCAATAACTCTGCCATTCTGTATAAGCATACAACCTAGTCCTTTATGCGATGCGTCACTATATACCACAAAATTCCCTGTATCATCAGGCAATGACAACACATGTGTTGAACTTAACCTCTTCTTCAATTCTTGAAAACTTTCCTCACACTTCTTTGTCCAAACAAACTTAACTGCTTTCCTAGTTAAGTTCGTCAATGGAGTTGTGATCTTGGAGAAGTCTTGAATAAAACGCCTATAGTAACCCGCCAATCCAAAAAAAAATCCTTACTTCTGACGGTGTCTTCGGCTGATCCCAGTTTATTACAGCTTTAACTTTTGATGGATCCACCGAAATTCCGTCCTTATCAATAACATGTCCGAGAAACTGCACACGTTCCAACCAAAACTCACATTTTGAGAACTTAGCGTACAACTTCTCTTTTCTTAATGTCTCCAACGTCACTTTTAAGTGTTCCACATGTTCCTCTTTGGTTTTGGAATATACCAATAAATCATCAATAAACACCACCACAAATTTGTCTAAAAATGGTTTAAACACCCTGTTCATCAAATCCATGAACGCTGCAGGTGCATTAGTTAAACCAAAAGACATAACTAGAAACTCGTAATGACCATAACGAGTTCTAAACACTGTTTTTGGTACATCCTCCGGCCTCACCTTCAACTAATGATAACCACTTCTCAAGTCTATCTTCGAGAAATATCTCGCTCCCTTCAACTGATCGAACAGGTCATCGATTCTAGGTAATGGATACTTATTTTTAATTGTGACCTTATTCAATTCTCGGTAATCAATGCAGAACCGCATCGATCCGTCTTTCTTCTTAACAAACAACACCGGTGCTCCCCATGGCGACACACTCGGCTGAATATACTTCTTGTCAAGCAATTCTTGTAATTGCACCTTCAACTCTTTCATCTCTACCCGGGCCATTCTATATGGTACCTTAGATATCGGGGCCGTTCCTGTTAGTAAATCAATCACGAACTCGATTTGTCAATCCGGCGGAAGACCCAGCAAATCGTCTGGAAATACGTCTGCAAAATCTCTTATGATCGGTATTTCTTCTAACTTCGCACTCTTCTTCCGTGTATCGACTATGTAGGCTAGGTATCCTACACATCCTTGTCTCAACAACTTCTTAGCTTGCATCACCGTCAGACAACTTGCTTGTCGAGGTGACTTGCTGCCAAAGAACACAACCTTTGACGGAGTCATAAAGTTAACACATTTCCTTTGGCAATCAATTACTGTTCCGTAATTGAATAACCAATCCATTCCCAGTATAACATCAAACTCACCAAGTCTAATTGGTATCAAGTCTACCATTAACTCGTGACCTTTTATAATCACTCTACAATTCCTATATATGTATCTGACAAGAATCACTTCTCTATTCGCAATCTCTATACTTACGGGAAATTCTAATTCTTCCCGAGGCAAATCTAAATTCCGAGCAAAGTCATCGGATATAAATGAACAAGTAGCACTCGAATCAAATAGTACATAAGAATTAATACCATTAATCGGAATGATACCTGACACCACATCCTTAGATTGTATAACATCACGCGGTCGTATGAAAGTCCTCGTAGTAGGTCACTTGATTGTCTTTGGTCGATGATAGTCAATGCACCGCCACCGTTGTTGTTTCCTTTTCCACCACTTGTACTTCCTGTTGGCTTCTTAGGGCAATCACGAACCATGTGATCTTTTGAACCGCAGGTAAAACATGCTCCTTTCTTCGGACTAAAATAGTTTGGTGCAATGTGTCCCTCCTGACCACAGTTGAAACACACTCGCTTTCCCTTCAAACATACCCCAGTATGGTTCTTTCCACACGTCGCACAAGCTTCAAACTTTTTCTTCTGCTGATTTCCCTGCTGTCCTCCCGCAATCGAATTCTCGCTCCATTTCCTCTTCTGATTGTTACTTCCAACGTTACTTCCACCAGCCTTATTTTCATTCTCAGTCTTCCTTTTCTTCTGTTCTTGGTTGTACTTGGTCAAGGCATCGCTTCCACCTTCCGCGATAATTGCCTTCTCCAATACAGCCGCAAATGTATTAAGCTGGAACATTGAAACCTTGCTATAAAGCCAGGGCTTCAATCCTTGTTCGAACCTTCTCGCTTTACGCTCGTCGGTATTGACTTGATATGTGGCAAACCTTGCCAACTCGTTAAATTTCACAACATATTTTGGCACCGTCATAGTTCCTTGCTTCAGCTCCAGAAATTGCACTTCCAACTGATTCCGAGAACTCGCTGGAAAGTACATTTCAAAAAACATCTCCTTAAATCTATCCCACACTATTACTCCTTGTCCCCCACGAACCTTATTTGCCTGCCACCAGTAGCTAGCTTCAGACTTCAGCATGAACGTTGCAAACGCAGTCTTCTAATCCTCGTTAACTCTAGCTACGTCGAACACTTTCTCCATTTCCATGATCCAGGTTTGGGTTTCCACTGGAATCATAGACCCTTGAAACTCTGGCAGTCCAACCACTTTGAATTCCTTAAAGGTTGTGACTTGAGCTTGCGGTTGATTCGCAAGTGCACCCGTCAACAGAGCTACCAACTGGTGAACTGGATTAGCATTGGCCTCGTTAATATTATTAGTAGACCCCTCAGGAGGTGCTTCCTGACATGGTTGTCTTCTTCTAAGAGTCATTTTCTGTTAAAATATACGCTTGATTAGTTCATTACTCAACTTCTTGGGTATTTGAAGTTTAACTTAAATATTCTAAGATTAAAGCTTTAACACATAACATTTCAAATAAACTTTGCTATTTTATTCATTCATAACGTTTTAAAACATGTTAAAGATAGCATAACCGCTATTAACATTCACTTTCCTGAACTAGACAAGTTCCAGGATTACATACTCATACTATCCCTTTATTCATCTCAAAATAAGGGATTCACAGTTTATTTATTCACATAATAAACCACATATTATTATCACTCTTATTCTATCTAGGCATATTAAGTCGTCGTAAGGCTTCTCGACGCTCTTCCTTCGTGATACGATAAGCCGTTCTATGATCCATCACGAATAATGGCGAGTCTTCAAACTGAGGTGGCTAATAAAAGACTCGATCCTGGGCCCTATCAATCGCAGAATTAAAAGCGTAATCCATCTCATTCATCTTGGCCTTCTTCACTTGGACCTTAGCCTCATCACGGTCTGCACGTTGAGTCGCCTTCATCTAAGCATCCTCTGCTCTTGCAGTTGACTATTTAGTAGTTTTTCTATTTCCCACAACTTTTCTAAAGAGGAATCTTGGTCCCGCAGATTCTGCACTTCGGTTGATGCTTGATCAGCTCCAACTTCAGTGTCCGAATCACTCTTCATAACTTGAGTTATACACATCCAAATTAGTCCATTTTCAATTCTATGGATTCATAATTCATAGAACTACAACATACTAGAATTCTAACAATTTATAAAAATATTAACCAACCTAAAATTTGACCCAAAACACATGTTCATACTCTATTTTCATGTTTTAACATCTCTAGCGAATTCGATCGCCACGACTTCGTTTCTTAATCAATTGACATGATTTAAACTATGTTGTTTTCGTTTCTTCACATACAAACATATTCTAACTTCAATTTGCAGATTACAATACATATAGGGCACACAATTTGGTACTTTCTAAGCCATATCCAACAACATAAACACCGTTATATGAACTCTTTCTACTACAACCCAATTTCATGTTTTTAATCATCAAATATCACTTACATAGGATAGATAACAGATTATAAATCATAGATACATATATGTGTATCAATCTAACTCCACTATCAATAGAAATTTTAAGAAAACAAGAGTTAAAAATTAGAATTGATTATACTTTATTCTTTGATTGTTGGCTAACAAAATTGAGAGCAATCCTTTTTCCCCAAAAACCCTTCTTCTCAAAATCACTGTAATTCTTCTCACCAAGCTCTCTCTCTAATCTCTGTGTTTCTCTCTTGTAGTTCTATAATCTAGCTTTAGGAGAAAATAAGAAGCGTAGAAAAAAATAACTGACCTCCCCTCACCCCACGTACTCATCAGTTTTAAAAAATAAAAGACGCCAGTTGAAAAAAAAACCAAAGGCCACAAGGCCTTGTTTAGCTAACCAAAAATTTCCCCAAACTAAATTATTTAAATAATCTTATATTATATAGTTTCATGTCACACCTTTAGTTAATTAAATAACTTTGGCTCAATTAATTTAAATAACTTGTAATGGTAATTAAAATAATTTCTATTATAATTATATTTATGAATAATACATAATTATATATCTAATTTAATTAATAAATTAGACACTTAACTTTATTTAATTTATTTATTTCCTTTAAATTAAACAATTCATTTAATTTAATTATTTTCTTAAATATTAAGCAATTGATTTAATTTAATTATTTCCTTATATTAAATCCTTGGATAAAATTATCATCACTCAATTTAATTAACACTAATCAATTTAGTTACTAAATTAATTCACCACAATTCATCAATTATTTATTTATCTCAATAAATAAATTAATTAAAATATTTATTTAATTCAATAAATATTTAAAATTAATTACAAAATTTATTTAATTCCTTGATAGTTAACTTAACTATTAAACATCACTTCCCAATATATGAATATATATTTCTCTTCACCCCAGATCACATGTTTCAAAATATATAGCACGTATATATAAATACTCAAACTCAAAACATCTCATAATAAGAATTTTAATTATTAAATTCCTATTTTAATAACCTATAAAAATTCGGGTTGTCACACAAACATAAGAAAAGCCCAATTAAAATATTTAAAACATAGATTAAATGTTTTTTTTAGTCCTTTTTTTTGGGTATTACATAGACAGGACTGAACCCTTCTTGCACAGGCACTGCATTACAACACGGACTTGGAGTACACAAAAAATAGCCTAAGATGAAGCTAAATAATGAGATTAAATCTGTTAACACTCTGATGGGATAATGAATATCATCTCAATGTATCTGAATTTCTTTTTGTAATGCGACACATGATTGTACTTGTGACGCCCCCAAATTCGGGTCACTTGAACCTTGAATTTTGTGCTCACGATACATCACACACATCTACCCATTCCTTATGAATTACATCATTCATTACATTGCCTTAATACAAAACTTATCCCATGTCTAACTAACGTTTACAATACATGACTAATAATACAAAAGGTTTATATCAATATATATAATAAACAACACACATATTACACTTCTCGGTCACCTTCTCTTTGCCTTTGTCCTTCATAGAACCTTTGGGGACTTTAGCTGAAAAGTTTTATTTTAAGCAAGGGTGAACAACTAGTTTGCTCAACAAGTTCAAGTAGACAATAAATACAAGAACGATATAACATAATTGGAAAAGAATTAGCTTCTGAATTTTCAACAATATATAATGATTGTGAAAAATTAACATTACTACAATAACATTCAATAGAGAGGGTTATTCCCAAATTTCATGCTGAGTGATCGCTATGGATCGTGAACTTCTAGAGGAAATATAAGTTAATAAAACTAAATATCTCAATAGTATAAATTAGTCATAAAGACTAATTATACTCTTCTGCTAGTACGTGAGGTGATCAGCCTCATTGTGCCCTATATTAGGCATAATACTCAAACATAGCGCACGAGGTCAGATGTTCGACAATAAAGTTCCCCATTTATAAGGATTGTTCATTTCAGTCTTACATTATGAGTCCGTACCATAACAATATGGTTTAAATTTGTTTCGAAGAAATGCCATGATTTCAACATATTATATCAGTATTGATCTAGCCGAAATAAGTGGCATAAATCTTCAATAACAAATCAGTTCACAAATAATAGAATGTTTCATGCTTTAATAATTTAATATTAGTCTAGTCAAAACAAGTGGCATAAATCTTCAATAACAAATCTGTTCATAAATAAGATAATGTTTCATGCTTTAAAATTTTAATATTAGTCTAGCCGAAACAAGTGGCATAGATCTTCGATAACAAATCACTTCACAAATAATAGAACGTTTCATACTTTAACAATTTAATATTAGTCTAGCCGAAACAAGTGATATTGACGTAGTACTTAAACATTTAAGGCATAATTGAATTTTAAAGATAGCTTAAGCACTTGTACAAATATAAAAGATTTGTATAAATTTTAGGATTTACTCAACATTGAACAATTTAGAACTTCAAACATCGTGAAACAATCATAAGAATACCTATCATTAATAAGATTAATCTTTCAATTAGTATAACACATTTTGATTCATAGTACTACTACTCTATAACAAATTATCTAACATTTAATCACATAAGTAAATATTAGATAATACATTAAACCATTAGTAATATTAACATCCTTAAATAATTTTTCAACCACTTAATAATCATCTTAAACTCTAAATCTAATATTATTAATAATTTAATAATATTTTATCCATTTCTTAATATTATTAATCATTTAATAATATTTTAATCACTTACTAAAATTATTAATCATTTAATAATATTTTATTCACTTACTAATATTATTAATCATTTAAGAATATTTCATTCACTTACTAATATTATTAATCATTTAAGAATATTTCATTCACTTACTAATATTATTAATCATTTAATAATATTTTAATCATTTACTAATATTATTAATCATTTAATAATATTTTATTTATTTTATAAATTTATAAATAATTTAATTTAATTGTTTATTATAATTCTGTGTATAAGCACACCTAGGGGGCGGGGTTTGAATAGATGTTTACGATAAAAGTAATAAATTATGAAATCTTTTTGATTCTTTCTGCAACAGGTTTAATTCAGACAGTTATGTGTGTCTGCTTTAGCTTATGTTCTTCATCAATTACTATCAGACAAATATGTCTGTCCGCTTTAGTGTCTGGATTAGTATATCTTCAAACGTGAGCAAAGCAAAATATCCAAAAATAAGAAAACATAATAGAGAAGAACAAAATAGAAATTCACACCAAGATTTTTACGTGGTTCTGTCCCTATCCTCTAATCTAGTGGCTTAATTCACGTCCAATACCAATCGGTATTGGAGACTCTTTTTATTAAAATTAATACTCAATTAAATACAATAAAAATAACTCCCTGTTCAAATTTGCTTCACACTGATGGACACCACTGCCCTTTTGCACTTCTGCAACCTTTCTCACTATTGAGACCTTTGCACCTCTACAACCTTGAAAGCTCTATTTGAACAAACCCTTTCCACTACTAGATCAATCAAGTCAAACAAAGCTTGAACTCATATTTTAATACAAGGGAATATGATTACAATGAACTATGTTTTTCTAGTCCAAAAGGAATTAATACAATAGATTGCTGGAAATAGACTTTGAAAGCTCTCAATGAAATTTTCTCTGTATAAAGACTGATATTAGCTTCAAGTGTCCTTAACTGATATATGCTTCTTTGTATTTTTTGCTTTGCCATAAAGGAGAAGTATATATAATAATAGGAACAACGACTATAAAAAGAGCTGTTAGAATAAATATTTAGTTTAATTGGAAAATCACATGATACTAGCACTTTATTTTTAACCAACGGATATCACAACAGCTTATTCAAGAATATAGTTTCCAAAATAGACTGAAAAACTTAAAACAAGGAGAGAGAGTCTGATTTGAAATACCCAACAAATTGCATATCCATGATGGATTCCTTAATAGACTCATAATCAAATAATATAACATATCTTAATTTGACTCTAAACAAAATATATATTAAGGAAACCTCTTCAGCAATATAAATTCCTTTGAGTACATCAACTAATGAACTGTTAATCAAATATAGACCAATCAAGAGATCAACATATAATAAATTAAATCAGTCCAAACAATTTAAATAAAATCCAATAAATATAAACCTGATAATATTGTCATCATTAAAATCACAAAAGATTAAAAACCAACATTTATCTCTTCTTATTTAATTCATTTAACAAACATAACATGCCATTCTTATAACATTTTATTAAAATGACCAACTTACCCTTATATAGTCTTAATACATCAGCTTGTTGATCATTAGTCAATAAAATCACATTAACAAATTTATGACTTAATATAACTTAATTTCCTTTGTTATTCTTAACTCATTCATAGGCATTAAAAATACCTACTTAAATTGTTATTTTTATATCTTCTGGAATACGTTAATATATTATATTTTAGTCACAAAATAATTTTTTATAATTTTTCAAGCTTATTTCCTATTTTTAAATAGGCCATTTCTACTCGAAACTACAACATTTATCAAAAGTTATCCTTTTATTAAAAAAATTCCAAAATTTATACAGTAGCCTCATATCATCAAACACTGACCCAAATAATTATTGCATAATTTTCTGAGCTATAGATCTAGGGTTATAACAGTTTCTTTTAAAAATTGCAAAATCTTTGACAGACTATAACTCCGTCTCACGAAGTCAAAAAATGCTCATTTTTGGAAAGTAGATAGATAACTTTCATATATTAACATATACTAAAAGTACAGAATTTTTCAAGCTCTCTAATTGGCCTAAACAGTCCACGAAAAATATGGACAGTAGGGTTTTTAGGTTTTTCGGTGAAAAACTATTTTGGTAGAAATCGCGTTACGGTCGGTTCGTTTAGTATTTTTCAGTGATTCTAATGTGGTTCTTTAGATAACTCATAGATCTAACTCACAACTTTGATGGATCTCAAAAATAAGTTATGGATCAAAAATGGTGGTTGTCCAAAGTGGACTGAAATTTCTAGGATTTTTGTTCAAAAACAGTTTTTGTTCTTGTTAATCATCAAAGCTTATCAACACATAAAATGAATATGTCTAACCATAAAACATCCTCTAACATATAGAACTACTATCATATGGCTTAAAAATATAAACTCATCATTTATTTTCAAAACAACCATAAGGAATCACATAAATCTAACTAGGGTTTGAGATAAAGAAACTTTTAAACCTTCTCTTAGATGCACTTCTTCTTCTACCAAAGTATGTTATGAAGCTTGAAGTCATAACCCAAATCTCCTCTATCTTTGGTCGGCAATCCCCTCTCTTCACTCTCTCTCTTGCTTTTTCTCTCTAGCTTATTGAAAACTTAAGAAGAGAAAATGAAGTAAACTTTGCTTTCATTTATGAGTGAGTCTATTTATAGGCTAGAAAAATGTATAGATATAACTTATATATGTCTATACATTATCATGGAAAATATCCAAATTTCCTTGCCTTTCCACATTTTGTGGATCTCATTTTAATTTTTTATCTAAAACTAGGGAACAAAGGCTAGGAGAGTGGGTAACCCTCTTTGAAAATGTGAAGACAAACTTAATTACTCCCTTTCCTCTCTAGCCCGGCTACTTGTCCCCTATTTCTTCACATTTGATTTTCTTTTAATGCTTTATTTCTCCTTTTATTATCTAGAACAATCCATACCAATTGGGCTAAGGTTTTGGGATAAACAAATCATTTATTTGGGCTAACATTTAAATCATTTGAACCACCTTAGTTAGCATATGCCCAACACTTTAAAATACCTTACCCTAGTTATTTAATTAGAGTTTCTAGTCCACATACTTTGGACTTTAAATAATTACTCACATTGATTTAATTACATAACCCAATTAGACTTGCTATAATTAGGTTAAGATAATAGATAAGTTGAGATATTAAAATAAATCTCTTAGGATATAATCAAATACTAGGATTCTTCAAATAAATATAACACTTAGGTTATTTAATCCTCATACCTACAATATATATAAATAGGTTACAAGGCTTTTCTTTTCATTTCTTAACCAACTTAAAAATAAGTAAATTAACTAACTTACTTAGTTCACATCACATAACAAATATTCACCCATAAGCTCAAGACAATTTCAAAAAAAAAAAATTGCATAAAAAAATATATATAATCTTTATTGCAACACATATAAATTCTCGGTCATTTCATTATCCCCCCTTATAATGATTCTGTCCTCGAAATCATTATTACCGTACATTCAAATTATGTCTATCTTTAGATGTTGGGTTTGTATATATCTCGATCATGCAATCAAATTACACAAAAAAGGTGCGGAAGAGCGATAAAATAAGAATTTAAAATTTTCATACGAACCCATCACCATGATCATACTTTGTGCATAATTATCAATTAATAGAAAAGAGATGGAGAACATATTAATACCCTTGTACAAACTAGCTTCCTCAGGTACGAGTTCACCTCCAATTCCTTTTCACGTTCTTATTTTCATAAAAGTTCCTAATTAGATTAGGAATAACATAAAAACCTTACTCCTAAATAGTTTAAGAGGGTTGTCCATATCTATAAATAAGAGGAGTCTTATTATGAATTGAGACACACACTCACTTCCATTAGACTTGGGAGAATACTCATAAATTCTCTAGAGAGATAACTAGGGTTTGACACTACCCACTTCTTGAATCCTTATTATTCCTTAGTGGATCTCCTCTAGAGGCCAAACACTTGGGTGGCTAACGTTGATCAAAGGAATTTAATCGGTGGAATTCAAAGAAGATGCGAAGGATTTGGAGTTGAACTTGTACCTGATGAATTTTTTATACAAAGATATAATTCTCTATCTCCTTTGTTAATTGATAATTGTGCATAAAGAACGATCATGGTTTTGGGTTTATAAAAATTTAAAAATTCAATTTTATCACGCTTCCACTTATTATATGCAATTTGATTGTATTTTTGCGAATATTACAAACCTAATAATGCCATCCCTATAGGTCAAGGACAATCGTGTCAATCCTTAGGATAATCCTCTTCTTCTAGGTCAGGATCGTCGAGTGCAGTAACACCTACTTGCTCACGACTCTCAACTAGTGATCCAATTTTTATAAATTGCAATCTTCAAAGGATTCACATAGAAGGAGAAGAAAGGTTCAACATGCCAGACCTTGGACCTAGAGACTCCATATAAGAGATTCAAAAAAGATTTGATGAAGGGAGAGAGAACTACTTCAGGAGAAGAGAAGCTGAGAGAAGAGATCCTCCCAAAATCAAAAAAGGTAGAAGGTAAAGATATTTTTATTAGTTTATATGTAAAAAAATTATTTCACTATATAAAAATTATTTTATAAATAAAATTCATTCTTTGTCTCTAAAAGATGTCTCTACTGTATACCTAAGACATGTTTAAATTTCTCAGTACTTTTCATTTTTAGAATTAATGATTGATTGAAATCAATGGTTTTGTCATTATCAAATAGGGGGAGATTGTAATTAGTAATCTAGCTTATATGCATATGTTTGATTTGATGATGAAATGAAAACTTAATGTATATTTATAAAACTAGTAATTTTTGTAAAGTTATTGGAAAGACAATTTATGTAAAATGACTTAGTGTAAGGATCAAATTTGTTAGGTTGATCCATTTCTTAATGTAAATGTATTATTCAAAAGTTAATTATGAACACTGATCATAGAGTTGAAGACCAGGAAGTATTCTAAGATCGTAGAGTATTCAGATCATATAGCATGGAGGCCGATCGTAGAGTCAAGCCTTTAGGGAAAGTCACTCTACTATCGGATATATAACTACGTAATTAAGAAAAATCGTAGAGTTCATCTCTTCTAACAGATTATGATAATGTCGTACACCTATGACTAAAGATCCCGAGGATGATCCTCCTAGAGGATGTCGATAAGGATAAAGCATCCCTGAAGTTGTATATAATAACTATATCTGCTAAGAAAAAAAACACACAGCTACATCTATATCTAGCAGAGTACGATGAAAGCAACCTGAAGTGATCTTAACCGATAACATTTCAAAGTCAAACAATTAGAAATTGACAAGTGTCCAAGTCAGAATGGAATAACAATCAAATAACAACGGGAAGATCCCAAGGTAAAGGTATAAAAGCGAGTAGCCTCAAACAATCCAAGACACGGATAGAGAAAAACTGATCAAGTCGAAGTGTTGCATGTTTGAACTTATAGTTTACTCACTTTACGATTTAGAAATCTCATTTGCTGCTATGTCATGTGATTTAGAAGCTTAACCTTACCTAGCAGCGCCTCAATTCATTCAATTCCTTTGTAATTATGATTTTAGTGATTAGTGTAATCCAAGTCTGTGTGACTTGAGGGATTCTTAGTGAATTAGTTGTAAAAAAGTTCTTTATGAAATGTAATCTGAGTGATTACCCTTCCTTAGAAGAATATCCCTACTCGCGGAACAAAAGAGAGGACTAGGAGACTTTGGTGCTCTAAACCTCTTAAAAATCTTCGTGTCATTTACTTTACTGCACTTATTTTCTACACTCTACGTTTTATCTCTGTGACTTGTTTACACTTTCTTACACTAAATTTAGAGCTATGATTTCTTATTAATCTTTGAAGGGGGTTTTCAAAAAATCATTCCGCTATGCTTAATTATTAAATTAACTTGTTTAATTTATCACTGGTAATAATTTTCTAAATCAAAAGTTTTAAAGGATCTATTCAATCCCCCTTATAGATCTCTTTGTGCCTTTAGGAATAACAAATGCTTATATATACGACAAAAAAAGATTTTCTCGACGAATATTTATGTCATAAATGAGTTCTTTTCTTCATATATTTTGAACAACCAAAAACACCTATTTAGTCCATGTACTCTTACTCTAGTTTCAATTTAATTTGCACAAGTTTTTTGCATAATTGTTCGTGTACAATTTTGTAGGTACTCAATTTGATCCCTAATGTGTGTGAGAGGTAATAACGTGAAATTAAAAAAATAAAAATTCAGGTGGCTAACTACTCCACATTTACATGGAAGATAAAGGGTAAAAAGGACTTTTACAATTTCTTTCCAATTTCCTTCTTATTTCCTATAAAATTCATATAAATACACAAGAAAGAAAAATAAAATTAGTAAGATAGAATTTTAAAAAATAAATTATAATAAACAAGAAAAATTATAAAATAAAATTATATTATAAAAAAAAATATAATTATAATTATAATAATTTAATTTAATAAACATAATAATTATTAAAATAATTTAATAATAATAATTATTAATTTGTATTAATTATATTATTTGCTATTATATTATATTATAATTTTATGTAATTATATTATAACAATGTGGTCATTATTTTTTTGTATTTTCTTATAAAAAAATTCCTATTTATTTTATTGTTTATTTTTTTTCCTATAAATAAACAAGAAAGCACAAATATTTTATTGATTAATGTTTAACAATTATTTGTAGAAATGGGAAGGAAATAAGTGGGAAAACGAAAAAGACTTCTTTAATTGCCTCTCATTTTCCACGTAGATCTGAAGCTTTTGGCCACATAAAATGTTTTTCTTTTTTTTTTCCACGCCATTACCTGTCACACACACTAGAGATCACATTGTGATTGTACAAGGATTAAATTAAAACTAGAGTAAGAGTATAGGGAGTAAATAAGTGTTTTGCCATTTTGAAATATTATTTCATGTATGTATTACCAATTTGCTATCTTGAAGAGCCCTTAATCCCAGGGTCAACCTTCATAATTGTATCAATCGACCAGAAGAAGCTTAATGAAGCTTCAGTTACAAATACAGTTTTGTTCATGATTAAAATAAATCTTTCGATAAGTTAAGTTTTTACTTGAGTATTGGATATTGGGTTTGGTTCTCATGAATATAGATTTATGAAGGGACATAGGAGAAGTAGAAAGCTAAACAATGGATAAGTAATCTTATGTGTGGGAACTGAAGCAAAGGTTGTTGCATTAGCAATATGACATATAGTTTAGCATTTCCTACGGGCAAGTCTATTAAGTCAAAAAGTTTTTATTATATTCCAGTTCTCGTTAGAAACATTATTTTCATTTTGTTGTTGGACAACAAATGTTTTGGTATTATATTTAAGAACAATTGTTGTTTTATTTATAATAATAATATTTTGTATAGAACTGGAATATTACTTATGGAATTTGTATACTTAACTTACATGAAAATTATTTTGTAAATTGAACAAACTAGTATAAGAAAAGAAGATGATCATTCAAAGAGTTGAATATTTATATTTGATGAAATAAAAGTCTGAATCATTTAAAAGGTTCAAATAATTCAGAGGTGAAACTAATTGGCAAAATATTAGAATTCTTTGATTGGATCAAGGAATAAATACTTGTGAAATAAGTTTCTAGATCATCTCAAATGGTTTTCTCATAATGGACGCCTCCTGATACACAATAATTGATTTATGTATCTAAAAGGAAAAATTATACCTTATTGGACATGGTGTGGTCCATAATGATTTTATCGACATTCCAGTATCTTTATAGAGTAATGACTTAGAAATGTCTGCATATCTACGAAAAGGTAACCTCAAAATTCGGCCTCAAGACTCTATAAGAGTTATGGACATGGATGATTCCTAATCTTAAGTATGTTAAGATAATGGGTTGTCCACCTTGTGTGAAAAGGTTTCAAAAGGATAAGCTTGGGACAAGATTTTACAAGTGCAGATTTGTGGGACATCCTAAAGTAAGTTTAGGGTAAATATTATATAATCCTACTTAGTAAAAGGTGTTTATTGTTAGGTTTGTGAGATTCATAAACGCAATTAAATTGCATAAAACAGCGAAAGCACGATAAAATCAGATTTAAAAAATTTCATAAACCAATTACCCGGATCATCCTTTATGCATGTTATTAATTAAAACGAAGAATAAGAAGTTATGGAATTATACCCTTGTAAATTCGAGATTCCACAGGTATGAGTTCAACTCCTAGTTCTTTGCGTTCTCCTTGAATCTCCGGGATTAATTCTATGACCCCCCCAAATTCAGACACTCATATCTCGAATTTGTTTCATCATGTGCTAATTCTAATATCATACTAAAATAAACAACGGAATAATAGAATAATTTACATTGATATAATATAAATATTAACGTCCCAAGATCTCGTGACCGTTACTACAATATTCCAGTAACTATAAACTTAATCATGAATTAAACATAATTTGATCATCCTTTAATACAACATTATAAGCATAATAATAATAATAATAATAATAATAATAATAATAATAATAATAATAATAATAATAATAATAATAATAATAATAATAATTCTACACTTAAAGGACTAAACTATTACGTAGCCTTGCCCTTTCCTTTGTCCTTTCCTGAAGTATCGCTTTGCTCTGCCTTAACTGTAATATTTTTAGGAAAGCAAGAATGAGCAACAAGTTTGCCCAACAAGTAATATAGCAATAAGAATAAACAGTTATAACGTTTGAATCTCAAAGATATAACAGTAGATGATAGTTCAAGAATACAAAAAGTATCAATGGTTCTCAATAAGTGTAGCTATATACTGAAGGTTATCAACAAGACTCAACAGTTCAATCGTTTCAAAGTTCAATAAGAATGAACACTGAGTTGTCACTAGGGACTAAGAACTCTTGCTAGAATTAACATTATTATACTGTAATTCCAATATAAACGAGTAAAACAGGTGATAAACCTAAAGTACCCTACGTTGTGCATAACATTTAAACATACTAGTATGTGCGCACATCGGTTTCCCGACAATTATATAATTTCCCCTTCAATGAGGGTTGTTCATCTAAGTAGATTTACGAGATTCCGCACCAAGTCAATTGGTTTGGATAACTTTCTAACACATGATAATAGTCTAGCCAAATCAAAGGCTTAGACAACTTTTATAATACATTTAAGAACGATAAGTTCAATACTTGCAATAACATCAAGGTATAAAAATGATTTTTCGAATAGTAATAGATATTTGCTCGATATAAATATGGTTGATATGGCAACAATTTAGATTATACATTCATATACAATGTAAAAATTAGGGAATTTGCAGAAATGTAGGAAGTTTAAGGTGAGAGACTTGCCTTTAGCGTTGATTACCACTTATACCATAAAATCACCTCAATGAACTATATTATCCTATTTATGTATGTATTGGTATTCATTAGTCACACACACTTTGACATATATATCAACATACATTTATCACACATATTTCTACCCATGTATACATACACATTGTATAATTTACATTGTTCTTACTTTTAAAAATCTTAGAAACATTTTAGAATTTTGAGTCCCTTATACTCATCTCATACGTGAAATATTACTTAAGTTACACATTCTAGCTTAAGTCATCTTACACATACATGTTAAGGAACTTTTAAGCTAGGTTTGGTCCCTTTTTTATTTACTGTCATCAATTGTTAATTTTTATTCATAAATTCCCATCTTACAAAGCTAACAGAACTCATTATCAACTACTAACCATAACATTTATTAAACCACACATCAATGCCAAATAACCTTTTTCTACGCATGCTTGCATGTATTAGATTTATTTACACGTAGTTAGTATAGCTATCTACTTAGAAACTCTTTTAGTTCATGTATGCGTAGTTTATAACGTGTCTATCTGGATGTGCGAACATGTCAGATATCTCTAGAGGCATAAGGTATCCTATTATAATTGTTCAAAAGTTCACAATACGATTCGTAGAGTTTTTAACTCAATTGGTTTTCAAATCTTAAAATCTCATGATAACAAGCTAAGCATATAAGGTACATTGAATTCACATTTCATACCCATTTATAAAACTAACTAATGTCGACGTCAGGATTTTTATTTGTCCCTTACTATTCTTATTTTTTGGTGTTCTCATGTTAGGTCAGATTTGTTTGAAAAAATAAGTTTGAAAAGGTTCGACATGTATATGTCGACGATTGGACTGTAAAAGTCACCAGTTGGTATTTTTAAATGGTTGCACCAACTCAACCGAGAAATGGTTTGCACAATGACCTAGTGATGTGATACTGCTTAACTAGTCTGTGATACCGAGATTCGTTAGGGTCCGGGGGATTGATTAAGTGGAGGGAAGGTGTTAGGCACCCCCCAACTTTTGTGGTGACACGTTTAACGCCACTTTTCAATTTAAACTTTTATCTGAATGTGTGTGTGTGTAGGTCAATGTGCAATTATCTGGAAGTATTGCTATGCCACATTTGCACCTATATACAAAGGGTTTGAATTTTGTATAAAAGTTTAATTTTAACGAGATATGGTAGTGTTGTTTTGTAAAACAGGTTTTTCAAACCTTTGTGCTCAATAGTAATTGAGGCCTTTGATACTTCCATTTTATTATGTGTTCGACTTGGTTGCTTTTGTTATTTTCGAGATGCGAAGCATCTTCGAGAAAATAAGATACATAGCAGTGCCGAACTCCTTGTGGGCATTAAAGCCATCTAAGGAAATTCAGACACCATGGATAATTTACAAGCTGGTAGCAGCTGAAAATGTCCATCACGGGAATCAAATCTAGATTCAGGAACTGAATCTGTGATCACATGATTCCTAGGCTCACATGATGAAGCGATATATGCAAAAAGCTGTAAACAGTTATATATATATATATATATATATATATATACTTGAATCTCGATCGAGCCTGGATATACACATCCGATTATATATAAAAGTAGTAAACGCACCAGATGTATATATCCAGGCTCAGTCGAATGCTCGAATTTGATAATATATATATATGAAAGCAATAAAAGCCACAGACCGACGGTCCGGGCATACGCACACAACACGATTCTCAACGTGAATAACAATGTGTGAATGAAAGTGGAGAAAGGCTTTAAGAAATCTAAGATGTCTTACAGTGGGTTACCAAGAAGACTTTAGATGACTTCAAATGAATGAATACTTAGTTTCCACCGGTAAAATATAGCAAAACACAAGCTCACAGGTGTTTGGAAAGAGAAAGCACTCAGTTTAAAGTGTGTACAAAGCAAAATTGGCAGGGCTTCCTCGCCTTTTCTCTCTTGAAAATGGCCACCCCAAGCTCTGTATTTATAGAGGGTGGAGCCACAAGTGTACCTGCAGCAGTTGCAGGTCCACCTATGGCTACCCGGGGTGTCTCGGGCTCCGTGGAATCTATCGTCTCGAAGTACATGCACTCGTGCAACGCGTTGTCCGCTTGAACCTTCATAACTTTCAATCTGGGCATCCGATTAAGGCGTATAATACCTTTCCGGAAGCCTATTATCGAGAGCTACACAATGACATGGGATAAGAGGTTGTACGAAGCCGGGAAGATGGGTCCATGACTATATTTTTAGGTCTTTAAATTCTATCCGGTGTGCTGTCTTGTGCAGTAGTCACTCGAGATTTTGAGCTATGGTTCTTATAGGACACTTCTATGTAGAATGTAGGTTGAAATGTTGTTGATATGACATGAATGTGCGATCGAGGTGGCAAAATGATGATTTTTTCCCCTCACCGGGGTTATCTCCGATTCTGGGCTGATTCAGCAATCGTTGCTCAGGGTTATCTCTAAGATTGGGTTACTGTAGGTACTGAAGGTCCTTAGGGTTGTCTCTAAGGTGTGCCTGACCTCCCAGGGTTGTCTCCAAAGTTGGAACTGAGCGCCTCGGGGTTATCTCCGAGGTTGAAGTTGACTTCTTAGCGTTGAAATTAGCTTTTTTGGGGTTATCTCCCAAACTGCAACTGCATTCCTCGGGGTTGTCTCCAAGGTTGGAATTGAAACTCCCAGGGTTATTTCTGGGACTGAAACTGAGTATCTCGGGGTTGTCTCTGAGATGGAAAAACTGAGTATCCCAGGGTTGTCTCCGGGATTGAGCTGATTTGACTTCCAGGGTTATCTCTGGAAGACGATTCTGCCCTCCTACAAGGTTAGTAATAGGAATGCAAAGATTTTGAGTGTCTACAGATGCCCCTCTTTATCATATTCATGCAATGTAATGGTATGGATAGGATAAAGAATATTAGACACTTGAAATGTGAAAAAATAATCATGATGCAGTGTAATGTAGTATGATGCAAAAATGTATGATGAATATGGTTTGTTGGACCGTTTTCCAATAGAATGTGATGACTATTTGCTCCCACAACTTCTGATGGGGACTGGAGTTATAACTAATGACCTTGACGAACTGCTTGGATGTGTACTTCAAAGCTCTCAGGAACTTCCAGTATGTTGACGTTGGGGTTATCACCAAAGTCCTTCATCTTTGGTATAGCTTTCCCACTAAGGATATACCTCTTATGTACGAGAGACTCATGGGGATTTGTGCTCTATCTGATGAATACTGGTATAACATATTCCATCATCGGTCCTCCCGACGAGGATAGTTTTCCTAGTTTGTCAGACGCTGAGTCCTTCCAATGTTGTTTATTTGAGTTATCGCCATATGATTGGGTTGTCAGGGTTGCCTGACCTTCGTTGAAATGTACTTCAATAGATACCATCACTAGATTGTCTTTGATGCTTTGTTGGATTTAGTTGCCAACGGCTGAATGATGTCAAGGTTTCTTAACCCTCGTTGAAATCTTGTTCAACGACTGAGATCATTGGATGACTTCTGATGCTTCCTTGGATTTACTTGCCAACGATTGAAATAACGTCAAGGTTGCTTGACCTTCATTGAAATGTGCTTCAACGGCTGACGTCATCGAATTATCACCGATGCTTTGTTGGATTTACGTGCCAATGACTGAATAATATCATGGTTGCTTGACCTTCACTGAAATGTGCTTCAACGACTGATATCATTGGATGGTTTCTTATGCTTCGCTAGATTTACATACATACAGCTAAATAACATCATGGTTGCTTGAACTTCACTGAAATGTGCTTCAACGGCTGATATCATCGGATGGTTTTCGATGCTTCGCTGGATTTACATCCAACAGCTGAAATTGTATGAAATCCCTCCCGGGGATAAGTTTTTGGAGTTACGACCCCAACCTGCCGGCATCGAACCCTTGTGAGGTATTGTCGAGTGTAGTTTACAATAGCTATGATCATTAGTGTTGTGAACCCTGTGTCTGGGTGAATACCAATGAGTGATATGTAGACCTATAGTTTGGTCTTTGAAAATCAGGATTTCAGGCCTTTCCGCTCAATCGCGTAGAGTCTTTTTTCCTGATTTGACCTTTTCAACTTGTGAGACCTCCTTTGCAACTCAAATTAGACCGAGCCGGTACCTAGGAGAGCCAGAGGTACACCTGCGGCCATCCATGGGTGGTACTTGTAGGCCATTTCCCTTTCACAAGTCATTTTCAAGTCGTACAACACAGAGAATCCAAGAGTTTTTCTTCAACGTTGTTAAGTTTGGGCCGCTTTCTGTAAAATCCATCACCGTACAAGTGTTCCACACTATCCTGGTAACGTATGCATGTCCTCTTTTCTAGTTTTTATCCGTTGGAAAATGAGTTATCACATGAAATGCTTTTAAACAAATAGTAGTGAATATGCATGCTCATATGACTTGATAAAAAATATTCAACATAGTAAATGTTAGTATTTAACCATGCTGAACATAATGATGTGAAAAAATTTGACTTTTAAAACAGTCAAATTGGCACCTTTTTCTGCTATTTCTTATCCTATTTGAGGATAAATGAGCAAAGGTTGTAAAGTAAAGTAATCTTGGTAATTAGGCTACCCTTATAGATTTATGACTTTGAAATTTTTATGCATATAGGATGTTTATGACTGTGAGTTGGTGTGCTACTGAATGGCCACCTAGTCATGCATACGTGCATGTAGATAGTCCTTTTTACAAAGGAGACTCTGACAAAAAATTTTCATGAGCCTAGGCATTGGATAGACATGCATTTTTAACTCTACTGTAGGCTTATTAAAGTAATGTATGCATGCATCTAGTCATAAAATGCACTTGAAAAGCTCCAGGTTAGAAATTACCACACCTTTTTTGAGGTGATTTGGAGACTTGTGTCCAGATATATAGATCCGGATCAGCCGAGTAGTTCCCGCAGGACCACTTCAGGTGTGAGGAGGAGGGCTTCAGATGTGCCTCGACCTCGTTCAGTCAGACAGCCTCGTCGGTTGGTGGAGGCGGTGATTCGTCCTATCCGGATTGAGGTACCAGATGTTGAGGACGAAGAGGAGGATGTACTGGTTTTGGCTCTCGCTCTTGCTGCTCATGCTCCCCACAAGGATCTTCCAGGCATTAATGTGATGATTCCAGAGCTTCTGGATGATTTGAGTCGCCACCCCTCGGTCTACTTACAGGCAAACGAGGTAAAAGCTGGATTTGATCTTCCTTTTTCCTATTGATGAGGAGCCAGGATTCTGATGTTGATTTGCTTTTGTGATGTAGGTTCCCAGCTTTATGCAGCCTCGAGGGAATTGGTTCAGTATACACTCTCTGTATCAGGCTCTTTATCTAGAGTATAGAGAGATTATGCATGGTTGGGGCTTTGAGGCGTTCTTTTCCATCCTCCCCCGTCGTTGTCCCTGAGGTTATCTCAGGGAGTTGTTTGAGCGCTGGTTTCACCAGACTCAATCTCTCCATCTGCTTGACTGTGAGGTGATGATGACACCGATGGATTGGAGGTTTATCACCGGTATGGAGTTTGGAAGGGCGCCAATACCTTATATGGTGAACATTACCCCGACTACAGTTAGATCCTTGCTAGGAGTCCCGACTGAATCACTCAAGGGCAGGACAGTCCGCACTGGTCCTTTGAGGGTAGATACTATGAACGGGGCATTGAGTGAGCCGATACCCGCTGATGTGAGAGTCATGGATTTCATTCTTCAGCGATTATTCCTGATCATTCTTAGGGGTTTCTTCATAGCGGATAACTCTTCCATGGTGTCATTCTCTTTGGTTAGCGCCACACGAGAGGTGGACCGTATTGGAGAGTATGATTGGGGCTCCTACACCTTTGCCTATTTCCTCAGGGGAATGCGCATGCGTTCGCAGGGCTTGACAGAGGCTTGGTTAGGATTTTACCCATTTTTGCTGGTGAGTGTTTCTATTTTAATTTCCCATGTACGAGTTAAGAGTGTTGACTGACCGCAGATATTTGCCTTGGGAGTTTTGGGCCTATGAGAGGCTTGCATGTTTGCGTCCCATTAGCGTGTTAGGTCCATATACCTATCCATGAGGACGACGATGGCATCACTCCACGTTGGCGGAGGTTCCTGTAGCTGAAGGTTTCACCATTGTCACTTACAGTTGGAGCTATTGACAGCCAATGTCATCACTTGGGTTCCCTATTCTGGGGACCATTTGATAGTTAACTTTGAGGATGGATACCCGACTGGTGTCGAGTATGTGATATCCACCCATCGGATTCCTCTCTTCACAAATGGAGGATGAGAGCTCTATTTGGGAGAGCACGCTATCAGGAGTATTACAGGAGAGATTCATGTACCGATCATACCTCCTTCCAGGCATTATTAGCCTGTGTCGCAGTCGCCTGTCAGTGATATCCCATTGATGGGAGTTGATGACTTTATGTTGTCAGAGGGTCCGTTTACTCAGGAGGTATTCTACCACTAGTGGTCCCCTCGTACCATCGGAGCTCAGACCTGCGCCACTCAGTTCATGGGGGATATGGTTCCTAGATCCGTGTTGATAACAGATTGGATGGCCTGCGTTAGATATCCTACTCATTTGACGCAGATTGATAGCTTAACCCGGCAGTTGGACCGTGCACATTTTTTCATTTGGCACTTGGGCATAGATCCTTCAAAGGCAGATACTTTTGATCCTTCCAGTTCTGGGGTTGGCCTTTCAGGTGACCCATATGGTTTTGTCGGTGTAGATCCTCTATTGTATAGGCCTGACATCCCTCTTGGCGGAGATCTAGTGACTCAGGAGGAGTTACATCAGACGGTCAAGATAGATGATGTAAACATCAACACCATTGACTTCTTCTAATGTATTTCTCGCTATATCTTTTGATAGGCCTCTGTTAGATACTGGGTGGCTGTGCCCCATTCTCGTTATATCTTTTGATAGTCCTCTGTTAGTTGTTGGGTGTCTGTGCCCCATTTCCCTATATTTTCAGCTGTACACAGAGATGATGTATTAGATGATGATGTACTTAGGAATGTATGTATGCTGTTTTCCATTCCCTACATCATATTGCCATTTATTATTTATAATGCTTGTATTATGTTATGCATATGTATGTCTAGAGATATTTAGCATTGACCCCTGGATGGTCATATGATACGGCCCACACAGATGTCTTCCTCGACAATTAGCTGCATTGATCATACCCCACCAGTATTGGTAGCCTCATATTTGAGATCATGGTATGATAGTTTGTCACCTCCAGTCGGGTGACTGTAGATCAGCTATTGTAGCACTCCATGACCCTCTTATTGTTCCAGGTTCCTGTGGGTTTTGTAGAGGGCATGCTATAACATTGGGTACCAGACAAGCAGGTGTTCCAGTTTGAGACCCATGAGTTGACTCCCACCTTAGAGGAGTATGATCGGGTGATATCTTTGCCACTGGACAGGCCTTACGCTCGGATGGCTATCGACGATATAAGCCGGCAGTTCATGACCCTCACCGGGTTGAGGCATAGAGTAGTCCATGATGAGATCACATCCGGCCATGCAGTGTCCCAGCATTTTCTGATAGACAAATTTGGCCATGCGGACAGTTATGCATAACACTCTGGGGATTTCACCACGTCTGAGGGTCAGTGGTGTGTTGCCAGAGTAGACGTACTCATGATTTGTGTAGTGGCTTATTTGTACATGCCATTATATATAGATCATCTTGACATCGATGTTATTATGGCAGTGAGAGCTCTCAGGGAGGGTCTTACCATTATACCGATGATTATGGTAGAGACATTGAGGTCAGCCATGTATTGCCACACCCATTCTGCATGGGTATTTATAAGCGGCTCGGTCTTACTGTATGTGTGGTTCATGTCACACTTGAGACCTATTGGCACCTTCCGACGGCATGAGTATTTCTTTTCCCATGAGATATCCATGTCTTACTCCTTTCAGCCAGCGAAGTGTATAGACGCTGCATCCTGGTCGGTGTTCTTGGCAGGGATCGAAGATCCATTTGACATTTTGATATGCTCAAGGCTTAGTTCTCCCTACAGCTTCATTACTCATGCACCTGGCATGGATTATCTCCCTCTGGCTGGTTTGGGGGGCATGACCACGTATTACCCACTAGCTGTGATGGCATAGTTCGACCAGTTTCAGGATGTTCATCCTTTTGAGGGGGCATTGGGTCAGCATTTGTCTTCTCGGCATTTGTCAACAGGGGATAGATCTAGGGTGTATGCCTTTTGGCTCAGCGTGAGAGGGCTGAGTTTTTTGTTAGCCATCCGGGCCGTTCTACAGTGTATTCTTCATGGATGGAGGCAGAGATTACATCGGTCAGGGTCGTATCCATCGTGCCGGGGATTGATTTTGATAGTGGGGAGCCCATAGAGGATGCTGATTCTCCCACTATGATTGCTACTATGACCCTACATTCGGAAGAGTATTTAGAGTAGAGTCTGCATCTGGCGACATATGAGAGAGATCAGGCTAGGGCCTTGATGTTGACGGCTCTTGCTGGGAGAGATGTCGCTCTATTAGAGAGAGATGATGCCTTAGCTCATAGAGATACCGCTATTACTGAGCGGGATGAGGCTAGATCATCTAGGGATGCATTGATTATTGAGCGGGATGGTGTTATATCTTCCTGGGATGCCGCTATTAAAGATAGAACTGTAGTGAGGTCTCATACTACTTATATCATTGTAGAGATGAGCACCTATATTGATCATCATAGTGTCACCATGAGCGGGATGCATTGATTTTTGTCATGTATAGTACCCATTGTATATATCAAATAGCATTATATATGGCAGGGAAATATATTTTGATTCACTTCCCTTTTAGTTATGCCTTGTTACTTGCTTGATATTTGCATGTTTCTCCAGGGCATGTGATCTTGATGTATTCTGAACTCCTCCTTGATGGACGAACATTGAGATGTCTTAGGATCTTTTAGAATGGATCGTTGATCTATGTGTATTCCCTACCCTTTGGTGTCTTGGGACTAGTTTATGTATGTGGTTATGGAAAGGAGTGTGGCTTTCCTCTCTGAGGTTGACCGCACCACAGATGGTCGCTGGTACTCCTTTATATGGGGGAGCCCAGGTAGGTCCATCTCTTATGGATTGGTGTTTCTCTTTGAGGATTCAACCGCAGCTTAGATGGTCGTCGGTTCTCTCATTGGTGTGGGAAAACCATGTAATTCCATCCCTTTAGTTTAAGCCGATGAAGTATGGTGTGAAGGATGATCCCAATACCGTTGACAAGTTTTTGTATTTTGGTAGGGGTAAGACCGAACCATGAATGGATGCCTACATACTCCTATTGAAGAGGAGATCAGGTCTGCGTAGTTCGAACCTGGTGTAAAAGGTTTAAAGTTATATGCGAAAAGGGTGTAGAGATTTTTTTTATGTTTTTTCTGTGGTGAGACTGGACCATAAAAATGGCTTCCTACGTACTCCCGTGTATTAGGGAGATCAGGTCTGTGTAGTTCACCCCGTGGACAGGACAGACTGCAGATGAAAAGTTTGATCCCATGTACATAACAAACTGAAGATGTGAAAAGTTTAATCCCTGGTGGGATAAAACTGAAGGTATGAAATATTTATCCCGAGTGGGACAAACTGAAGGTGTGAAAGGTTTTGAAAACTTAAGCTAAGTGAAGGATTTGATGATCCGAAACCAGGCTGCTGGTTGGAAAGGTATGTTTGTCCCTGATGGGGCAAATATATGTGAAAGAAAGTTATATATAGTGAAGAGTTTTGAAAACCTGAACTGACTGGGGATCTGGTAATCCAAAACCAGGATGTTAGCGTGATGGTGACTTCAGACATAGTACCGTTTCATGGTGTTCGAGTTAATGAGTTGCGAAAATTCATCGCCATCCATCTCCTGTAATCTGAGATCTCCTCCTGTCAATACCTCGACAACAAACGGGCCTTCCCAGTTTGGGGTGAATTTTCCTTTGGATTGATCTTGGTTTTCAAGAATTTTCTTTAAGACCAAGTCATGCTCTTTGAATTGCCATAGCCGAACTTTTCTGTTGTAGGATCTGGCGATCCTCTATTGATATAACCAACCATGAAAGATGGTAGCGGCTCGCCTTTCGTCTATTAGAGACAATTAGTGATACCTATCTTGTAACCGGTCTTCATCCAGCTGAGCATCTATCAACACTCTGAGGGATTCCATTTCCACTTCTACGGGGAGCACTGCTTCCATTCCATAGGTTAATGAGTAGGGGGTTGCCCCAGTGGAAGTGCGCATTGATGTTCTGTAGGCTAATAGAGTCAGAGGCAACAAGTCAGGCCATCCTTTGTGATTGGCGGACATCTTTTGCATGATCTTTTTGATATTCTTATTAGCCGCTTCAATAACATCATTCATCTTTGGACGATAGAAGATGGAGTTGAGATATTTGATGTGGAATTTACTGCATAACTCCTCCATCAGTTGATTGTTGAGGTTTTTGGCGTTGTATGGCACAATCACCTCTGGTTGTCCATATCGACAAATGACATTATTTCTGATGAAACCAATGATAACTTCTTTAGTAACCCTGGGGAAGGAGGCTGCTTCTACCCAATTGGTGAAGTAGTCGATCATGGTGAAGATAAATCGATGTCCAATACTGGCTCTGGGCTCGATCACGTCCATTCCCCACATTGAGAAGGGCCAGGGCAAACCCATATTATGGAGCTCCCTTGGAGGGGCGTGGATAGTATTCCCATGGATTTGGCATTGATAACATCACTTGACGTGATCATCACAGTCAGCCTTGAGAGAGAGCCAATAATGCCCTGTTCTTAGGATTTTCTTGACAAGTAGAGGGCCTCTCATGTGTGGGCCACATACTCCACCATGTATTTCATCCATGAGCCTCTGAGCTTGGTCTTTGTCTAGACATTTGAGGAGACCTAGTCCTGCATCTCTTTTATAGAGTGCATCTCCGCTCAGGTAGAATTGCATAGCCATTCGATGGATCTGCTTTCTTTTAGCAGGACTCACCTCAGGGGTATAGATCCATCTCGCAGATACTCCTTGATATGCTGATACCAAGGGTATTGGATGGGAGGTAGCTCATCCAATACTTCTCCAATGTAATGCTCATAGGCTGGAGCCTTTTCCAGGCAAATGTGATGTTTGGCATGTCTTCCTTGTCAAGTATGTTGATCAAGGAGGCCAAAGTTTCCTATTCTGAGGAATATGGAGGAAGGATATTTCTTTAAACTCCGAAGCCATCTGTATAACTTGTCGATGGTAAGGAAGCAACTGTAACTCTTTGGTATGATAGATCCTCGTGGTTTGTCTGATTACCAATTCAGAATCTCCAAAGACAGTTAATCGTCTGATGCCCATTGATTGCGCAAGTTTCAATCCCATGATGCAACCTTCATACTCAGCTGTGTTGTTGGTACTGACAAATTCCAATTTGATAGCGATGGGATACTGCTCCCCCGTAATGGATACTAGAACTGCTTCAGCCCCATAACCTTCTATGTTTACAGCTCCATCAAAATACATCTTCCATGATTGGTATGTATCATCTTGACGGTGTAGCTGAACTGTCATTACCCCTTCATCGGGGAAGTATGTTTCCAATGGTTTGAAATCCCCTAAAGGTGCGGTGGCCAGTTGATCCGCAATTCCTTGACCTTTGACAAACTTTTGAGTCACGTAGACTATGTTAAATTGCTATAGGATTAACAGCCATCTGGACAGTCGATAGTTTAACATGGGTTTGCTGAACACGTACTTGAGGGGATCCACGCGGGATATGAGATGGGTTGTGTGACTATAGAGGTAATGCTGTAACCTCTTGGAAGCCCATGCTAAAGCACAACAAGTTTTCTCAATCAGAGTGTACTTATGTTCACTGCTGCTGAATCTTTTGTTAAGGTAATAGATAGCTCATTCTTGGCCTCTATCATCTTTCTATCCCAGCATGCAGCCCATGGCGTTGTCATTGATCGACAAGTACATGAACAGGGGAACACCATCCCTGGGAGGTACCATAATATGAGCTTTTACTGGCTACTCTTTGATTGTAAGGAAGGCTTTCTAACACTCATCATTCCATTTCATGGAGGAGTTATTCCTTAGAAACTTGAAGATAGGCTCACAGGTTGCTGTGAGTTGGGAAATGAATCGCCTGATGAAGTTGATTCATCCCAGAAATCCTCGTATTTCCTTCTCTGTCTGAGGTATGGGAATTTTCCGTGATGGCCTGGATTTTTGTGGGATCCAGCTCAATCCCCTTTGTGGCTGACTAGGAATCTTGGCAACTTGCCTGATTTTATGCCAAAGGCGAATTTGGCTGGATTCAACTTCAAGTTATACTTACGCAACCTATTGTAGAGCTTTTTGAGATGATCTAGGTGGTCTTCCTCCCTTCAGGACTTGACAATGATGTCATCCACATAGATTTCTATCTCTTTGTGCATTAGATCGTGAAAAAGAGACATCATGGCTAGCTGGTAGGTAGCTCCGACATTGATGAGGTCGAACGACAATCGTCTGTAGCAAAAGGTTCCCCAAGGAGTGATGAATGCAGTTTTCTCACGATCCTCTTCAGCAACCATGATTTGATGGTACCCCAAAAAGAAATTAGTGAAGGAGTACATATCAACTGAGATGTATTATCAATGAGTATATGGATGAATGGCACGGGAAAGCTATCTTTGAGGCAAACTTTATTCAGATCCCTGTAATCCATGCAAACTCACACCTTTCCTTTTGGTTTAGGCACGTGGACTATGTTGGATAGCCACTCAGGGTATGTTGACACCATGATGATGCTGGCTTGAAATTGTTTCATAATTTCTTCTTTAACATTTAAACTCCACTCAGGTTTTAATCGCCTGAACTTCTGCTTGACTAGCTTGAATCCCTTTTTGACGGGGAGGCGATGAATGATAATGTTAGTAGACAAACCGACCATGTCTTCCTGAGACCATGCAAACACATCCTAGAATTGGGTCAATAGAGTAACCATGTCATTCCTTTGGTTTGGAGTAAGGTCCGTACCAATCTGGATTTATTTGGGTTTTTTGAGGTTTCGAGGTTAAAAGAGGTGGTTTGATCAAGATTTGGCTTGGGTTTGTCTTCGACTCATTCATTGATCTCCTGAGGTATCTCATAGTCCTCTTGTATTTCCATCAAGTCTGAGTCCAACTTTACATCAAAGTTACCGTCCTTGTAGCGAATAGGCACCTCATCAGCCAGTTTTTCACATCTAACTTTAGAGTCCTAAAACAAAATGCTTTCACTTAATATATGAAACTGTTCAATCATACAAAGTGTTAGCATGAAATGACAAAAGCAACTGCTAATACTGTACATCAAAAGTAAGCAGTTATTGTTATCTACAAGGAAGAGGGAGTTTCTGCCCTTTTTACCCTTGTCGGCAAATACAAGGAGTCTTTGCTCCAATTGCAAGGTGAAGTCCAGTGGACATGCCCAGTGATGAAGGGGCGATTGTCGTCCTTCTTCTCCTGAATGATGACCATGATGTCTGGACAATCATCATCAGGAATGTCTTTGTTCATACCCTCCGTATGGACTATGATGCGCATGTTTGACAGATGTTTACATATCTCTTCTTTGTGCCTTCGACTCCTTTCTTCCACCTCCGGGTCTGGAATCAAGACTTCCTTTCCTTTGACCGGTATCGGCTTAGGAAACAACATAGCTACCACATGGGTAGGAACCTTTAATGAAGTCTGTACAGGCTCATCATCTATAGGTTTAGGCAATCACCGTGTGACTGAAGATGAAGGGACCTATTTGTGCTTGTGAGGATTCCTTTGAGTGGACCCAGGAGAATAGCCTAGCCCGGCTGTCCCTGTTTGACTAGGAATTTGAATTGGGTGCTTGATGCCTTGATTATCCTTTCCTAACCCTTGTCTAGGTTGAAAACCCAAAGATATCATCTCTTGACTTTCCAACATTACCTTAGCAGAAACTCTGGGTTTCAGAGGTGGTGCCCCAATGGGTTGATAGTGAGTGTTGCTCACCTCAAGGGCTGGAAGGTGTGGGCTCAACTTACGCATTGGCCCGATGGTGGTATGTCACCTTGTAAAGGACATTCTGGCTCAGCATTAACAGTGACCAGGCTACTGTTAATGATGTATTTGAGCTGCTAATGAAGGGTGGAAGGGACGGCTCCAACCATGTGAATCCACGGTCTTCCCAAAATTAGGTTGTATCCTGTAGCTATTTTGAGCACATGAAAGGATATGCAAAATGTATGTGGACCAATCTCCACAGGTAGTTCAATCTCTCTGACATGATTTTGTCAGGATCAATCAAAAGCTTTGATAATTGTATGGTTGCTTCGGATCCTGTTGAGATTGATGTTCATTTTCTCCAAAGTGGCGTAAGGGTAGGTGTTTAAGGATGATCCCCCCATCTATAAGAACTCCTCCCACCATGTATCCGGAGGACATAACCGCTATGTGCAATGGTTTGCAGTGACCCATCCCTTCGGAAGGTATGTCATCATCGGTGAAGGATATCTCATTACTGTTGAAGATGTGATCAACCAGATGATGCAACTCTTCAACATCCACTATTTTTGGTAAGTGGGCTTCTTCTAAAACTCTCAATAAGACCTTCATATGATCTTCTGAAGAGAAAACCAAGTCCAGTATAGAAATCTATTGTGGAGCTTTTTTCAAGCTTAAAACTACCTTGGCTTCATTATGTCCCATAGTACAGAGGAATTCTTCAATCTTCTCCATGGGAACTTTCCCCTTTGACTTGATGGTAGGCTTCATCACTCGTTGGGGAAGGTACAATGGATTTTCTTTCAACACTAAAGCAGTACATTTTATTGGATGTGGATCCTTCAGCCTCTCCATAATTCCATGGCACTTTCTTGAGGCTGACAATAGGATATTATGGCCTGAATGGCAATATGATTGGCTTTGGCGCAACCACTTTAAAAGGATTTTCAACACCTTTAAGTTGAATTGATTGTATTGTACGTGGTGTGGCAGCCAAATCTTCCTCAGAGGATACAACTGCTATGACATCCTTCCATTTTATAGGAAATGTGTCCTAACTCTCAAGTAATACAGCGTCATTGTTTGCCATCTGCATGACACTGCTGTAAATCAGGTTCTGAATAAGATGGCAGAGTGCCCAATATTCTTTAGTGCTGTGACTGCGAGAGTGAGAGTGGTATTGACACACTCTATTAGAATTAAATCATCTTGAGCGTGAGCTGATGGGATGTAGTAAAGCTATGATTCTTCCCTCATTGATCAGCATTTGTAATATCTCTTCCATCGGTTGGCCTAAATAGGTGAATTCCCTTTTATTGGCGAAGTCTCAACGGGCTTTAGCTTTTGCTATTTTTGTAATTGTATCCTCCAGGGTTTCACCTTCTGGAGTATGTGGTGGAGTACTTGTAATAAGAGGAAGGAGGCTAGCATGCTCCTGGCTGAATAATTGATGTATGACTTGGTGTTAATGAACCACCAGTTCTGCCAATTGGTTGACTTGCTCACTAAGAGCCTTCATTTTTCGTTCCATCATAAATTAGAACTGTGCATAATCCCATTTGTCAACATTGTCCTTGCTGGTTTGGGATAATCCACCAATATAATGGGAGCTCTGTCCACTGCTCCAACTAATCATGTTAACCTCCTTTTACTTGTGTTGAGGGAGAGGGTTGTCTTGCATATGGGGTTGGTCGAGTTTGGTCACCACGATCTCACCATTGTCAATTAAATCCTGGATTTTATGCTTCAGGGCCCAACAATCCTGAGTGTCATGGCCTGGAGCTCCAGCATAGTAAGCGCACTTCCTACTAGCATTAAAACCCTTTCCACTCGGGTTGGCTGGTGGAAGAAGATGAGTAATTTTCTTCTGAGTTGTCAGAAGTTTGAGAATGTTTTCGAGTGAGTCCCCTAAGGGTGTAAACACTTGAGTACGTCTGACTTCTCCACCTTTTGGCAATGGCGAGTTTGAAGACTGTACTTGGAAAGGGGGAGTAGTTTCTCCTCTGAATAGGCATGTTATGACTACCTTTTTATCCTTGTAGTATCAAGGAAACATCCTCCTTTTTCTTCTTATGGACCCTCCGGGGGTTGTTTTCATACCTTCCAGACTGGATGTGCTCAGCCATAGCTTTTAATACGGTAAGGTCTTAAATCTTCCCAGACTTCAATCCCATCTCAGCGATTTCTCCATGTTTATTCATTTCAGAGAATGGCTTGCCTATGCCAGCTAATACCCTATCATATAAAGGAGCTTCTTGAATGTCTATGAAGGTCATCACTAATTCATACTCAGTCATAGATGGAATAACTTGAGTAGCAATGCGCCTCCACCTTTGGGCATACTCTCTGAAAGACTCATTGACTTGTTTCTTGACCTTGGTAATTTGATACCGGTCTGGAGCCATCTGAGTTTGGAAACTATATTGATTGAGGAAAGCATGTGCTAGCTCCTCCCAACTATGAATCTTGGAGTTGTCTAATCTGGTATACCATGCTCTGGCTTCTCCAGTAAGACTTTTCTAAAATAGCTGCATTCTGAGCTTTTCATCCTCGGCATAAAATTCAACTTCGCCAATGAATACCTTCAAATGTTTGTAAGGATCCCCCAATCCATTATACTTTTCAAAATTGGGAGTCTTGAATTTTTCTAGATAATGAACCCCAGGGAAGATGCAAAGGTATGAATATGAAACACTCTCGTGTGCTCCAATCCTTTTAATAGATCGAATGGTCTCTTCCATTTGTAGGACTTTTTTCCTAATATCACCGGTGTCTGGATCTTCTCTAAGATGGGTGATTTCAGGGGTTTTGTTGGTTTTGTCCAACTGAGACTCAGGTACTAGAACTTCTTTGTCCGAACCTTGGGTTCCTCCATGTGCAGAGGATTCTATGTGTAGGGGTATTTGTGGACCCTGAGTAGACTTTTTAATTCTTTGAGCAGAACAACCAACTCTATAATTTGATTTCTTAATCCATCGAACTCCTCACGAGAGACAGGAGTAAGATTAGGTTGACCAGTTGTAGCCATGCTTGGCTGTAGGCTTATTGCCTTTTTTGACTTTGGACGGGTAACAGGACCAATTGTTTCCCTACAAAAAAACTTATGTAGTTTAGTCTTAGGGAATTACATGCTATGTAATGTGTCCGTTTTAGGAGTATTATTCTTCAAAACGGATGTCAGTTGTTTACATGACAAAATAACATGACATGTTTTGATATGAAAGGGAATGCATGTACACATATTCCTTTATACTTTCCATTACATTGAGATTGCCATAAAAATGAAATTACAAGTAATTGAAATGGGAAGGTATAAAGTGACTTCCCTCCGCGTTTGGTTTATCAGAGGCTGACCTATCTTAGGTTACTCTAGCAGCTTTTTGGCATGAAGGTTCCTAGATCATCGCAATTTACTCGACGAGAAATTAATTCGGTCTTTCAACTGTAGCGAATCTGGGTGGTGCCTTTCCTGAGCCTCGTTGGAATTAGTCTCCCTATGAGTCCAGTAATCAAACACCGATAGGATAGCCTCCTGGTGGAGGGACCACACAACATACATTCACATACATCCTGTCTCAGCGTATGGAAATGATGACATGTGAGAAGCACTAATATCACAGGCGGATATGGTGCGAAACACTAAGTGCAGTAAGTAAATGCATTAGTATACATTCATTCAAATGTAAATGTAACATCCACACATAAGTAGATAAAATGTTTTGAAAAGCTTTGAGATAGCAGCTTAAGCCCTCTTACTAGAGTCCCCAGCAGAGTTGCCACATGTCGACGTCATGATTTTTATTTGTCCCTTTCTGTTCTTGTCTTTTGGTGTTCTCATGTTAGGTGAGATTTGTTTGAAAAAACAAGTTTGAAAATGTCCGACATGTATATGTCGACGATTGGACTGTAAGAGTCGCCAGTTGGTATTTTTAAATGGTTGCACCAGCTCAATCGATAAAAGGTTTGCACAATAACCTAGTGATGTGACACTTCTTAACTGGTCTGTGAAACCGAGATTCGTTAGGGTCTGGGGGCTTGATTAAGTGGAGGGAAGGTGTTAGGCACCCCCCGACTTCCGTGGTGACACGGTTACTGCCACTTTTCAATTTAAACTTTTATCTGAATGTGTGTGTGTAGGTTAATTTGCAATTATCTGGAAGTAGTGCTATGCCTCGTTTGCACCTATATACAAAGAGTTTGACTTTTGTATAAAAGTTCAATTTTAACGAGATATGGCAGTGATGTTTTGTAAAACAGGTTTTTCAAACCCTTGTGCTCAATAGTAATGAAGGCCTTTGATACTTCCTTTTTATTATGTGTTCGACTTGGTTGCTTTTATTATTTTCCAGGTGCGAAACATCTTCGAGAAAATAAGATACATAGCAGTGCCGACCTCCTTGTGGGCATGAAAGCCATCTAAGAAAATTCAGACAAGTGAATAATTTTCAAAGTCGATAGCAATTTGAAAATGTCCATCACGGAACTAAATATAGATTCGAGGGCGAATCTGTAATCACTATGATTCCTAGGCTCACATGATGAAGCAATATGTGCAAAAAGCTATAAAAATTATATATATATATATATATATATATATATATATATATATACATTTCACGTTACGCACTGAGTTTTGCCATTGGCGATTAATTATCCATTATATATATTTATGACTTTTATATATATATATATATATATATATATATGTAACGAATAAATTTTTCCGAGTTGTGATTCTAGGGACAATCATTTTAAGGAGGTAAGGATGTAACGATCGAGAAATTTGTAATTTAATTTAAATATTTATTGAATTAAATAAATATTTTAAATAATTTGTTTATTGAGGAAAATAAATAATTGATGAATTGTGGTGAATTAATTTGGTAACTAAATTAATTAATGTTAATTAAATTGAATAATGATAATTTTATTTGAAGGATTTAATTTAAGGAAATAATTAAATTAAATCAATTGCTTAATATTTAGGGAAATAATTAAATTAAGTGCATTATTTAATTTAAAGTAAATAAATAAATTAAATAAAGTGATGCTTCTAATTTATTAATTAAAATTAGATATATAATAATGATAATAAGATTTTTATTTTTATTATTATAAGTTAATTTAAATCAACTAAGCTAAGGTTATTTAAATTAACTAAATTAAGGTGTGACACAAAGTAACTATATAATATAAATAATATTATTTAAATAATTTAGTTTGGGAAATAGGTGCTTAGTCAAACAAGGCCTTGTGGCCTTTGGCTTATTCTAACCCAAGGCGTCTTTTGTTTTCTTTAAATCGAAAAGAAGCATTGGGTTAGTGGTTATTTTCTTTCTACGCTTCTTATTTTTCCCCTAAGGCTTAAGAGTTGAGAGAGAGAGAGAGAGAGCTTGGAAGAAGAGAGAAAAATACATAGAGAATTGCCAAGAGATTGAGGGTTTTGCTGTGGAAGGGATTGAAGCCACTGCATATCAATTGCTTAAATAAACAAGGATTAAGGTATATTATAGTTCTAATTTTATGTTTTGAGTTCTCTGTGAAAATTTTCTATAAATTATTAAGTCATGTTGGATGATTGTATATATGTGTACATATAGTTTGGTAGAGTCTGTTAGCCACCATATTTGGGTGTTATTGGAATAACCAAACACGTAAAATTGGATTTAGGAGGGAATTTAGATAGAAGTGATATGTTCATATGATATGGCTTTAGAAAGTATGAAATTTGATGTTCTATATGTGTTGTAATCTTCAAATTGAAGTTAGAATATATTTGTATGTTAAGAAACGAAAGCGGCGTAGTTGGAATCGTGTCAATTGTTTAAGAAACGAATTCGTGGTGATAGAATTCGCTAAAGGTGTCAAAAATTGAGTTTTTATATGGAAACATGAAATTTAAGGAATTAAATTAGTTTAATTTGATGTTTAGTTGTTCTAAGTCGATGAATATGTGAAGAAACATTTATGTGTTAGTTTTATATCAATTGGATGTGCTAATTTCACTGTTTTGATGATGAAATTTGTGTTAGTTGGGCTAAAAAGCGGAACATCTTTGTTCTTTGCGTTTACTGTTTTCTATCTGGTGTGTGGCTTGCATTTCGCCATCACTACGATTAAAACAATGTAAAGTAAATTCTTTGAGTTTCTATGATTGAGCACCAGCAGCATTGCTACCATGTACTAGGCAAAACGGCGCATTCTGTGGGTCCCATGCTTAAGTATGGCCAGCATTTGCGCCATACCACGGTCTAAAGACAATGAAATGCCTTATTTGTAGGTCATGTATAATGGATTTATATTAGCTAAGCAAGCATGTTAATGATGTTAAGGCATAATAGAAACTATAATAACAGATTTCAATGTGTTGTAATGCAAAGTGTAAAGATTTAAAATAATTATTTAAATAAGTTATAAAATGAAACCAAATGTGATGTCTTCAAAGGTTAGAGATGAATGGTTAGGTTAAGTTGGATTGTAATGAGATTTCAGATTCTTTAAGTATATTAACCTAAATGGTTAGGTGCTAGGTTAGTGTTATGACCTAAATGATGGTTTAAATCCTAAAGCTAATATTCATACAGCTAATTGTTTTTGCGATTTCAATGATGTATGTAGGGTAATTGGAGATTATTTTACATTTGTGTAGCTTACAATCAAGGCAAGTCTTCTAACTCTGCCTTGTTATTATTGAGCAAGTTTCTAAACCTTATCTCCTTACAATTGAGCAAGCTTTCTAACTTTATTCTTTTTCATATTGAATGCAAGTTTCCATTCCTATATTATTATTGTACAAGTTCTTAAAATTGAGCAAGCCTAATCTATCTTGAATATGTTTGTACAAGCTCTTGTAACCATCGTTACCTCAAGCGAGTTTTACTTTTCTAAACCTTGATGTTACTATTCAAAGCATATATTGTTCTAATACATTGATTCAAATGAGATTGTTCTAACTCTTTTGGTTATAGCATTTTGCATGAATATCATGTTTATTCAATTACATATATTGTTAATATCCGATCTTTGACTTTGATAACCTTGTTCAGTTATACATTCTGTATTAAACCTTTATTGATGGAAATTGAATAGTGTTCTAAAATTCTAGAAACACTGATAAGCTAGTTCCAAACTAAACTTTCTTTAGTGCGGAAATTCTAAATCAAAGCGAGACGAATAACCCTAAGATAGGGATTTTTATGCGTGTAACATTTAGATGTTTGTGCATAATACATGGTACAAAAATTTGATCCCCCTAAATACGTTAAGAAGGGTGCATATAGTCTAAATGACTATTAAGGTTGGGTAATAATACCTAAATCACAGGGGACATAGTTAAGTGATCTTAAGACCCTCGAGATAATTAAAGTTCGAACTTGTTTTCTATTTTGATTTGTAGAACAAGTTCCTTATTGTTCAGCTTTCGTTCACTCTCATTTTACTATCATTGCTACTTTCTATATCAGTGAGCATTTGTTTGCCCACTCTTGCAATTAACACTGCAGCTAAAGTGGAGAAAGTTGATGAGCCGTCTACTAGCAAGGGAAAGGGCAAATTGTCCAAGTGCTGAAGACTTATGAGAAATTATTTAAATGTTTTACGTTTCAAGACTTGTTTTATTTTATGATGTATTCCGCAAACTGATGTAATAAATTTAAGGTTAGATTACCTGAGATTATTTTTAAAATAATGATGTAACCCTTTAATGGGAAAGATTATTGTTTAAGCTATTTAAATTATGTCTTTATCCTTTATGATGGGTTGTTAGATGTTGTAAGACCCCAACTTTTATGAATAAAGATGATTTTTCTATAAATATCATTTTTGAATATTATGGAATGAATTTGATATAATGTTATAGTTGTGGGTAATATTTATAAATTTTGCAAAGTACGCAAGTTGTTATATAATATTCGATTGGTTGGGGAATATTCGTTTTAACAGGGAATATTCGTACAACGACACAATCATTGGTGGACCCCACAAATGGAATTATTGTCGAATTGAGAAAACGATAAAAATATCTTTTTATGAAAATAACGGCGGAAGTTTTACCGTTAACTGTTGAAACACCCGGTGTTAAAAATACGAGAATCTGGCGTGGTTGTTGCATAGTAGCACACTGTATTGATTATTGATGCTTACATGAGAAGTCACTCAGTTTTGTTCAATTATTGCTATAGTAATTGTTGCATAGTATCTCACGTTATTTGATTCAATTATTGTCGATATTTTATATATTATTAAATCAATAATTGAGATAACAAAGTTATTAATATTTGCAATATTAACGATGTCTAGAAGTTCTGCCAAGGAGAGGTTTGGTCACTTAATTGCGCGCCAATAGGGAGAAATCCTTATTGGAAAGACATCTCTTTCTTGCGAACGACCTGGTCGATTAATATTGTGAATTATAATAATGATGATAAATGTTGTTAAAATTATTGAGGTGATTTTTATGAAGTATTTGTTGTATTTTATGGACCCCCCCTATTTACCCATTTTTCAAAATAGTCGGGAGAAGTTATCTCAATTTTATATTTTATATATATATATATATATATATATATTAAATATTAAATAAAATGGGAATGTCGGGGAATGGGGGAAGAATCAGAGAGTACTATTGAATTGTTATAATAAGTGTTATATTTATAATATATATATATATATATATATATATATATATATATATATATAAGTTATATGATTCACGTGAATGATCAGGTTGGTTCACGGAGGTGTAATCACGGGTTTGCTTATATATATATATATATAATTATAATATATATATTTTATTTAAATGATTTTGTTTTATTAGAATATTTTATAGTAAACCAATCTGGATCGTCCGTTTAAAAGTAAATCAATCTGGAATCAGAATTAGGGAATTAGTTACTAATACCCATTCTTCTATAAATAGAAGCTCATTCCTTCATTATTTCTTACGAATTCTTTGAAACTCTAGAGAGAGAAACTATAGAGAGAAAGAAGAAAAGTGTTCTCACACTTCATTACTCCTATATCCGAAGACTCTTCTTTCTAAGGTAAGGGATATTATTTCTTTCTTTCGTCTTCATGAAGAGAACTTACATTATTCCATTCTTTATTATTATGTTGGAATAACTTTTGTCTGTCTGAGTACCACATACATGGTGAAATTCTTACATTATTCCATTCTTTATTATTACATTGGAACATCACATGCATGCGTTATGCATGACTGGTTTTCGTTATTTATTATTACATTGGAACATCCATGCGTGCGTTTACGCATGACTGGTTACGTTATTTATTATTACATTGGAACATCACATGCGTGCGTTACGCATGACTGGTTCTATTATTTATTATTACGAATTGGAATCGAATATCTAAATCGTTCGTTTACGCATGACTGGTTCCGTTATTTATTATTCTATTGGAATAACTCGTATGCGATGATTCTATCGCATGCCTGGTGATTTCTTTTGTTATTTCATTCTTTATTATACTTAGTTGGTTAAAGTTTTGACTTCTATACTCCATAAAATTAATGGAATATCCTTGATATTTGCGTTTCATCCAGTATCTTTTAATGGAAATATTCTTCTGAGCATTCTTGAATTTTACTCTACAAAGAAATATCATGTTGACAATTTGGACGTTATTAGTTCCTGGATAAATTAATTCTTGAACTTGTTTTATTGAATTCTTATATCATTGTCATCATCCTTATGTTTATATTATGTTGCAAGTCATCCGTATTCGTAGTGCATATATGGACTTGGTATGATTATGACATGAGGATTATTCGGTATAATCATGGACCGTAATGTTACAAATGATGTGGTAAAAGTCCTCATTGCCCGTGAGTGCATTGATGTATAGTTGTTGGCATGATTATGACCATGGAAGAATACGAATATCCTTGGCCCGTAGTGCATGGATAATTTGTGGTTGTGATACTAATGAATATCCTTGGTCAGTAGTGCGGGGATGATGTGGATTATTTATTGTCGAGTCCCAATGATAAAAGTGATGAAAAACCTTTTAGATCATAAAAGATAGTAGATTTTATTTTCTACTTGACTCTTTTAATGGATTGCTTATTAAATTATGATTAAACTTGATGTTTGTTATATTTTACCCGGTTTAACATTGTTGAAGGCTAATGATAATTTATTACGCATTATCTTAGTCATAATATTTCTTACTAGGCTAGTTGAGCTCACCCTTTCTTTCTTTGTTCTCTGTGAAATGAGAGCGTAGCGAGGACTAGTCGGGGAGCGGAGTGATGGTCCGGATGATAATATTAGTAGTCCTCACTATTCTATTAAATAGTGTGATAATAAATGTAATGAGGACTCTTTTGAGTGTGGATATTGTCTAGATGACAATATTCTTATTAAAACTCTCAGTGTATGTTTTGTCGTATTTTACACGACAATTGTATTATTAAGTTGTATTTGAATTTTGTACCATGTATTTGGCGACTCAAGATGAGTGCTGTATACCTATTTTGGGGGCGTCACAGTTGGTATCAGAGCTTAGGGATATGATCCCTGGCTAAGATGTGAGATAAGAACTAGGAGGGGAGATACGGGGAATACCTTCGTTAGTATGACCTACCTATGTTTATTTGGTATTTAATTGGTCGGTTAGAGTATAGGGATAATATGTGATATGTTAATTAACCCTTGTTTTGTGGCAGTATTTGAAAATGACATCCGAGAATGTTGAGAACATCAATGGAGCACAGGAGACCTTTGAGTCTCCACAGATCAATAATCAGGATAATGTGCATCATGAAGGTGACAATCCTCAGGCAAACAATAACACAGACCAGATGATGAACGATGGAATGTTCAGAGGCTTTATGCAACTCATGCAACATCAGGCAAGAGCGGTTCCTGTCCAAAATACAGGTGGAAACACTGGCAACTCTCGGACGGTCACCGCTAAGCAGTTCAAGGAACTAGGACCACCAGAGTTTTTTGGAGAGCCAAAACCACTCAAGGCGCAGACATGGATAAAGCAGATCTGCAAGATATTTGATGTCTTGGGATGCTCCGAGGAGCAAAAGGTTCCCTTGGCCACCTTCATGTTGCGTGCAGAGGCAGATTACTGGTGGGAATCTGTAAAGCGTACTCAACCTGCCGCACTGAAGATGTCTTGGGAGAAGTTCCAAGAACTATTCAACGACAAGTACTTTCCCGAAAGTATTCGTCACATGAAAGAGGTAGAGTTCATCAAGCTGGAGCAAAACAACATGACCGTGTCGCAGTACGAAGCCAAGTTTGCTGAGTTGTCCCAGTTTGCATCCCATTTGGTTAATAATGAGGAGAGAATGACGCGAATGTTTCTAAGAGGTTTGAAACCTGAGATACGTCAATATCTTATCTCTCATAAACTGTGTTTGTATTTAGATGTTGTTAATAGGGCTCAGTTATTGGAGCGCGATAATGAGTCAACCCAACCAAAAGAGAGCAGCCGGCAAAATCATAATACTAGTGATAACAGTCATCGAAGCGGTGATAACAAGCGTGGAGGGAATCAACATGCCAGAAATGGTAACCACTTCAGTGGTAATCATGGTCAAAACAATAAGAGTGGACATTTCAAGAAGAGGAGATTCAACAATGATGGAAAGACGTCAGCATCAGCACCTGTCGTTAAGGAAGGAGAACGACCACCTATCATATGCTTCAAATGTGGAGGGGAGGGACACATCAGTCTAAACTGCGCGATGCCATCCAAAGCTTGCTATAATTATGGAAGAGAAGGTCACCTAGCCCGATTTTGTCGTGCACCAAAGTCAAGTCCAGCTGGGATGGAGGCATCAAAGGCCGTCCCAGACAAGAAAAAACCGGTAGTTCAAGGGAGAGCGTTTGTCGTGACCTCCCAGAAAGCAAGGAACCCGAACGAGGTCATCACGGGTAAGCTTATCATAAACTCTAGCGAAATATATACCTTATTTGATACCTGTTCTACCCATTCTTTTATTTCTCCTACTTGCGCTCAACGTTTAAATTTGACTCCGGAGAAATTAGACTTTGACTTATCTGTTGAAACTCTATTGGGAGAAACCTTCATTACATCCACTATTTATAAGTCTTGTTTGGTTCAAATCGGTACCCTCACATTACCTGTCGATCTTATTTCATTGAAAATACTTGCATTTGATGTGATTCTAGGTTGTTATCTTTCATATTCCTAACCAACCTATTATGCAAATTCAAGCAACCAAACCATTAAAATCAATCACTGTCATATCAAGCCATAAAGCTTTTCGTTTATTGAAAAACGGATGTCAAGCTTTCTTAGCTCATGTCACGGATCTAAACAAAAATACGTCAGTTTTGAATGATATATCTATTGTTAATAAATTTCCTGACGTATTCTCTGAAGAACTTCCTGGCCTACCCCCAGAACGTGAAATTGAATTTTGTATCGACCTTGAACCCAGTACAAAATCCATTTCCAAAGCCCCATATCGAATGACTACTATTGAACTTCAGGAGTTAAAGACCCAACTATAGGAATTATTAGACAGTGGCTTTATTCATCCTAGTACTTCTCCTTGGGGTGCTTCTGTTCTATTCGTGAAAAAGAAAGACGGGAGTATGCGACTTTGTATTGATTATCGGGAGTTGAATCATGTCACCATCAAAAATAGGTACCCATTGCCACGTATTGATGACTGTTTGACCGGTTTGCAAGGCGCCAAATTCTTTTCAAAGATTGATCTTTTTGTTAGGATATCACCAATTGAAGATTAGAACCGATGACATTCCAAAGACGACTTTCAGAACTCGGTACGGGCATTATGAATTCCTAGTCATGTCTTTTGGATTGACTAATGCTCCTGCTGCCTTCATGGATATGATGAACCGAGTATTCAAGGAATATTTGGATCACTTTGTGGTCGTCTTTATTGATGACATCCTTATTTATTCCAAAAGCCGTGAAGATCATGAGCAACAGTTGAGGCTGATACTCCAAAAGCTTCGTGAAAACAAGCTTTATGCCAAGTTGAAGAAATGCGAGTTCTGGTTGGAGGAAGTAGCATTCCTTGGGCACGTAGTATCAAGTCATGGAATATCTGTTGACCCGACAAAGATTAAAGCAATTCAAAGCTAGGAGCAACCTAAATCAGTGACCAAAGTACGTAGCTTTCTCGGTTTAGCTGGTTATTATCAGAGATTCGTGGAAGGATTTTCTCGAATCACTACTCCACTAACTCAGCTGACTCAAAAAAATACAAAATTCGGTTGGAGCGAGGAATGTGAGAAGAGTTTTCAAGAACTCAAGAGGAGACTCATTTCAGCACCTGTTCTGATAATACCATCTGGCTCAGAGGGATTTGTCATCTCTGATGATGCTTGTCGCAAAGGGTTAGGATATGTTCTCATGCAACATGGGAAAGTCATAGCCTATGCTTCTCAGTAACTCAAAGAATATGAGAGGAATTATCCTACTCATGATCTAGAGTTAGCAATATTGTTGTCTTCGTGACTTAAAATTTGGAGGCATTACTTGTATGGGGAGAAAGTGGAGATCTTTACGGATCATAAAAGCCTCAAATATTTCTTCACTCAAAAGGAACTCAACATGCGACAACGACGTTGGCTTGAACTATTGAAAGATTATGATCATACCATCCAATACCATCCTGGAAAAGCAAACGTGGTAGCTGACGCATTGAGTAGAAGATCATATGCGGGTACGAGTGCGATATTGTCAACACAAAGGCTCATTTTGTGTGACTTGCAAAGGATGGAGATTGTGACACCCCCAAAATAGGTATACATCACCCATTCTGAGTTGTCAAATACAAGGTACAGAAATAACTACAACTTTATTGTTACAACATATAAACTCTGAGTTTAAATACAGATATTGCCATCTAAACAATATCCACATACAAATAAATCCTCATCATAATTATTGATACATTATTTTACAAAAATGGTGAGGACTACTAAAGAACTCTCTAAAACCATCATTCCATACCCCGACTCGTACTCGCTACATTCTCGCCTCCTGAGAAGAAAAATGGAACAAAAAGGAAAAGGGTGAGCTCAACTAGCCCAGTAAAGAATATTATAACTAAGATAATATACAACAAATTATCGTTAGTCTTCAACAGGGAAAAATTTAATAGAATACAATAGATAACAAGTTTTAAATCAATACTCACAGCGGAAAATATTAATTCATAGAAGAGTTACGTAGAGTATGAAATCTACTAATATCTATGAATTTAACAGTCCATCATCAATATTTTTATCCCTGTAACATCAATCAATATATATCTGGAATCATATATTCATCCTTGCACTACAGGCCAAGGACATTCACCAGTTGGTCATGTTCATCTAAACACCTGTTCATCTTTGCACTACGGGCCAAAGATATTCATCAGAAATCATTCATCTTTGCACTACAGGCCAAAGATATTCATCAAAAATCAATCATCTTTGCACTACAGGCCAAAGATATTCAATAATATCATCATTTAAGACTGAGGATGATGAAAAATATATATTTTTTTAAAGAAACGAATCCAGTGAAACAAAATGACAATGATTAAAGATTAAGGATTCGTACTTTGTTTTATCCACGTCCAAAAATACCTCAAAAATAATCATAGTGGTGTAAAATTCAAGAATAATCAAAACATGGATACAATCAAAACTAGTATCCACAATAGATATTTTGGACGAAAAGGAAAATTTTCATTTTTCGATGAATAGTGCCGTATTCATGAATAGTATCAGATATCGTGAATAGTGGCCAGATATCGTAAATAGTAACTCAGACACCAAAAGTTTCAAATTTGATAAAAATTTGAGATCAATATTTGGCATAATGATATTGAAGAAATAATATCATCATTATTAAAAAAAAATAATATCCTTACCTCGGAAAGGTAAAAGACTTAATGGAATCTCGGATATAGGCTATAACGAACTTTCACCGTATAGCAATACTCAAAGTATACTCAAAATACTCACAAGAATACGCTCGATAATATAGAGAGAAAACTTGAGTTTGGTGTGATTTTCAATTCTAACCTAAGCACCTATTTATAGGAAAATGCTTAGAACACCAAAGCGTAAAATTTAATAAAATATTAATATTTATAAAAATATTATACGTATTCCTTGAAATCTGAATTTCAAAGAATTCACACATGCCAACCTTCTAGAAAAAAATAAGAAAAAACGTTTTCTTATTTAAAATAATTAAAACTTTCAAAAATCAATTATTTCGGAGCTTCGAAACTTCAATAATTCAGAATAAATAGCCCTTTTATCAGAAAATTCAAATCTCGAGACATTTTATAGGAAATTCAATTCTCTACAACTTTCCAGAAGAAAGTGTTTTCAAATTCCAAACAGAAATTGGCCAACCGAAATCCACAAACGAAGCGATTTTCAAAGTTATAATCAAATTTCAGTCAATAAATGGGGTCCATCGACATGTTTAACATGTTTTAAACATTTATTGCAACAAAAATAATCTTCCTCCTCGTATACTCATATATCCCACATTCGTTGTAAAAATATCACCATTATTATATTATTAAAATATAATAATATATATATATATATATATATATATTTAAATGAATTATTTTATCGAGAAAAAGATAAAATTTCAATTTTCAACAATTGTCACATTAAAAATTTTTCCATCTATATCCACATAAAATCAATATTTTCCTCATCATATGAATCAATAATTAATTATTCACAAATAATATTCTGAGAATCACAATATCGACAATGAGGCGGTTCCAGAAAGAAGGGGCTTTCAATAAGAATTTCTCTTCATTTGGCGCATGCAATTAGGTGACCAAACCTCTCCTTAGAGCAGAACTTTCTAGACATTGCCAATAATGTTATCTAATAATATTATTCAGATAATATGAATTATTGCCCGATAATGAAAAATACTGAGTGTAATGACAATTATTGAAACAACAAACAATATAAAATATCAACGCAACAATTATTGAACCAATAAAATCTTTGAGCGAGAATTATCGTGTAACCATTATTGAGTAGTGCCTTCTTACGTAAGAGTCAATAATTGGTGCAATACTGAGTGTATTCTTAATGGCAACAACGCCAGTATTCTTGTGTTTTAACCACCGGGTATTCCAACAAAGGTAAAGCGGTAACAACTACGCCTCGTTATTTTTAAACAACTTATATTTGTCGTTTTCTTCCTCCAATCGCTTTACATTATGGGGCCCACACATGGTTTTGTTATGGTCGCACGAATATTCCCGACGATGCATTTAATATTCCACGACCAAGCGAATATTCCCCACAACAATGAATATTTTATAAGCTTATTTTGAAATATTTGCGTATTTTACCCATAACTATCCACATTAATCACATCAACCCTTACTATTTCAAAATAATAATTAGAGGAAATTAAATTTTATTTATTAATTATTTGGGGTCTTACAACCTCCCCTCCTTATGAAATTTCGTCCTCGAAATTGACATACGTACTTGGTGTTTCGAAAAGGTGAGGATACCTCGCTTTCATTTCCGTTTCCAACTCCCAGGTCATTTCCTCTATAGCATGGTTCCTCCACAAGACTTTAACTTGTGGTATGACCTTCGTGCGTAGGACATGCTCCTTTCTATCCAAGATCTTGACAGGTACCTCCTCATACGTTAAGTCTTTAGCTATCTCGTCCGGTTTCTAACTCAATAACGTGGTTCGGGTCTTTCACATATTTGAAATACGGATATGTGAAACACATTATGAACACGAGACATACTTGGAGGTAAAAGCGAGTCTATAGGCTACATTTCCTACTCGGTCAAGAATTTAAAATGGACCAATAAATTGTGGATTGAGCTTTCCTCTCTTCCCAAATCTTATAACTCCTTCCATGGAGCAACTTCGCAACAATACATGATCCCCTATACTAAATTCCGTCCTTTCGATGAAGATCCCATAACTCTTTTGTCGATCCTGTGCCGCTTTTGTATATCGTTGTCTAATCATTTGGATCTTTTACGTGGTCATCACGTACCAACTTCGGGTCCCAAACAATGTTGCTTCACCCACCTCGTCCCAACATCTGGAGAAGCGACATTTTCGTCCATATAATGCTTGAATGGGGCCACACCTATACTTGCTCGATAATCATTATTGTAGGAGAATTCCACCAATGGTAAATACTTATCAAGCGCCCTTGAAGTCTAGGACACAGAGTCTTAATAAATCTTCAAGAGTTTGAATAGTCTCTCCGATTGTCCGTCTGTTTGAGGATGGTGTATGCGAATCAGATCGTAAATCCGTACCCATAGCTTTTTGCAAGCTAACCCAAAATCTTAAAGTGAATCTTGGGTCACGATCCAAAACTATAGATCTTGGCATGCCATGAAACCTCACAATCTCATTTACATACATACTAGCAAGACGTTCAAGAGAATAAGTCTCCCGTATCGGCAAGAAATGTGCAGACTTGGTTAATCTATCAACAATAACCCAAATAGCATTTATGCCTTGAGAACCCGTGGGAAGACCCGTAACGAAATCCATGGTAATGTGTTCCCACTTCTATTTCGGAATCTCAAGTGGTTGCAATGGTCCCTTAGGCACTTGATGCTCCGCCTTTACACGTTGACAAGTTAAACATGTTGAGATAAACTTTGCAATCTCTCTCTTCATATTGTTCCACCAAAATGTATGTCGAAGATCACGATACATTTTAGTACTTCCAGGATGGATTGCAAATGGTGTATTGTGTGCCTCCATCATAATCTTGTACTTCAAATCAGAGTCGTTAGGAACACAAAGTCTAGAGTGGACTCGAAGTATTCCTTCTTCATCGATTCTCGCTTCCGAAATAGCACCTTCTTGTACTTTCTTCTTCATACGCATCACTCAAGATTCGGTGGCTTCAAAGAACCTTAACTTTTCTATTAAAGTTGGCTCTGTCGTATACTTGACATCATCGCTTTTCGTTCTCGCATATGATCTTCTACTTAACGCGCCGCCTACCACGTTCGCTTTTCAGGATGGTATTAAATAGTGTGGTCGTAGTCTTTCAATGGCTCGAGCCAACGTCGGCGCCAGCATGTTGAGTTCTTTTGAGTGAAGAAATATTTAAGGCTTTTATGGTGCGAATATATCTCCACTTTCTCCCCATATAGATAGTGCCTCCGGATCTTTAGTACGTAAATGATCACGCTAACTCTAGATCATGAGTAGGATAATTCCTCTCATATTCTTTAAGTTGTCATGATGCATAGGCTATGACTTTCCCATGTTGCATGAGAACACATCCTAACCCTTTGCCGAAGCATCACTATAGATAACAAATCCATCCGTACCGGATGGTATTGTTAGAACAAAAGAAATGAGTCTCCTCTTAAGCTCTTGGAAACTCTTCTCGCATTCCTCGCTCCATATGAATTTTGTATCCTTCGAGTCGGATGAGTTAACTGAGTAGCGATTCGAGAAAACCCTTCCACGAATCTCCGATAATAACCAAATTTAAACCCAAAAGCTACGTGCTTGATCCACCGAATTTTGGTTGCTCCAACTTTGTATTGCTTCAATCTTGGCCGGGTCAACGGATACTCCATGTTTTGACACCACGTGCCCAAGGAATGCTACTTCCTCAAGCCAGAACTCGCATTTCTTCAACTTAGCATATAGCTTGTTTTCACGAAGCCTTTGGAGTACTAGCTTCAAATGGTGCTCATGATCTTCACGACTTTTGGAATATATGAGGATGTTCAGGAGCATTAGTCAATTCGACACAAGCAAATTAGGTGACCAAACCTCTCTTGAAGCAGAACTTTCTAGACATTGCCAATAATGTTATCTAATAATATTATTCGGATAATATGAATTATTAGCTTCGATAATGAAAATACTTGTGTAATGACAATTATTGAAATAACAACAATATAAAATATCAACGCAACAATTATTGAACCAATAAAAATCTTTGAAGAAGAATTATTCGTAACCATTATTGAGTAGTGCTTTTACGTAAGAGTCAATAATTGGTGCAATACTCGTGTCTTCTTGTTGTGCAACAACGCGACATCTTGTGTTTTTAACCATAGGGTATTCAACAGAGGTAAACCAGTAACAACTCTACGTTATTTTTAAACAACTTATATTTGTCGTTTTCTTCCTCCAATCGCTTTCTAGTTATGGGGCCCACACATGGTACGTTGTCGTATACGAATATTCCCGACAAGTACAAATATTCCACGACCAAACGAATATTCCCCAAACAACAATGAATATTTTATAACTACTTACTTATTTTGAAATATTTTGCGTATTTTACCCATAACTATCCACATTAATCACATCAACCCTTACTATTTCAAAATAATAATTAGAGGAAATTAAATTTCATTTATTAATTATTTGGGGTCTTACAGAGATAGAGTTAAAGACTCTAGGGACCCATGTGATAATAGCAAATATACGAGTAGAACCGACTTTAGTTGATAAAGTTAAAGCTGCTCAAGCTACAGATCTGGAGCTAATGCGTACGAGGAAGAAAGTGCAAGAAGGTGCTATGCCAGAAGAAATGATCGATGAAGAAGGAATACTTTGAGTCAACTCCAAACTTTGTTTTCCTAACGACCCTGATTTAAAGTATAAAATCATGATGGAGGCGCATAACACACCATTTGCAATCCATCCTGGGAGTACCAAAATGTATCGTGATCTTCGTCATACATTTTGGTGGAGCAATATGAAGAGAGAGATAGCGTTGTTTATCTCAAGATGTCTAACTTGTCAACGAGTCAAGGCGGAGCATCAAGTACCAAAAGGTCCATTGCAACCACTTGAAATTCCAGAATGGAAGTGGGAGCACATTATCATGGTATTCATTACTGGTATTCCCAAGGTTTCTCAAGGCATAGATGTAATTTGGGTCATTGTTGATAGATGACCAAGTCTGCTCATTTCTTACCAATACGAGAAACTTATACACTTGAACGTCTTGCTCGTATGTACATATACAAGATTGTAAGACTGCATGGTATGCCAGTATCAATAGTTTTTGATCGAGACCTAAGATTCACTTCACGATTTTTGGTTAGTTTGCAAAAAGCTATGGGCACAAACTTACGATTTAGTTTGGCATATCATCCTCAGACGGATGGACAATCAGAGAGGACTATTCAAACTCTTGTAGATTTATTAAGACTCTGTGTCCTTGACTTCAAGGGAAGTTGGGATAAGTTCTTACCGTTGGTGGAGTTTTCATACAACAACAGTTATCAAGCAAGTATTGGCATGGCTCCATTTGAGGTGTTGTATGGGAAAGTGTTGTTTCAAAGTATCTTTGGGATGAGGTGGGTGAAGCGGCGTTGTTGGGGACCGGAGTTGAGTGCGTTTATGACTCTTTGAAATGATTCAAACGATCCGACAACGTATAAAAACCTCATAATATCGACAAAAGAGTTATGTTGATCTTCATCGAAAGGACGTGGAATTCGATATTGGAGATCATGTGTTGTTACGTGTTGCTCCATGAAAAGGAGTTACGAGATTTGGAAAGAGAGAAAGCTCAATCCTCGATTCATTGGCCCATTTTAATCCTCGATCGAGTAGGAGCGTGGCCTATAGACTCGCTTTATCGCCAAGTATGTCTCGTGTTCATAATGTTTTTCATATATCCATGTTATGTAAATATGTGAAAGACCCGAACCATATTATTGAGTTAGAACCGGACGAAATAGTGGAAGATTTGACGTATGAAGAGGTTCCTGTTCAAATCGTGGATAAGAAGGAACATGTTCTATGCTCCAAGGTTATACCTCAAGTCAAAGTTTTGTGGAGAAACCACGATGCTGAGGAAATGACCTGGGAGTTAGAATCTGAAATGAAATCAAGGTATTCTTACCTCTTGACATACCAGTCGTACCTAATTTTGAGGGCGTAAATTTCTTAAGAAGGGAGGTTATAAGACCCCAACTTTTGTGAATAAAGATGATTTTTCTATAAATATCATTTTTGAATATTATGGAATGAATTTGATATAATGTTATAGTTGGGTAATATTTATAAATTTTGCAAAGTACGCAAGTTGTTATATAATATTCGATTGGTCGGGGAATATTCGTTTTATAAGGGAATATTTGTACAACGGCACAATCATTGGTGGACCCCAAAATGTAATTATTGTCGGATTGAGAAAATGATAAAAATATCTTTTTATGAAAATAACGGCGGAAGTTTTACGTTAATCATTGAAACACCGGTGTTAAAAGCGATGTCGAATATCGCATGATTGCATAAAGACAGTATTGATTATTGATGCTTACGTGAGAAGTCACTCAGTTTTGTTCAATTATTGCTATAGTAATTGTTGCATAGTATCTCACGTTATTTGATTCAATTATTGTCGATATTTAATATATTATTAAATCAATAATTGAGCTTATTCCGCTGCAGTTAAACTTGATGTTTGTTATATTTTATCGGTTTAACATTGTTGAAGACTAATGATAATTTATTATGCATTATCTTAGTTATAATATTTCTTCTTTGGGCTAGTTGAGCTCACCCTTTCTTTCTTTGTTCTCTTGAGGAAATGAGAACGTGGCATGGACTAGTCTATGGTGGGAGCGGAGTGATGGTCTAGATGATAGTATTAGTAGTCCTCACTATTCTGTTAAATAGTGTGATAATAAATGTAATGATGACTCTTTTGAGTGTGGATATTGTCTAGATGACAATATTCTTATTAAAACTCTCAGTGTATGTTTTGTCGTATTTTACATGACAATTGTATTATTAAGTTGTATTTGAATTTTGTACCAAGTATTTGGCGACTCAAGATGGGTGATGTATACCTATTTTAGGGGCGTCACAGATGTAATGGTTTTGGATAGTGAGCACCAAATCCTGTGGGAATGGAGTACCTGGATTTGGGGGTGTCACAGGTTGGTATCAAAGCCTTAGGTTATGAACCTTAGGTAATAGAAAACATAGAGGTGTTCAACTTTTATCAAGTTTTAAGAAATGGATTAAGGTATCCATTGAAGCTAAACAATAAAAGACATTATGTGCTATGTGTTAATAACTTATGTGCTCGCGAGTATCGAAAAATGTTAAGTAAAACTTAAAATATTTTATTGTTAGGATGTCAAACGAAGGAGGATCTAGTCCAGCTAGGGAAGCGATACCTCAGATACCTATAAACGATGAACCCCGGGATATTCATGTTGTGCGGGAACAGTTGATCCAGGAGGATATGCCTGTGACCGATCCTGAGGAGGAAAGTTCTAAGGAGATAGATGAGGAGGATAAGGAAGAGGATCCTGAGGAGTTTCCACCAAACTCCATATCAGCTGAGATGTATGACGCTCTATACGACTGTAACATAGAGTTACAGGACAAGGTTGAGGAGCTGAAGGAGTTGGTTGAGATGCATCATGCTGCGATAGAGGAGAAGGATGCGGAGATTCAGGAACTTGACTCAAAACTTGGAAACACGAAGTGGGACCTAGTTCATACCAAGGGTCAGCATGAAGACCTGTTGGCAATAAACAAAAAGATGAAGACTGACATGGAGAAATTGAAAGATGATTTCAAGGAGGAATCAGCTAAGCGTGCAAGAGCAGAAGATGCTTGGATGAAGGAGACTCAACGTGCAGACCGTGCTGAAGCTAAAGTCCAAGTGAAGAAAGCCAAGATGAAGGAGATGGATTATTCTTCTAATTCTGCGATTGATAGGGCCCAGGATCGAGTTTATTATTACCCACATCAGTTTGAAGACTCACCGTGGTTCATGATGGATCGTAGAACGACGTATCACATTATGGAGGAAGAGCGTCGAGAAGCCTTACGACGTCTTAATATGTCTAGATAGAATAAGAGTGATAATAGTATGTGGTTAATTATGTGAATAAATAAACTGTGAATCCCTTATTTTGAGATAAATAAAGGGATAGTATGAGTATGTGATCCTAAAACTTGTCTAGTTTAGGAAAATGAATGTTTATAGCGGTTATGCTATCTTGAGTATGTTCTAAAACTTTATGAATGAATAAAATATTAGAGTTTATTTGAAATGCTATGTGTTATAGCTTTAATCTTCGAATGTTTAAGTTAAACTTTAAATACCCAAGAAGTGGAGTAAGGAACTAATAAGCGTATATTTTAACAGAAAATGCCTCCTAGAAGAAGACAACCACGACAACAAGCACCTCTTGAGGGGTCTACTAATAATAACAACGAGACCAATGCTAATCCGGTTCAGCAGTTGGTAGCTCTATTGACGGATGCACTTGAGAATCAACCGTAAGCTCAAGTCACGACCTTCAAGGAATTCAAACCGGTTGGACTGCCAGAGTTTCAAGGGTCTATGAATCCAGTGGAAGCCCAGACCTGGATCATGGAATTGGAGATGGTGTTCGACGTTGGTAGAGTTAACGAAGATCAGAAGACTGCGTTCGCAACGTTCATGCTGAAGTCTGAAGCTAGCTACTGGTGGCAGGCAAATAAGGTACGTGGGGGACAAGGAGTGATAGCGTGGGATAGATTTAAGGAGATGTTCTTTGAAATATACTTTCCAGCGAGTTCTCGGAATCAGTTGGAAGTGCAATTTCTGGAGTTGAAGCAAGGAACAATGACGGTGCCAGAGTATGCTGCAAAGTTTAACGAGTTGGCAAGGTTTGCCACTTATCAAGTCAATATCGACGAGCGTAAAGTTTAAAAGGTTCAAACAAAGTTGAAGCCACGGCTTTACAAAGAAGGTCTCAATGTTCCAAATTGAATACATTTGCATCAGATCTTTGGAGAAGGTAATTATCGCAGGGTGGTGGAAGCGATGCCTTGACCAAGTACAATCAAGAACAGAAGAAGAGGAAGAATGAGAATGAGAATAAGGCGAGTGGAAGTAACGTTGGAAGTAACAATCAGAAGAGGAAATGGAGTGAGAATTCGACTGCGGGGGGACATCAGAGAAATCAGCAGAAGAAAAAGTTTGAAGCTTGTGCGACGTGTGGAAAGAGCCATACTAGAGTATGTTTGAAGGGAAAGCGAGTGTGTTTCAACTGTGGTCAGGAGGGACACATTGCACCAAACTGATTTAGTCCAAAGAAAGGAGCATGCTTTACCTGCGATTCGAAGGATCACATGACTCATGACTGCCCTAAGAAGCCAGCGGGAAGTGCAAGTGGCGGAAAAGGAAACAACAACGGTGGTGGTGCATTGACTATCACTGGACCAGCTCAGTCAAACCGACCTACTACGAGAACTTTCAATATGGATGCTGTGCAATCTAAGGATGTGGTGTCAGGTATCATTCTGATTAATGGTATTAATGCTTATGTACTATTTGATTCGGGTGCTACTTGTTCATTTATATCCGATGAATTTGCTCAGAACTTAGATTTGCCTCAAGAAGAATTAGAATTTCCCTTAAGTATAGAGATTGCGAATAGAGAAGTGATTCTTGTTAGATTTGTGTATAGGAAGTGTAGAATGGTTATAAAGGGTCACGAGATGATGGTAGATTTAATACCAATTAGACTTGGTGAATTTGATGTTATACTGGGGATGAATTGGTTATTCAATTACGGAGCAGTAATTGATTGCCAAAGGAAGTGTGTTAACCTTATGACTCCGTCAAAGGTTATGTTCTTTGGCAGCAAGTCACCTTGCAAGCAAGTTGTCTGACGGTGATGCAAGCCAAGAAGTTGTTGAGACAAGGATGTGTAGGATACTTAGCCTACATAGTCGATGCACAGAAGAAAAGTGCAAAGTTAGAAGAGATATCGATCATAAGAGAGACGTCTTCCTAGAAGATTTGCTAGGTCTTCCGCCGGATTGACAAATCGAGTTCGTGATTGACTTACTACCAGGAACGACCCCGATATCTAAGGCACCATACAGAATGGCCCCGATAGAAATGAAGGATTTGATGGTGCAATTGCAAGAATTGCTCGAGAAGAAATATATTCAGCCGAGTGTGTCGCTATGGGGAGCACTGGTGTTGTTTGTCAAGAAGAAAGTCGGAACGATGCTGCTCTGCATTGATTACCGAGAATTGAATAAAGTCATGATTAAAAATAAGTATCCATTGCCTAGAATCGATGATCTTTTCGATCAATTGAAGGAAGCTAGATATTTCTCGAAGATAGACCTGAGGAGTGGTTATCATCAGTTGAAGGTGAGACCGGAGAATGTACCAAAAATAACATTCAGAACTCGGCATGGTCATTACGAGTTTCTGGTTATGTCTTTTGGTTTAACCAATGCAGTTGCAGTGTTCATGGATTTGATGAACAGGGTGTTTAAACCATTTTTGGACAAATTTGTGGTGGTGTTTATTGATGATATATTGGTATATTCCAAAACCAAAGAGGAACATGTGGAACACTTAAGAGTGACGTTGGAGACATTGAGAAAAGAGAAGTTGTATGCTAAGTTCTCAAAATGTGAATTTTGGTTGGAACGTGTTTAGTTTCTCGGGCACGTTATTGATGAGGATGAAATTTCGGTAGATCCATCAAAGGTTGAAGCTGTAATAAACTGGGATCAGCCGAAGACACCGTCAGAAGTAAGGAGTTTCTTAGGATTGGCGGGTTACTACAGGCATTTTATTCAGGACTTTTCCAAGATCGTAACTCCATTGATAAATTTAACTAGAAAAGCGGTTAAGTTTGTTTGGATAGAGAAGTGCGAGGAAAATTTTTGAGAGTTAAAGAAGAGGTTGAGTTCAGCACCTGTGTTGTCATTGCCTGATGATACAGGAAATTTTGTGATATATAGTGACGCATCGCATAAAGGACTAGGCTGTGTGCTTATGCAAAATGGCAGAGTTATTGCGTATGCATCATGACAGTTGAAGATTATGAGAAAGGGTATCCGACTCATGACTTGGAGTTGGCAGCGGTGGTGTTTGCCCTGAAAATTTGGAGACATTATCTTTATGGAGAGAGGTGTGAGATATATACTGACCATAAAAGTCTCAAGTATATCTTTACACAAAAGATTTGAATATGAGGCAAAGAAGATGGTTGGAGTGATCAAAGACTATGATTGCGAGATTTTCTATCATCATCCCGGAAAGGCGAATGTTATTCTTGATGCTTTAAGTAGAAAAGGACGAGAGAAGTTAATGATGTTAAGCGCTTTCGGGAGAAGCTAGTGTAGGAAATGGCTAAGATGGAGTTAGAAATTAAATATCCAATGCAGAATCCGGATGAAAAGTTGTTCCAGATAGGTACATACCAACGCGTTGGTGGAAAAGGTGAAAATGCACAACTTGAGGATGGAGACTGCGAAAAGATAAAACAGAAGATATCTGAATGTGAGGAAAACAAATTCAAAATCGATTCGGAAGGGTTACTTCGATTCGAAGGGAGAATTTGGGTTCCGCAAGTACTAGAAGTTAAGGAGGAAATTCAGAGTGAGGCTCACAACTCAAGATATTCGATTCACCCTGGGAGTACAAAGATGCACCAAGATCTTAGACATCATTTTTGGTGGCCGAATATGAAGAAGGATGTGGCTGAATGAGTGGTAAAATGTTTAACGTGTCAGAAAGTTAAAGCTGAACATCAAAGGCCAAGCGGATTGTTACAACCGTTGGCGATACGGGAATGGAAATGGGAGCACATCACAATGGATTTTGTGGTAGGTCTTCCAATAACTCAGCAAGGTTACGATGCCATTTGGGTGATTATCGATCGATTAACGAAGTCGACACACTTTTTTCCAATCAAGCTTTGATTTACCCTAGATCGATTAGCAAAACTATACGTGAAGGAAATTGTTTCAAGACACGGTGTACCTGTGTCCATTATATCAGACAGAGATCCACGTTTCACATCTAATTTTTGGAAATGACTACAAGAGTGCTTGGGGACACAACTGAGAATGAGCATAATGTACCATCCTCAAACTGACGGACAGAGTGAGAGAACCATCCAAACACTAGAAGATATGCTCAGAGCATATATCATGGATTTCAAGGGAAATTGGGATGACCACCTACCAATGGTGGAATTTGCCTATAATAATAGTTATCATGCGAGTATTAGCATACCGCCTTACAAAGCGTTATACGGCAGGAAGTGTAGAACTCCGTTATGTTGGGATGAGGTAGGTGAACGTCAGCTATTGGGTCTAGAATTGGTACGACAGACTGTTGAGATCATCAAAGTGATTCGAGCAAGATTGATAGCTGCAAAAGATAGATAGAAGAAGTATGCTGACCAGCATCGACAAAATAGAGAATTCGATGTCGGTAGTTATGTTTTCTTAAAAGTGTCTCCCTGGAAGGAAAAAATTCGGTTTGGCAAGAAGGGGAAATTAAGCCCTAGATTTATAGGACCTTTCGAAGTGCTTCGACGAGTTGGTGAAGTGGCATACGAGATAGCTTTACCTCCGGAGTTGGAGCATATTCATAATGTTTTCCATGTCTCAGTATTAAGGCCATATAAGCCTGACTATAATCATGTAATAGAGTATGAGCCCTTGCAGTTCGAGAAAGATTTATCATATAAAGAAGTCCTTGTTCAAATTGTTGACAGAAAAGAGCAAGTACTGAGGAATAAGGTGATACCTTCTGTTAAGGTAATCTGGAGGAACCACACTACTGAAGAAGCTACGTGGGAACTTGAAAGCGTTATGATGAAGAATTATCCTCAGTTCTTTGCTTAATTTTGTATAGCAATTCCTGGGGACAAAATCTTGTTAAGGAGGGAAGAATGTAACGAATAAATTTTTTTGAGTTGTGATTCTGGGGACAGAATCCTTTTAAGGAGGGAAGGATGTAACGATCGAGAAATTTGTAATTTAATTTAAATATTTATTAAATTAAATAAATATTTTAAATAATTTGTTTATTGAGGAAAATAAATAATTGATGAATTGTGGAGAATTAATTTGGTAACTAAATTAATTAATGTTAATTAAATTGAATAATGATAATTTTATTTGAAAGATTTAATTTAAGGAAATAATTAAATTAAATCAATTGCTTAATATTTAGGGAAACAATTAAATTAAGTGCATTATTTAATTTAAAAAGAAATAAATAAATTAAATAAAGTGATGCTTCTAATTTTTAATTAAAATTAGATATATAATAATGATAATAAGATTTTTATTATTATTATTATAAGTTAATTTAAATCAACTAAGCTAAGGTTATTTAAATTAACTAAATTAAGGTGTGACACAAAGTAACTATATAATATAAATAATATTATTTAAATAATTTAGTTTGGGAAATAGGTGCTTAGTCAAACAAGGCCTTGTGGCCTTTGGCTTATTCTAACTGGCGTCTTTTGTTTACTTTAACTGAAAGAGAACGTGGGTTAGTGGTTATTTTCTTTCTACGCTTCTTATTTTCCCCTAAGGCTTAAGAGTTGAGAGAGAGAGAGATAGAGAGAGAGAGAGAGAGAGAGAGAGAGCTTGGAAGAAGAGAGAAAAACACAGAGAGAATTGCCAAGAGATTGAGGGTTTTGCTGTGGAAGGGATTGAAGCCACTGCATATCAATTGCTTCAATAAACAAGGATTAAGGTATATTGTAGTTCTAATTTTATGTTTTGAGTTCTCTGTGAAAATTTTCTATAAATTATTAAGTCACGTTGGATGATTGTATATATGTGTACATATAGTTTGGTAGAGTCTGTTAGCCACCATATTTGGATGTTATTGGAATAACCAAACACGTAAAATTGGATTTAGGAGGGAATTTAGATAGCAGTGATATGTTCATATGATATGGCTTTAGAAAGTATGAAATTGATGTTCTATATGTGTTGTAATCTTCAAATTGAAGTTAGAATATATTTGTATGTTAAGAAACAAAAGCGGCGTAGTTGGAATCGTGTCAATTGGTTAAGAAACGAATTCGTGGTGATCGAATTCGCTAAAGGTGTCAAAAATTGAGTTTTTATATGAAAATATGAAATTTAAGGAATTAAATTAGTTTAATTTGATGTTTAGTTGTTCTAAGTCGATGAATATGTGAAGAAACATGTATGTGTTAGTTTTATATCAATTGCATGTGCTAATTTCACTGTTTTGATGGTGAAATTTGTGTTAGTTGGGCTAAAAATGGAACACTTTATTGCATTTGCATTTCATTTGGTGTGTGCGTAGCATTTCTTATCGTTATGATCACCGAAACCAAGATATTGTAGATTGGGTTTCGTAGTTGAGCACCGCACCACCAATACTTAACGGTGTTTAAAGCCAAAAATGGCGCATGAAATTGCCATGGCCCCAGACTTAAGTTTAAATAGCAATTGCTATATACCCGGTGCGAGGCAGTTGAAGTCGCTTATTTACAGGTCATGTATAATGGACTTATGTTAGCTAAGCAAGCAAGTTAATGATGTTAAGGCATAATAGAAACTATAATAACAGATTTCAATGTGTTGTAATGCAAAGTGTAAAGATTTAAAATAATTATTTAAATAAGTTATAAAATGAAACCAAATGTGATGTTTTCAAAGGTTAGAGATGAATGGTTAGGTTATGTTGGCTTGTAATGAGATTTCAGATTCGTTAAGTATATTAACCTACGTGGTTAGATGCTAGGTTAGGGTTATGACCTAAATGATGGTTTAAATCCTAAAGCTAATATTCATACAACTAATTGTTTTTGCGATTTCAATGATGTATGTAGGGTAATTGGAGATTATTTTACATTTGTGTAGCTTACAATTAAGGCAAGTCTTCTAACTCTACCTTGTTATTATTGAGCAAGTTTCTAAACCTTATCTCCTTACAATTGAGCAAGCTTTCTAATTTCATTCTTTTCATATTGAATGCAAGTTTCCATTCCTATATTATTATTGTACAAGTTCTTAAAATTGAGCAAGCCTAATCTATCTTGAATATGTTTGTACAAGCTCTTGTAACCTAATTCGTTACCTCGAGCGAGTTTTACTTTTCTAAACCTTGATGTTATTATTCAAAGCATATATTGTTCTAATACATCGATTCAAATGAGATTGTTCTAACTCTTTTGGTTATATCATTTTGCATGAATATCATGTTTATTCAATTACATATATTGTTGATATCCGATCTTTGACTTTGATAGTCTTGTTCAGTTATACATTCTGTATTAAACCTTTATTGATGAAAATTGAATAGTGTTGTAAAATGTTAGAAACACTGATAAGCTAGTTCCAAACTAAACTTTCTTTAGTGCGGAAATTCTAAATCCAAACTGAGACGAATAACCCTAACATAGGGGATTTTGTACGTGTAACGTTTAGATGTTTGTGCACAATACATGGTACAAAGGGCTGATCCCCCTAAGTACGTTAAGAAGGGTCCGTATAGTCTAAATAACTATTAAGGTTGGGTAATAATACCTAAGTACTGGGGACATAGTTCGTGGTCTTAAGACCCTCAGATAATTAAAGTTCGAACTTGTTTTCTATTTTGATTTGTAGAACAAGTTTCTTATTGTTCAGCTTTCGTTGTTCACTCTCATGTTACTATCATTGCTACTTTCTATATCAGTGAACATTTGTTTGCTCACTCTTGCAATTAACACTGCAGCTAAAGTGGAGAAAGTTGATGAGCTGTCTACTAGCAAGGGAAAGGGCAAATTGTCCAAGTGCTGAAGACTTATGAGAAATTATTTAAATGTTTTATGTTTCAAGACTTGTTTTATTTTATGATGTATTCCGCAAACCGATGTAATAAATTTAAGGTTAGATTACCTGAGATTGTTTTTAAAATAATGATGTAACCCTTTAATGGGAAAGATTATTGTTTAAGTTATTTAAATTATGTCTTTATCCTTTATGATGGGTAGTTAGATGTAATGGTTTTGGATAGTGAGCACCAAATCCTGTGGGAATGAAGTACCTGGATTTGGGGGTGTCACAATATATATATTCGAGTTATGCATCGATTGAGCCCAAATATAATATTCAGAGCGTTTACCGCTTTTATATATATATATATATATGAAATCAATAAAAGCCACGTACCGACGGTCCGGGCATACGCACACAACACGACTCTCAACGTGAATAAAAGTGGAGAAATGCTTTAAGAAATCTGAGATGTCTTATAGTGGGCTGCCAAGAAGACTTCAGATGGCTTTAAATGAATGAATACTCGGTTTCCACCGGTAAAATATAGCAAAATACAAGTTCACGGGTGTTTATAAAGAGAAAGCACATAGTTTAAAGTGTGTACAAAACAAAATGGACAAGGCTTCCTTACATTTTCTTTCTTGAAAATGGCCACCCCAAGCCCTCTATTTATAGAGGGGGGAGCCACAGGTGTACCTGCGACAACCGTAGGTCGACCTGTGGATACCTGGGGTGCCCCAGGCTCTGTAGGCCTCGCTATCTCAAAGTACGTGCACTCGTGCAACGCGTTGTCCGCTTGAACCTTCATAACTTTCAATCCATGCATCCGATTGAGGCGTATAATACCTTTCCGGAATGTTGTTGTCAAGAGATACACAATGACATGGGATAAGAGGTTGTACGAAGTCGGGAAGATGGGTCCATGACCAAATCTTCAGGTTTTCAAATTCTATCCGGTGTGCTGTCTTGTGCAGTAGTCACTCAGGATTTTGAGCTATGGTTCTTGTAGGACACTTCTGTGTAGAATGTAGGTTGAAATGTTTTTGAGATGGTATGAATGTGGGATCGATGTGGCAAAATGACAATTTTTCCCTCACCGAGGTTATCTCTCGGTTCAATTTGATGAAGCGATCGTTGCTCGTGGTTATCTACGAGATTGGGCCGTTGTAGTATCTTGAAGGTCCTCAAGGTTGTCTCTGAGGTGTGCCTAACCTCCCGGGGTTATCTCTGGGATTGGAACTGAGCGCTTCGGGGTAATTTCCGAGGCTTTTCCGGGGTTATCTCTGGAACTGCAACTGCATTCCTTGGGGTTGTCTCCGAGGTTAGAACTAAAACTCCCGGGGTTATCTCCGGGACTGGAACTGAGTATCTCGGGGTTGTCTCCGAGATGGAAAAACTGAGTATCCCGGGGTTATCTCCGGGTTTGAGCTGATTTGACTTTCAGGGTTATCTCTAGAAGATGATTCTGCCCTCCTGCAAGATTAGTAACAGGAATGCATAAATTTCGAGTGTTTACAACTAAGTTACAAACATATGCTCAAAAGGTTAGATTTCAAAAAGACGTAAGGTTTTCCAAACATGGTTTTTGACTTTTAGCTTTTTTTCCAAAAGATTATAACTCAAACCCCAATCCGATTAAAAAATCTTGCAATACATATTGATACATGTTTAAAGATTATGTATGCTTCTTAAGTTAGGTTAGGTTAGGCCAATTTAGGATTCCTTGTGTCGAACAACAAAAATAGTAATCTAACTCATCGCCTAACCCCGCCTGAGGTGGACCCTTTATATCGCAGGACTTCGCCGTGGGTGGCACTAAAACTTCGTCTTCGGGCGGCATTGCCCAGATCTGGCTATCAGTTTGAAATTCCACTCCGCCTATTTAACCAACATGCCAAAATCTCAACCAAATACCAATATAATAATACCCAATTGATATAAACTTCATAAACTTACTACCAAACATCCCTATCATGATTCTAACAACTCAAATCCCATAAACAATTAAATTCAAGAATCAAATTCAAGATTTACGTCATTTTTCCAAAGTTTAACACATTTAGCGATTCTCTTCATTATTGATTCGTTACTTGACCAAATTACTACGTTTAACTTTCGTTGATTTCGTATTCAACCATATTAACAATTTCTAGCATCAATTGACAGATTACATCATGCTTCAACCATAAATTTTTCGACACAAAACAAGTATTTTAGCATTTTCCTAAGAACCTGCAAATCTTGAACTTATGAACATGTAAATGGATATTACCTTCTTGAAGTTGTGAAGTTGATTCTTGCCTCAATTTCCAGATTGTGAATGCTCAACCCAACCACACTTGCACACTAATTTGAAGTTTACTAGAGAACTTAGCAAAAAGTCTGAGAATGAGAATGGCTCCATTTATAGGGAAACTTGTGACCAAAATTGGGCTTTGCTCAATGAATTAAACCAATGGAATGAAGAAGAAGATGATGGATATGAGGGATTTGGTGGAGTAGCACTATTTAGACCACTCCCCTCTTCATTATTTGCTATCTCTGAGCTTGATAATGAGGGACTAGGCCAATGGCCTATTACGTGATGAAGAAAAAGGAAGACACTCAATTTGGGACACTCCCTCCTAATACTCAACATTTGCAACCCACTACTAGCATACTTAGGTTTATTTGATATTTTCCACAAATGTGAATACATATACACCCACTTATACATTACACACATAGAATTATATAATCCATGACATTGGTGTATTTCAAATAATATTTTCATTAGACTAGAATATTATTTAGCTGGGTACCAATATTATTTTTCATAAGACTCATTATTCCAATTCTACATAAATATTAAAATAAATATTTAATAGTAAATATTTATTTATTCAAATTTAATTCCCCTCATATGTTTAAAATACACATTTAATTGCTCCCTCACACATCATGATGTCACATAAGACTCTTTCATACAACTTAGTAAATTACCTAAGTTAAGCTTACTTTTATCATATAGTTTTATATAATAATTATTCACATTCCAATGTCACACCTCATTTTATATTGAATGAAGAAACCTTATAATATATGACTACACCTTACATGCTATTGCTCACAATAAATAATGAATAATAATAGCAATTAGTCAATCACATTATGCAATTATTTATCCACTACTAGTACTAATTACTTTCATCCGTTTCATCATTAATTTAATTAGTAACTTTCTCATTTCACCACTTTGCCACACTAGGCATAATTTCATAAGCTTAAAATTAAGCTTCTCATCACTTCTACTACATAGCTCAATTATCATATACTTATTCAATTAAATCAATTACCACAACTCATGCCAACACTATATATATTAATATTCAAATAAATATTCAAACAATCATTATTCTCAACATTAATATAATTTATTTAAAATTTGCGGGCATTACATCCTTCCCCCTTATAAGAATTTTGTCCTCAGAATTAGTACAAGGTTACACAAATAAATGGGGGTAATCCCTTCGCATCTTATCTTCTAATTCCCACGTGGCCTCCTCGGTGTCGTGGTTTCGCCAAACTACTTTTATAGAAGATATAACTTTTGTTATTAACGTTTGCTCTTTTCTATCTAGTATTTGAATAGGAATCTCCTCATACGTTAGATTTTTCTCTACTTGAATGGGCTCGTAGGAGATCACGTGTCTATAGTCGGGCTTGTATAGACGTAACACCGAAATGTGAAACACGTTGTGGATGTGTTCTAATTCAGGCGGCAAGGATACCTTGTATGCCACTTCGCCTATCCTTCACAGTACTTCGAATGGTCCTATGAACCTCAGACTCAATTTCCCTTTCTTTCCGACCTTCAAAAATACAAAACTACTGTAAGTCCCCAACTTTTATGAATAAAAATTATTTTTTTCTCAAAATATATTTTTAAATATTATGGTGTGAATTTGATATAATGTTATAGTTGTGGGTAATATTTATAAATTTTGCAAAGTAAGCAAGTTGTTATAAAATATTTGATTGGTCGGGGAATATTTGTTTTAACAGGGAATATTAAATGCGATGATTAATAATCATTGGTGGACTCCACAACGTAAGTATTGTTGGAGTTAGAAAACGACAGAAATATCTTTTTATTATAAAAATAACGGCGAAAGTTTTACCGTTAAACTGTTGAAATACCCGGTAGTAAAAGTACAATAATATGCGTAATTGCATAGTAACACACTGTCTTGTATAGTATCTATGATTATTGATGCTTACGTGAGAAGTCACTCAGTTTTATTCAATTATTACCACAGTAATTGTTGCATAATATCTCTCATATTATTGATTCAATTATTGTCACAGTATCATCTGCATAATATTTTATATATTTTTAAATCAATATTTGAGAAGATAAAGTTATTCATATTATTATTTGCATTATTGACAATGTCTAGAAAGTTCTGTCGAGGAAAGGGTTTGGTCACCTAATTGCGCCCCAATAGGGAGAAATCCTTATCGGAAAGCCCCCTCTTTCTTGGGAATGATCTGGTTGTTAAATATTACGAATTATAATATTAATGATGAATAAGTTCGTGTTGATTAAAGATATTTGTTCATTTAGTTTTCTTTAATTCATCCGTAACCCAATTACCCTTAAAGGAGGTATTTCTTTGATTGGCTGGTTTTGTTATTATTGACCAAACGAGCAATTAATCGGATAAATGAGCAATTATTTGCTATTGGTTCACATACAAATTACTGTTGGTTCACATGTATGGAACTATTGATTCACATGCATATACTATTAGGGGAGGTGGTGCCAGATTGATATTACTTCAAGGACTAAATTAAAAATAGAGGTAAAAATGAGGGTACTATAATGTAATAATCCGAGCCCCTAAACGTGCAGCTATCGAAGCTATGTTTTTCTATAAATAGAATCTCACTTCTTCTTTCATTCTCACCAATTCACTAAGACTCACAAGAGAAATTATAGAGAATCTATAGAGAGAAAGAAGAAGAGTATTCTACTACTTCACTATTGTAGTATCCAACCTTCTACTAAGGTAAGAGATATTATTTTTGTTCAATATTTGTATGAAATAATATTTTCTTCCATACTCTGTAGTATGTAAGTAATATTATTTCATTTTGTATTCCTAATTCTACACTCATTTTGTTAAAGTATTGTTTTTATACTCCATGAAATTAGTAGAATATCCTTGAAATTTGCGCTTCATCTAGTATCGTTTCACAAGGATATTTTTTTGAATATTCTTGATAATTTTTAATCTTTTCATGCTGGAGTACTATTCACAGGGTACTATTCACAAAGTACTATTTCTAAAGTATTATTCACAAAGTACTATTCATGGGGTACTATTCACTCGGGTACTATTCATGATAAAAATTGATTTCTTTTCCATCCAAATCATTTTTGATACAATATTATTCTTAAATTTTACTCCACAAAGCAGTATCATGTTGACAATTTGGACATTATTGAATTATGGATAAATTAAATTATAAATCATTAAAAATTTATCCTTTGCTTTCTTTTAAATGAATTCTTATATCATTGTCTTCATCCTCATGCTTATATTGTGATGAAAGTCATCTTTGGCCGTAGTGCATAGATGGACTGTTGATTGGTATGATTATGACCAGGGATTATTTGGTATAACCAAGACCCGTAATGTTACAAATGATGTGGTAAAAGTCCTTATTGGCCCGTAGTGCATTGATGGATAGTTATTGGCATGATCATGACCATTGGTGATTTACACAAATATCCTTGGCCCGTAGTGCATGGATAATTCGTGGACGTGATACTAATGAATATCCTTGGCCCGTAGTGCATGGATAATGTAGTGATGTGGATTATTTATTGAGCTGAGTCTCAGCGATAAAATTGATGATAAACTTTTTAAATCTTAGAAGATAGTAGATATCATGCTCTACTTGACTCTTCTAATGGATTGCTTATTCTGCTGTAGTTAAACTTATTGTTTATTATCATTTTAACACTGTTGAAGGCTAATGATAATTTATTCTGCATTATCTTAGTCATAATATTTCTTACAGGGCTAATTGAGCTCACCCTTTTGCTTTCATTATTTTCTTCAGGAAATGAGAACGTAGTCAGGACTAGCCGGGGAACGGAGTGATGGTTCGAGATGGTGGCTATAGTAGTCCTCACTATTTTATGAAATAGTGTGATAATAATTGTAATAAGGACTCCATTTGAGTTTGGATATTGTCTAGAAGATAATATTCGTGTAAAACCTCTCAGCTACGCTTTTGTCATATTGTATAAAAGAAGTTTGTATTTAAATTCTGTACCATGTATTTGGCGACTCAAAATGTGTGATGTGTACCTATTTTGAGGGCGTCACAACTACCGACTTCAAAATCTCTGTTCTGACGATGCAAATCGGTATATTTCTTTTGGCGATCTTAAGCTGCTACCAATCTGGCTCTTATCGTTGTTACCACATTGGCTGTTTGTTGAACTAATTCTAGTCCCAAAAGTCATCGTTCTCCGACTTCACATAACACAACGGTGTTCTATACTTTCTCCGGTAAAGAGCTTTATATGGCGGCATACCGATACTCGCATGATAACTATTATTATAAGCAAATTCCCTTTGAAGTCCATCACGCAAGCTCTAAGCATATCCTCCAACATTTATATGGTTCGTTCACTCTGCCCATCGGTTTGAGGGTGATAAGCAATACTTAATCTCAACTAAGTTCACATTCGTGCTTGTAAACCTTTCCTTTACATATAAATTTGCTAACTGGTTTAAATGAGATGCCTTTGTTAGTCGGTCCGCTATAACCCAAATGGAATCATAACCCTTTTGTGTAATCAGAAGTCCAACCACGAAGTCCATCATAATATGCCCCCATTTTCACTCTGGTATTTCCAACGGTTGAAGTAGTCCACTTGGCCTCTAGTGTTCTTCTTTGACTCTTTGACAAGTAAGACATCTACTGACGCACTCTGCAACATCTCGTTTCAAATTAGGCTACCAAAAGTGGTGTCAAAGATCCCGGTACATCTTCGTGCCTCCTAGATGAACATAATACGTCGTATTGTGTGCTTCGCGCAAAATTTCCTCTCTTAGTTCGGTTACAGCTGACACCCATACTCGACCCTCAAATCTTAATATATCGTCCTTATCCACTTTGAACTTTTCTTCCTCATTTCTATTATTCTCTTCCTTATCTTCTCACATTCTTCATCTTTCTCTTGTGTTTCCTTTATTCTATCCAATAACGTCGGGTGAGCTTCCATTATGAATAATTTTCCTTCCGCTTCTTTTGCTTCCTCCACCTCTATTTCCAACTTTTCCATTTTTCTTATTAATTCCTCCTGAGTTGTCAATTTGAATAACTTCTCCCTTCCTTTCTACTCAAAGCGTTGGCTACTACGTTTACTTTTCCCAGGTGATAAAGAATTTTGTAGTCGTAATCCTTGATTAATTCCAACCACCTTCTCTGTCGCATGTTCAACTCCTTTCGTGTGAAGATAAATATCAAACTCTTGTGGTCCGCGTATATCTCACATTTTTCTTCATACAAATAATGCCTCCAAATCTTCAACACAAAAACTACCGCTGCTAACTCCAAGTCATGGGTAGGGTATCGTTTTTCATAATTTTTCAACTGTCATGATGCATATGCTCTAACAACCCGATATTTTCTATATAATTAAATCAAAAATTTTGCGTATAATTATTTTTTAAAAGGTGGGAATATGTATAAATTAAAGCTTATGTATTTATGTGATAAATAAAAATTTATTTATTACATGAATAATTTCAAATAATTTTGTTAGAATTATTGACCATTATAAATTATATTTTATTATTAATTTTGTAGTAAAAATATTTTTATTATTTATTTTCCATGAAAATATAATTATTTTATTATTTAAATAATTTATGATATGATTATTAGAATTATTATAATAATTATTTTATGAATTTTAGTTCAAATTATTTAAGTTAATTATTATAACTTAATTAATAATGTTATATATGCAAGATAAATCGATTTGGAATCCAAACCCTAATTCGATTTTTGAATAAGAAGATGAGAAAAATAATATTCTATTAATTATAATTTAGTTCTATAAATATGTACTGTATGTACGTATTGATAACGATTGGTCAATTATGGTACAGTGTTAGAAAACCCTAGCAATACCGTGTTAAACCCTATTTTAAAATTCAATTATGAGTTTAAGACTGTTATGTAATTGTGTTATATGATTTATGTTTAGTAATATAGAATTAATAGTTAATTAGGGAAACCCTAATTAGTTTTAAAAAACTCTAATTAGTAATTAGAAACCCTAATTACTAAGCTAGAACCCTAATTGTCAAATTAGTAACCCTATTTTGCTATGTATGAACCCTAATAGCTAATTTAGCAATCTTAATGCTAATTAGTGAACCTTAAATCTAATTCTCATGTTTTATATTATTAGAAAACCTAAACTAATTTAGAAACCCTAAATTTGTAATTTAGGAAACCTAATTTTTTATTTTAGCCCTAATTAGAAATTCTACAAAAATCAATGTATGAAACCTTAAGGTTAAACCCTAAGGGTCAAACCCTAAAGGTTGCCAATTTACATTTTTGTAATTAAAATCACAAGCCTAATGACCAAACTACCCTTGTGCATATTTTATTAAGCTAACTTGTCAAACTTGCTAAAACTTTAGTTGCTCAACCACTCTATCTACTCCATGTGACTTAAATCTCCATCCATCAGCCTTATATCTCAGCAAATGGCATTGTATCATGTTATATATATAGAATTAGAGAGAGAAAAGTCATATTTTATCTCATTTGTTCACCAAACACCCAACTTAAGCTCTCTCTCTCCAAACCCACGAATTTGTATAGCATATCAGTCCCAAAACAAAGCCCCACTATCACTTATAGCAAATCAGAAGCCAGATTCAAGCATTAATCAAAGTGAGGTATAAAACATAAACCAAAAATCTGATCCTTAATCCTTTGTTAAATGTTATGTTTGAGTGTTAAAATATGTGGTATGTAGTGTATATTGATGATCTGGGTTGATAGATGTTAGATCCATAACATCTATAGGCTCGGATTTAAAGATTTTCAAAATTTGAAAAACTTAGAAATATGGTCTGACAACTAAATGTCAGGTCCCATAGATCTCAGTCTCTTTATGTTTTTGTTGGTTTAAAGGTTGATATTTGTAGTATGTTATGTGGTCTATCATTTGGAACTTGATTTAAGGTCAGAGCATGAACAGGTTGCAAGATATGGGTGGTCAAACCCCATTAATGACCTTCACGTGGATAAATCTGGGTAACCGGATCTTGCCTGTAACTATCGACAATGAGTTTATAGCTCTAGATCTGGCAGGTTGTTGTTTATTTGTTCTTATTTTTGTGTCTATCATGTAGATTGGTATATGGACTGTTGATTCACGCTTTTATATCACATAACTATCAAATAGGATGGATTTTGTGGCTGGTCAAAGTTGTGGAAATGATCATGAAGGCTGTTTTTTGGGTAACCCAAAAAATGCTTGAACATGTCGTCTGACATTGTTTGACCGGCATAGATCTGGTTGATCTGTTGTTGTTTTAGTGATTTAATGTGTTAGATCTCTTCTTTGTCATGTTGGCTACACACTGGATCCATTATATCACAAAAATGATACACGGACTGCAAGTTGTGGAAGCCCAAATATGGCTACACGAATTGTTCTTCATTTCTGGGTAACCCATAAAATGAAGAACAACTCTGACAGCTTGTTCAAGGCTTTAGATCTTTCTGATTGATGATGTTTAGACTTTTCTAGTGTTCAAAACATGTACCCTATTAGTTTCTCTGCAAGGCTCGACGTCTAGAACACCTTTACCATGAACAAATTTCATGCTAGAAGGCCATGAATAGCGTTGACCAGCCATGACTTCAGGTTTCTGGGCAGCCCAGAACATGAAGAACACTTCTGACAGCTAGTTTGTTGGCTTGTAACTTTCATTTGTGATGTTGTATGACCCTATTATTTGTTGTTACATGTAGTGTTACACTAGTGCTACAAGATCAAGGTATTAGCTTGTCCAGCAACACTACAAATTAGGAATTGATCAATGTCAAACCTAGCTACTCGATCAGTGACATTGAGTGTTCTTGCAGCTCAAGAACACTTTAGGCAACAATTTTTGTCGCTAAAGGCTATAACGACAGATTTAATAATTTTATTTAATTTATTTTTTAAAAATCATTTAAAAATAGAAATTTATTTCTGAAAATTACAAAAATTATTTTAAAAATTATTTTAAGTTATAAAATTAACTTTTAATATTTTGGAATATTTTTCATAAAGATTAGTATTTATTTAAATATTATTGATATTTAATTTATTTAATAAAATTAAAAATGATTTTAATATATTAAAAATTATTTTAAATAATAATAAGGTATTTAAAAATATTTTAAGTAATAAAATATAACTTTTAATATTTCAAAGTAAATTTTATTAATTATTTAATATTAATGTTATTAGAATTACTTAATAATTGTATCAAATAAATTAGTTTAAAAATGATTTTATATTATAAAATTATTTTAAATGAAAATAAAGTGTTTAAAAATATTTTAAGTTATAAAATATAACTTTTAATATTTAAAGGTAAATTTCATTAATAATTTAATATTAATGATATTAGATTTATTTATTAAATAAATAGTTTAAAAATGATTTTATTAATTTAAAAATCATTTAAAAAGGATATAAATGAATTAAAAATATTTTAAGTTATAATAAATAACTTTTAATATTTTGATAAATAATACATTAATATTTAAATATTAATGGTAATTATTTAAAATGATTTTGAATGTTTTAAAAATCATTTAAAGGTAATATTAATGTTTTAAAATATTTTGAGTTATTATAAATAACTCTAATATTTTGACAATGGTTTCATTAATATTTTAATATTATTTAAATATTAATAATAATAGAATTATTTATTATTTAAATCATTTAATAATGATTCCGATGTTTAAAAAATCATGATAAATTATAATAATTATTTAAAAATTATTATAAGTTATTTAAAAATAATTTGACCGATGTTTTAGTTATATTGAATTTCAGTATAGAGTCTTAGACTCGATTATTACCCGATAAAACAATCGGTACACTGAAATATTTCAGAAATTGATCTGGACTTATATAAATTGTCTGTATACGTGTTTGTTTGTGATTCAATGACTGTTAAATATATGTGACAATGTGATTAGGTTATGTGATGATTGCAAATAACAGTACTTTGTGTTATGATATTTTATTATAATCGATAGAATGATCTTATTAATGATAGGTCTTGGTATAAAAGATAAAACTAAGTTATGTAAGTAGCAAATCAGGCAAGTATTCTACCTTTGCATTTACTTTATGCAATGGTCATGTGTAAGTCAGTTTCAGAACTCTATTGTTATTGTTACTGTTCATGTATCTATACTTTTGTAGACACGCCAGTTATTGAATTTTATCCGATCGTTGTTTATCATTACAGTATTATTATATAATCCAGATATATAAATTCTGTTCGTTAATTTCTAAATATTATTATACAAGTGTCCTCACTTGGATAATTTATTGTATTTAATCACATGTTGATACTTTTGGTTTTCAGTATGTATACATTGCCTTAAAAGTTGTCTAAGCTATTTGACTCGGCTAGACATAGATTTAAAAATAGCGTTGAGATATGTCTTAAGCTAATTATTCTGGCTAGACAAACATTTGATTAGAACTTGATAGGTTCGAGAATATAACTCAATTATTATTGACAGATCGATGCCAATTATTTCGGCTAGATCAAAAAAGCGATTAGATTTTTTTTGAAATCGTAGTATTTCGTTGTTATAATCAAATTCTGGTTATAAGATTGAGAAGAACAACCTTTTAATATAAAAGGGGAGATTTTTGGTCGTATATTCGGCCATTGCGTGCGTTTTAAGTATTATGCATAATATAGGGTATGATTAAGTTGTTCACTTATTATACTTGTAGAGGGGTATGGTTTAATCTTTATGGTTATCTGATACACCTGGGTATATCAAAGTAAACCTTTGATAGTTACTCGAGAAGAGAAATTCAAGATCTTTAGGGATCACTCAACATAAGCTCTGGAAAATATTCCACTTTGTTATTACGTATAATTAATTCTTGTTATTCAATTGAATCAAAAATCAAAAATAAAGTTCATAGTCTGTCGACTGTTCACCAATTATAGTCAGTACGTAGTTTTAAAATTTGAAATACATTAGATATGTTAATTAGAATAGTTTCAGTTTACTTCATAACTATTGATTCGTTGTAGAAGTGCCTTTCAAAAAAACATTTACTTCTTTCAGCTAATGTTTATTGTCTGCTATTACTTGTTGGGCACCCAAATGCTCATTCTTGCTTTAAATGTAAATGTTTTCAGCTAAGCGTGATCAACCTGAAGGTTCAGACAAGAACAAAGGAAAGGGAAAGCTAGCAGAATAAGCTTTATGGTATCTTATGTAATAGTTAGTCTATAATAAGATGATAATATTTACTATCTATCATGTAATGTAATGTAGTAAAGGTTGAGACACTGGGATTAGACTTTGATATATGTAAATTAAGTTTGATATTCATATTATTGTTATTATTATTAGTATTATTTCGCTCAAAGAAATGGTATCGTGAAGCACTGAATTCAGGTTTCAAATACCTGAATTTGGGGGCGTTATAATATGGTATCAGAGCTTTAGGGTTAGAAACCTTAGGTGGGATAAACCTTAGGCTATAACCTTAGGACAGAGGGAAATGTTAAAAATACAAATAACTCATATAGAGTTTAAAAGGAGATGAATTGAATAAATTCATCATCAAACAAAATAAAAGATAACTTATATAAAACTATTATTTGTTGTGTGTATATATTATTTGCTAAACAAAATAATTTGTGTATAGTTGTCAAGTGGAAAAGAATTAGGATACCCTCAGATTGTAGAGAAGGAGTCAATCTCCATAACCGAGCCAATATCAAAGCCAATAGCTGAAATAGAGGCTCACTTTGAAAGCAATCCTGATAAGGTGGTTATTGTGGAAAGTGTAGTACTGGATCCAGAAATGGTGGTATAGTAGGTAGGTAGAGTATAGTTAGAGAATATAAGGTTAAGTTCGAGTTCTTAAACTCATATGATTATGGTAAGTTCATGAACTCATAATGTGTGGCAAGTTTGACGAATTTGGTATAGTTATGTGTTAATGGATTATTGAGGATAATGGGACTATATAGATTACTAAGCAATTGATCCTTAGTGAAGGCGTAAGAAATAAGTAGTATTAGTATTACTTAAGTATGTGTATGTTCTATGAGGTGGATATGATAAGTATGTCTGGGTAATGTAAATTCTCAACTTTTGTATAAGTTGTGGCAGCGATTCTCGACTTTTATGTCACAAAGGGATAACGAATGTTTAAAGTAGTATGTGCTATGCTATATGGTGTAAAGTACCATAAATTAGTTAGATGAACATGATTTTATTTAATCAGATAATGCAATCAACACGAAAAATGAAACCAAAGGGCAGAAGCAACTAGACCCAATACAGAATATTGCGAATATGGTCGCTCAAGATATGCAGAATGGAGTACCAGTCGCGGAAAATCAGCTAGATAATCAAATGATGAACTTTAAAGACTTCAAGGCAGTCGGACTGCCAAAATTTAGAGGTACAAATGACCCTATAGAAGTGTTTGTGATAGCTAGGATAACAGAGGGGAAAAAGACCACTTTTGTCACCTATATGATAAAAGGGGAGGCAAATTTCTGGTGGGAGGCAAATCAAGCTAGAGCCGGAGAAGGGATTAGTGGTGGTAGGACTGGAAAAAGGAAAGAAGATAATTTTGGGAATACCAAAAATAGGCCAGAATGTGACGCCCCAAAAATAGGTCCAATCCACCCAACCTATTCTGAGTCGCCAAATACATGGTACATAAATAACTACAACATTATTAATACAATTGTTGTGCAAAATATGATAACACATAAACTGTGAGTTTAAATACAAATATTATCTTCTAGATAATATCCACACCCAAATAAAGTCCTCATTACAATTATTGATACACTATTTTACAAAATAGTGAGGACTACTAAAAAAACTATCTTGAACCATCACTCCACACCCCGACTAGTTCCCCCTATATTCTCGCCTCCTGAGAATAAAAATGGAACAAAAAGGAAAAGGGTGAGCTGAACTAGCCCAGTAAAAAATATTATAACTAAGATAATATAGAACAAATTATCGTTAGTCCTCAACAAAGAAAAATCTGATAGAATACAATAGACAACAAGTTTTAAATCAATATTCACAGCGGAAATAATAATTCATTAGAAGAGTTACATAGGGAATGAAATCTACTATCATCTATGAATTTAAAAGTCCATCATCAATATTTTATCCCTGTAACATCAATCAATATAAAACTTGAATTAACTAGTCATCTTTACACTACAGGCCAAAGATATTAATCAGTCGGTCATGTTCATCTCAACACCTATTCATCTTTGCACTACGGGCTAAAGATATTCATCAGAAAATCATTCATCGTTGCACTACAGGTCAAAGATATTCAGTAATATCATCATTTAGGACCGAGGATGATGAAAAATATTTTAAAGAAAACGAATCCAGTGAGACAAAAGAACAAATATTAGGGATTCGTACTTTAGACAATCCAAGTTCAAAAATACTCCATAATAAACTATTGTGGAGCAGAATTCAAAAATGAAGATCAAAACATAGATCCAATCAAAGATAGGAACCATAACAGACAATCTTGGACACAGAAAAGAAAATTTAATTTTTCTGTGAATAGTGTCGTATTCGTGAATAGTGCCATATACGTGAATAATATCGTATACGTGAATAGTAACTCTGACACTAAAAGGTAAAAATTTCACAAGAAAAATCATCATGCTTCGTGAATAGTAACTCATGAATAGTAACTCGTGAATAGTAACTCCGACATGAAAAGATCAGAATTTCACAAGAAAATCTTACCAATATTCTGGTATAATGATATTGAAAGAAATAATATCATTTATAAATAAAATAACATCCCTTACCTCGAAAAGATAGTACTTCAGACTAGAATACTGGATATAGTGCTGAAGGGAACTTGTACCGTATAGAAACACTCAAAGTCTCAAAATACTCACAAGAATACGCTCGATAATATAGAGAGAGAAAGAGAGAGAAAACTTATTTCTGGTGTGATTTTCAATTCTAACCTAAGCACCCTATTTATAGAAAAATGCTTAGAACACCAAAGTAGAAAATTTAATAAAATATTATTATATATAAATTTTTATCACACCCACTTCTTGAATCTAAATTCAACACATTTATATCACATGTGGGACCCACTCAACTCACCAAAAATGTTTTTCTTAAAAAAAATAATTAAAACTTCAAAAATCAATTATTCTAGAACATCAGAACTTCAATAATTCATAATAAATAGCTTTTTTATCAGAAAAATTCAAACCTTAGGTCCATTTCATAGGAAATTCCATCCTCTACAACTTTGTAAGTTTAAGTTTTTCCAAATTCCAAGCAGAAATTGACCGAAATCCACATTTGGATGATTTTACACGCTATAATCAAATTCCAGTCAAGAAATAGGGTCCACAAACATGAAAAACATGTTTTAAATATTTTTAGTTACAAAAATACTCTTCCTCCTCATTTATTCATATATCCCACATTCATTGTAAAAAATATCACCATTATTATATTATTAAAATATAATAATATATTTAAAATGAATTATTTTATCGAAAAAAGATAAAATATCATTTTTCAACAATTGTCACATTAAAAATTTTCTCTATCTATATCCACATAAAATGAATATTTCCTTAACATAATAATCAATAATTAATTATTCATAAATAATATTACAGAATCACAATATTGAGAACCAGGCCGTTCCTAGGAAAGAGGGGGCTTTCCAATAAGGATTTCTCCTTACTGGCGCTCAATTAGGTAACCAAACCTCTCCTTAGATAGAACTTTCTAGACATTGCCAATAATGCTATCTAATAATATTATTCAAATAATATGAATTATTGATCTGATAATGGAAAATACTGTGTAATGACAATTATTGAAACAACAATAATATAAAATATCAACGTAGCAATTATTGAATCAATAAAATAAAATATTGAACAATAATTAATGTAACAAATATTGAGTAGAGCCTTCTTACGTAAGAATCAATAATTGGTGCAATACCGTGTGCTACTGTGCAACATCGCATATTACTGTATTTTAACCACCGGGTATTCCAACAGTATTAACGGTAACAACTACGCCCACTACAAGAAAATCGGCTAATCCTGACGGAACTAAGTTCGACGGACTGTATTCAGTCGTACATAATATAATTTCGATGAATTATTAGGTCAAAATTAATTCCGTCTAAAATAGTTTATTTTCGAGGAAAGTCCGTCGGGAATATAAGGCCTCATATGGCGCCAAATTTCCCGCCAGCACGAAACATAAGTTCTACGAAATTATAGTTATTTCCGAGGGACGTTACGTCGAAGATAAGTTAATTCCGAGGGACGTAGGTCCGACGGAAATTCCATCGGAAATATCTTATAAAACCTATTCGACTAACTCAGGCCAGCGTCTCCCCGTATTCTCTCAGTTTTAATTATATCTCTCCTCTCTCACTCTCTCACTCTCTCATCTCAGTCTCTCTTCTCTCACTCTCTCATCTCAGTCTCTCCTCTCTCACTCTCATCTCGGTGCCCACCGCCACTCCACACCTCCATGGCCAGGTCGCCCCTTCTCCCCACCAGCCAGCGCCTCCTGCACCACCACCACCACCACCACCACCACCACCACCACCACCACCACCATCTTAGTTCTCTTCTTCTTCCTCCAAATGTGACCACCACCACCACCACCACCACCACCACCACCAAGAGCCACCTCCATTGCCACCCATTTCGATTCACCAGGCACCACCACCACCACCACCACACGCCAGACAGTTTATTAGCTCCAAAAGGTATGAGTTCAAATGTTATTTCATTTTGATGATGATGTACAAAATCAGTAGATTAAATAATTTTTATATTGTATGTATATATTGATTTGAGTCTGAAAATTGGTAAATTCCTTTATTGTTTACTGTATGTGCATCAATTTGGCTTTTGCAATTGGATTTGAGGCTGAAAATTGGTATAGGGTTAAAATTTTGTTATATATTTGACTGAAATTTGGATTTAAGGCTTAAATTTGGGGCTAAAATTTGGTATATATTTTGATTAAAAATGGATAATTATGCAGTATATATTGTTTGCATTGTTTATGTAATTTAATTAGTTTTCAATCTTGAATTTAATTGATTTTAGGACTGTTTTTAATTTTGAAATATTTGCAATTTCCGACTGAATTTGTGACAGAAATTCTATCAGAGGTATGCATTTACAAGATTTTATCAGAATTATTTTTATAATATTAGTAATTAGTCCCAATATTAAAATATAAACTAATTTGAAGTAAATTAAATAAAATCAAACAAATTTTATTTAATTTAATAAATAAATTATATTTAATAAAAAATATTTACAAATATATAATATAATACAAATAGAATTCAATTCAATAAAGAATAAAATAAAATATAATCAAATAATTTCAATTTAATTTAATTTAAATTTAATTAAAATAATATAAAATAAACTAAATTAAATTTAAATAAATTAAATTAAATTAAATTAAATTAAAAACTACATTTGAACTTATATAATATAATACAATATAAAATAAATAATAATAATAAATTTAATTTGATTTAAATAAATAAACCAATTATATACTATAATATAATATACTACAAATTAAAATAAAAGAAAATATAATAATAAACTAAGTAGGAGTGAATATGTAACATTAGTCTTTATAGATTCCAAATAACAATTCTCATAAACTAAGTACCACTTACTTAGTTTATCAACAATTTTCAAAATAAAATAAGTATTAACCAAAATAAACTAAGTAGTAGGGTGAATGTCGAGCAGTAGTCTTTATAGATTCCAAATAACAATTCTCATAAACTAAGTACCACTTACTTAGTTTATCATTGGCAAAATAAACTAAGTAGGAGTGAATGTCGAACAGTAGTCTCTATACATTCCAAATAACAATTCTCATAAACTAAGTACCACTTACTTAGTTTATTATCATTTGCAAAATAAACTAAGTAACATTTGCTTAGTTTGCCACAATTTTTAATTTATAAATGCAATAATACTCTCCCTACATATATGTACTCTTTCTTGTATCGAGGTTTCGACATAGCGATTTGTGATTAATAGTACTCTCAGCGGGTTCCTCGGCAACAATTAAAAAAAGGGGGGTCGTAGTTCTGTTTGTGTCTATACTCGAATAATAAAGGTAATTGAATTCTGCGAGACATTCCTCTTTATTCCATCATAATAGATGGCAACATCAGGAAGGAGTGCCGATGAAGTTGTTGAACAAAGTTCTAGGTTGAGCAACCCTCTAAATGAGCGAACGATCACTTCTCTCATATGACTGAATCATCTCCCCATATGAGTCCAATCCATGATATAAACAGCTTCTCACCACTCCGAATTCCTCAGATGGGTAGTTCTCACAGAACGTCTCGATTACCTCTTGTATGAGAACTATCCATTTGAGGAATTCGGAGTGGGGAGAAGTTGTCTATATCATGGATTGGACCCATATGGGGAGATGATTCATTCCTAGCAGAGAAGTGATCGTTCGTTCATCTAGAGGGTTGCTTAAGCTAAAACTTTGTTCAATAGCTTAATGGAACTCCTTCGGGATGTTGTCATCTGTTATGATGGAACAGTGAGGAATGTTTGCAGTAATTGAATTAACTTTATTATTCGAGTATAGGACACAACAGGAACTACGACCCTTTTTTTTCGGTTGCCGACTCAAGTAGAGATTCCACATAACAATTCTCATAAACTAAGTAGCATTTGTGTAGTTTGCCACTATTTTCAATAAACTAAGTAGCATTTTCAATTATATATGTACTATACTTTGAAACTTAGAAACCCGTTTGACATACACTCAAAAGGGGTGAATGTCGAACAATCCCCAGTTTGGGACTGTTATTGGATGTTATGTCTCTCACTTAGGCTGGTGCAAACATAAAACGGTACATTTTTTGTTATTTTGAGGATTAATCATTTATTATCTCTATATGTTCTCGAAAGTGCATACTTAGATTAAGTTATCTTAGTCTATTTAGGTGTGCTTGGAGACCATGGGGAAGTCTTCTTAGAAATTTTCTTGAAACTCATAAAGCGTACTCAGCGTGTTTGCACTAGTGATTGAGACACATCCAATAATGGGATAGAAGCCTTACCCATCATCTGTAGAGATTCTAGGTAAATCTAATTCACACATGAATATCTAAATTAACTTAATGCGCACTTACATGTGAGTTAAAAATGTTAGCCGAAGCGGAGTTGGATGTCTTAGTAGGATACCCGGTGATGGGAGGATTAGTCTCGACTTATCGTGTTGGGGTTTTAGATTTCTTGAACAAAGCACTAGAACATCTACGGATGATCTGAGCGGGAAGATCACGATGTCCGTGTGTCAAGTGTAAAAATCGATTTGGAAAAAAGTCGGCGAGATTAAATTTGACTTATTTTCTCGTGGATTTGTGGATGGGTACCGTATGGACTCATCACGGGGAATCGAAGTGATTGAAAATATTATGGAACAACCAATTCCACGGGATTCATCGTCGAAAACTATGATCCGGTTGAGATGTTGGTTGATGCTTATGGCCCTACTACTATTGATTTGAAAATTTGGATATGAACCTTCTTCAAAAGTCTGAAACAAGTGCCAAATAATCTGATTCTTTGCCTTTTATAAGTTGCTATTTGAGAATCAGGAATTCGCGTTGTATCAGGAAATAATCGAACACCAAGCTTTTCTGCGGTGTGAAGCTCTTACACTTCAAGAATGAGCACATTTGTAGTGAGAGAGGTTTCAATGATTTGCTCGCTATAATTGGTCGGGATTCTTACCCAAGGATCATACTCTTTCTGTGAATTATTACGAAGTGAAGAAGATGGTCAAGGGTTAAATATGGGGTATCGGAAAATCGATGCTTGTGGCGAGGATTGCATGTTATACTATGGGAGGGCAGAGATAAGGGGGCGATTGTGATATATACGACTTATCACGCTACAAAGTTACAAAACGTGGGGGGAAGGAGAAACATGTTCCCAGGAAAATCTTACGGTACTTTCCACTTGCGTCGAGACTTCAGCAGCTATTCATGTCGTCTCATACGGCTTAACATATGAGTTGGCATCGAATAAGGGATGTCGTGCCTGGTCAGCTGACTCACCCAGCGGATGGAGATGAATGGAAGAGATTTGATGTAAATTATCCCGAGTTTGCGGAAGAAGTTAGGAATGTTAGGCTTGACATGGCTACTGATGGCTTTTACCCTTTTAATAATTTTAGCCGGTAGTACTCGGTTTGGCGGTCATTATGGTTGCTTATAATCTTCCACCGTGCAATGTGCATGAGGGATCCAAGTATTTTTTTTTGACTTTAATCATTAGGGGATAAAAGTCCTACAAAAGACCTTAATGTGTACCTTCGGATAGTTAGTGGATGAACTAAAGATGTTGTGGGAGAGCGAGGGGTTCAAACGTATGATAAATCGATATGCGAGAATTTTGTGATGAAAGCAGCCCTGTTATGGACTATCACTGACTTTCCGGCTCTTGGGATGGTTAGTGGTTGGTCAACTCACGGGAAGCTGTCTTGTCCAGTGTGTATGGGGGATGTGCAAGGCAACCAGTTGCAGCATGGGCGGAAATGTAGTTTCTTTGGAACTGCTCGTAGATTCTTGCCTCTTGATCATAATTACGAGAAAGATGTACGCGCGATTCAATAGAAAGATAGAGAAGAAGGGGTTGTTGGTCGATTGTCGTCAAGGCGGTGAGGTCTTGAAATTTGGTTGAATCAAATTGATTTTCCTTTCTTGAGGAAGGAACACGATAAATTGAGAAGCGGTCGGATGCGGAAGACTCATAATTGGACACACTTGCCTATATGGTTTGAGTTGTCCGTATTGGGGCACACTTTCGGTTCTTCATTGTATAGATGTAAATGCATCAAAGAAAAGAATGTTTTGAGAACTTGTTTTACAAGTGTTAGATGTGAGTGGTAAAACTAAAGACAATGACAATGCTCGAAAAGATTTGGAGGCATTGAACATTAGGCAAGAATTGTGGCCGCCTAACACTTCTGAAACCTAAAGCTCCATTTTGTCTTACTAAGCAACAAGTTGAAGACGTCTGTAAGTGGGTTAGTGGGTTGAAGCTCCTAGATGGATATGCGTCGAACATAACACATTGTTGTAAGGTTGAACAATTGAAAATTTTTGGATTCAAGAGTCACGATTGTCATGTATTCATGCGAAGTTGATTCAATTGCATTTCATGAGATGTTACCCGAGAAAAGTTCTGGATGCATTGGCCGAAGCCATCAAATTTCTTTTCGAGATATTTGCTCAACTATAATTAAATACAGTGATGTCGAAGCGGATGGAGAAGAATATTGTGCTTACCATATGCATGAAGCTTGAAATGATCTTCCTCGAGGTTTTTTGACTCGATGGAACATACGCCTATTCATCTAGTATGAACTCAAACTTGGAGGGCCGGTGCAATATCGGTGGATGTATCCTTTTGAGAGGTAATATATAAACTACTAATTGCTCTATCTGCTCATATTAATAATACTTCAATTTATGCGCATATTATTTATATCGTAGGTATATCATGGAATTAAAACAAAAGGTCGAGAACAAAGCTCGTGTAGAGGTTCTATTCTTTGAGCGATATGGGAGGAAGAGTTTGTCAACTTACGCTCATTGTATTTTGATGATGTTGTCTCAAGCGAAGCACAACTGTTTAGGAAGGAATGAGTTGTTGGTCGATGACTCATGATGATGATGAGTTAATTTGTATTCACATATCTCGGCTAAACCATTTGGCCTTGAGACAGACGACTTACTTAGCGACAAAGAGTTGAAGATTGTATCTACATACGTGTTTCTAAATATGCCCGAAGTATCATCATACATCACGTAAGTCTAAGCTTAATTGCTCTAGTTAGTACAATTTACAAGTGTAGTCTCTACATATGTTAAAGACATTTTACTAATATCGCAGTTCATTTGAAGAGGAAGCATATGCTTCTAACCCAACTTTTACTGCAGCAGAATTGGAAACATTCACTAATGCTAATTTCCAACAGTGGTTTAAGAAAAGGGTTGAAGCGGAGAATATTTCTGAGTGTTTTTTAAATGTCATCCAAGGACCTTACAAAGTTGTTAGTTCTTTTCCTGGTTGCATCGTGAATGGGTACAGATTTAGAGTCGATGACTTGCATGAACTCACATCAGTCAATTCTGGGGTTGTGGTGTTAGGAAGCTGCTACCAAGATTCTGAGTCCAATTACTATGGTCGTTTACAGGATGTAGTTGTGCTCAATTATCACGGCGGAAAAATGGTAGTTACATTTAAGTGTAGCTGGTTTGATACTGAAAGGGGGTTAAAGTTGATCGTAATAGAATCACAACCGTGGATATCAAGTCAATGTTAAAGTCGATGGCGTATGCGTGTTAGCAAGTCAAGTGACTCAAGTGTATTACGCTCCCTAATGTCGTAAATACTCGAAGCCCACAGTACGATGAGTCACTACTAAAACATGCTCATTTAATCTTGATAACATGTTTGGTATGGATGAGGCATTGCAAGAAGATGTGAGCAACCCATTGGCCGTAGTGTTCCATCTTTGAAGATGTGGTGAATCTTGATGTCATTGACGCGTACCTAACGATGAGGATGTCGAGGCCAGCATACACATGAATGATTATGTAGTCGTTGAGGATGATAACGATGATGTGGCCGATCTGGCGGTGGATGAGGAAGATACCGAATCCGAGAATGATATACACGTTGATTCTGATGGGTTTGATGATGTGCATAATTGAAAATGAGAATTTATATTAGTACTTACCTCATATTGTTAAACCTTACATATTCGTAATCTACCAATTTTGTTAAACCTTACATATTCGTAATCTACCAATTAGTAGGATATTCATGGCTAGACATAGCGGTGGAGGTCGCTGAGGTGGTGGGCGATCCGGTACTGGAGACGGTAGGCACGATGGAGGCTCTTCTTCAGGCGCGAATAAGTTATCTTAACTAGGATTTAAATATATCTCAAATTTGCATTAATTACAATGATTATTGAAGTACTATGTTAAATACAATTATTACTGGATGCACACCTCATCGGACACAGGGGCGAACCTCGATATCTTTGGTGCGTCATCGGCGATTGCCACTTACGATCTTAGGTGGATGTCGTTTCCCAACAGTAAGTGTTACTATATTCGTACTATTTCTATCAGTTATTGCAAAACACAATTCACATAACACATATTGTTATACTTTTTCTGTAGTATACTAGACCCGGTGGCTAAGCACACCCTATATGCGATTTATTTAACGCATCTCTCAGGAGGTGCATGCGATTCGATCGATATCTGTGATGCGATGCCACTTTTTATGAGATCGTCTTGCGGGAGTTCCCGTAAGTTAAGCATATTATCACCACATAGTTGTATTGGGATGACAAAATCAATTGTTCTTAATTTTAAATAATCTTTTGTTATAGGTTTATTATTGATTTGACGAGCAGCAACCCTTAGTCAAATTTGGCGATGATGTGATTGAGCATCACGTCCATTGCAATTACTACTGGATGGTTTGTATGAGCGACGAGAAGGCGACGAGGCGATTTGGACCGGCCGGGACCACCATCGAGAGATCATCGACCCGCGTAGTCTCGATTTAGCTTTGAGGAGGCTATGTATGCAGCTGGAGGTGATGACTTGAGAAAAAAAGTCGAAGCGGCGAAGAAGAACCGTGGTCAGCTCCGGATAGTACACACCATTGGTTCTTAGTCGTTCGAGGAGGCGAAGATGGTAAGTGCGTTGTATTTAGTTATTTATGTGTCAAGTTCTCACACAAATACTTAAGACCTGTTTTATGAATGTTTGTATTAGGCATTGAGGAGGACCTTGGGCCGAGATCCTACCTTGCTAGAGTTTTGGGATCGAGCCCACACGCTAAGGACAAGCATGCTTTGTCTCAGCGACTTTAGCTATCTGGGTAAAACTCATCTTACTATTTAGCTTTTAATAATATTCAATCATAAATAAAATGATATAATTAACATACGATTATCTGAATACATTCTGGGACCAGATTTTGAAGCTTTGGGATGGCGTATAGGTGAGCTAGAGACTATTAGGAGGGTTACGAGTAGTTAGATTCGCCACCCCTCTTCCCGATATTGTATTAGATCGGGATGAGGGATGAGACTATGGGTCGCGTCTTAGGATCCCCTACTAGCGATGCGTGCGGATATCGAGTGTTGGGTTGCATGAGAGGATACCCAATATATACACTTCGGAGGTAATATTTTTTATGTTTCACAAATTATCCGAATTTATCACATTATATAAATTATTATTAGTAATCAATTTGTATCTCTTTATAGGCTCGGCCAAATGCCGTGCTCGAGAGCACATATCGGACCATCTCATCTGTCTGGCCCGACTTGGATGAGCGATATCTTCAAGCATGGTGATAGGGGTTGTGCCGGATAGGTTCTATCTGATCCTGTCTTTCGGCGTCAGCGATTGCCTTCGAGTTCTCGTCTTCATTAGATTGCTCGAGATATTATAGTAGGGGCCTCTGCGAGAAATGCAGGATTACCTCGGGAGTAGTTTGACACTTGGGCGGCAAGAGATGCTCCAGATGGTGATTACCCTCTTGGAGGAGGCTTTTCGTCCGCCCCCACCTACTCGGTATTCTTATTGTTTATGTTTTTCAATTAAGGCTAGTTTGTTAATTCTCATATATATATATATATATATATATATATATATATATATATATATATATATATATATATATACGGACTAATAATTTATATTTTGATTCAATCAACAAGGGTGGCGATGGCGGCGGTGGCGATGATGAGCGAGAACACGCGGTGATTTCCATACACGAGGCGGCGTCGTTCACCTCTTAGATGATGATACTTTTACTAGTTTATAGTTCATTTGTATATATTCATGATATTGTAGAACTTTTGTATATATTGTATTTTCTAATTGCGTCTGTACAACTATTGTAAATTATATTGTTTAACATTTATGGAACATTAGCTTATATTTGTAATTAGTTAGCTTATAATACGTTTTGGTGGATATTTGAATGTGAATGTCATTGATAATGAGTTGAAGATTACGTTTTAGTGCTACGTTGCATATTTGAATGTGAGATACAGGTTTATATTACTGTGTATTGGGTTGTGACAGGTTACAGGTACATTAATTGGTTTAAACACCTAGAAACTGAACTTTTAAAATCTGTATTTTTAAAAAAAAATAGTTAATTTTGACGGAATAGGGTATTTGCGATGGAACGTCCCTCGGAGATAACAAATAACCAATTTTTAATAAATACCAAAATATTCTAATTTCAATCGTAAATACGCTATCTTCGACGTAACGTATCCGTCATAATTAATCTATGCCTGACGCAAATTCCGTCGAACTTAATAAGTAGTCATTTTTTTATAAACATTGGGTTATTTTAAATTTCAGTCAGAAATAAGATACGTCCGAGGGAACAATTCCGTCGGAAATAAGGCCTATTTTATCCGACGGAAAGTTTCGTCCTATATATTATGTCAAAAATAGTTCATGTTCGACGCAACTCCGTCAGAGCTAATTTCGGAAGATAAGTAATATTTGACAGAATTTTTGACGGATCTTATTTTCGACGCGATCATTTACGACCGAATTTCAGACGGATATTTCCGTCGAAAATAGTTTATGTTCGACGGAACAGGCTTAGGACCGACGGAATATTCCGTCGAAATAAAGCTTTTTTCTTGTAGTGGTCGTTATTTATAAACAACTCAAACTTGTCATTTTCTTCATCCAATCGCTTTCCATTATGGGGCCCATAAAGGTCACTTTGCCATCGTCATTTAATTTTCCCCGATGTTAAAGAATATTCCACGACCAAACGAATATTCCCCGACAACAATGAATATTTTATAAACACTTTCTTATTTAAAATATTTGCGCATTTTACCCATAACTAACCACATTAACCAAATCAACTCCTTACTATTTCAAAATAATAAATAGAGGAAATTCTATTTTATTAAAAAGAAAAAATTGGGGTCTTACAACCTCCCCTCCTTATGAAATTTCATCCTCGAAATTGACGTACGTACCTGGTGTTTCAAAAAGGTGAGGATACTTTGCCACCTTCATGTTAATGCAGGAGGTGATTCTTGGTGGGAATCAAAAGCGACTCAACTTCGCCATGACCGAAGATGACTTGGGAGAAGTTCCAAGAACTATTCAATGACAAGTACTTTCCCGATAGTATTCGTCACATGAAAGAGGTAGGGTTCATTAAACTGGAGCAAAACAACATGACTGTGTCGCAGTACGAAGCCAAGTTTGCCGAGCTGTCCCGATTTGCGTCTCATTTGGTTGATAATGAGGAGAGAATGACGCGGATGTTTCTAAGAGGTTTGAAACCCGAGATACGTCAATACCTCATTTCTTATAAACTTTGTTTGTATTTAGATGTTGTTAATAGGGTTTAGTTATTGGAGAGTGATAATGAGTCAACCCAACCAAAAGAGAGTAGCCGGCAAAATGATAATACCAGTGATAGCAGTCATCGAAGCGGTGACAATAAGCGTGAAGGGAATCAACATGCCAGAAATGGTAATCATGGCCAAAACAATAAGAATGAACATTTTAAGAAGAGGAAATTCGATAATGATCGAAACACGTCAGCACCAGCAGCCGTTGTTAAGGAAGAAGAACGACCACCTATCATATGTTTCAAATGCGGAGGGAGGACATATCGGTCCAAAGCTAGCGATGTTTGTCAAAGCATGTTATAATTGTGGAAGAGAAGGCCACCTAGCCCGATTTTGTCGTTCACCGAAGACAAGTTCAGCTAGGATGGAGGCACCAAAGGCCGTCCCAGAAAAGTCAAAACCGGTAGTGCAAGGGAGATCGTTTTTCGTGACTTCTCAAAAAGTGAGTAACCCGAACGAAGTTAGCACGGGTTAGTTAATTATAAATTCTTGCGAAGTCTATACCTTATAAGATACCGGTTCTACCCATTATTTTATCTCTCTTGCTTGCGTTTAACGTTTAAATTTGACTCTTGAGAAGTTAGATTTTGACTTATTGGTTGAAACTTCGTTAGGAGAAACCTTTGTTACCTCCACTGTTTATAAATCTTGTTGATTCAAATCGACACTTTCACGTTACCTGTCGATCTTATCTCTTTGAAAATACTTGCCTTTGATGACGTGGTAGCTGACGTGTTGAGTAGAAGATCGTATGCATTTATGAGTGTGACGTTGTTAACACAAAACCCATTTCGTATAACTTACAAATGATGAAGATAGAGTTAAAGACTCTAAGGACCCAAATGGTGATATCAAATATACGAGTAGAATCGACTTTAATCGATAAAGTTAAAGCCGTGCAAGCTACATACTCAGAGCTGATGAATGTGAAGAAGAAGGTTCAAGAGGGCGTTATTCTAGAAACAAGAATCGATGAAGAGAGGAAATCTCAACCCTCGATTTTATTGGCCCATTTGAAATCCTTGATCAAGTAGGAACTGTGGCTTATAGACTCGTTTTACCGCCAAATATATTGCGTGTTCATAACGTTTGTCACGTATCGATGTTACATAAATATATGGATGACCTGAACCACATTATTGATTTAGAACCATACGAGATAGCGGATAATTCAACGTATGAAGATGTACCTGTTAAAATCCTGGAATATATTCTACGCTTAAAGGTTATACCTCAAGAGATAGGATCTGATGAAGTGTCCTCATCACATTCTAAGATACAGTGCGTCACGTAAATTTCTCGAGGCGAAATTTCATAAGGAGGGGAGATTGTGAGATCCCAAATTTTACGAATAAAGATTTAATTTTCTCAAAATATTTTTTTGAATATTATGGTGTGAATTTGAGATAAAGTTATAGTTGTGGGTAGTATTTATAAATTTTGCAAAGTATGCAAGTTGTTATATTATATTCGATTGGTCGGAGAATATTCTTTATGTCGGGGAATATTCGTACAACGGCACAATCATTGGTGGACCCCACAATGGAATTATTGTCGGATTGAGAAAATGACAAAAATATTTTATAAATAACGGCGGAGGTGTTATTGTTAAAACTGTTGAACTACCCGGTAGTAAAAAATGCGATGTCTGGCGTGGTTGCATAAGTAGCATACGGTATTGATTATTGATGTTTATGTGAGAAGTCACTTTCGGTTATACTCAATTATTACTACGAAGAATTCTTTGCATCATATCTCTCATATTATTGATTCGATTATTGTCACAATATCATATCGCATTATATGTTATATTATTAAATCAATAATTGAGGCGACAAAGTTATTCATATTATTAAATTACAATATTTACAATGTCTAGAAGTTACATCGAGGAGAGGTTTGGTCACCTAATTGCTTGCCGCCATGATAGGGAGAAATCCTTATTGGAAAGCCCCCTCTTTCCTGGGAACAACCTGGTTGCTAAATATTGTGAGTTATAATATTAATGATGAATAAGTTCGTGTTGATTAAAGATGAATTTGATAGTTTCATTATGTTGGGATTATTTGTGTTAGTAGAAATCGACATCTATTCTGATGATAATGATATCTGGAGGTTATATTGTTCAATCGGGTATTCGGGAAACTTTTTATGTCGGAGTTACTATTCATGAGTTACTATTCATGAGTTACTATTCACGAGTTTTAATAGTAACTTGTCCTTTCGGTTTTCCAAGAGTTATTTGACCCTTCAGTTTTCCAAGAGTTATTTGCCTCTTCGGTGTTCCAAGAGTTAATTACCCCTTCGCAAATAGTAGTTGTCTCTTCAATATTACCAAGAGCCATTTTAACCCTTCATTAAAACCAAGAGCCACTCTCAGTTCTTCTATAAGTAGAAGCTCATTCCTTCATTATTTCTTACGAATTCACTGAAACTCTAGAGAGAGAGAGAAATTATAGAGAGAAAGAAGAAGAGTTTTCTACTACTTCACTACTTCGATATCCAGTTTCTTTACGGTAAGGGGTGTTATTCTTTTGTATTCATGAAGAGAACTTCTGTCATTCCATCCTTTATTATTACATTGGAATAACTCATATCATGCGGACTCCCCTATACTTGGTGAAATCCTTCAGTTGTTCCATTCTTTATTATTCTGATGGAATAACATGTATACGCGGACTCCCCTATACTTGGTGAAATCCTTATGTTATTCCATTCTTTATTATTATGTTGGAATAACCTGTAAATGCAAAGTACTACATACATGGTGAAATTCTTCTATTATTCCATTCTTTAATATTCTGTCGGAATATCCTGTCGGTGTGAATTTCACCTGACCTGGTTCCATTATTTATTATTCCGTATTTATTATTACATTGGAATAACTGTCTATCTAATACCGCATGCATGGTGATTTCTATTGTTATTCCATTCTTTATTATTCTGTTGGAACATCCTGTCGATGTGAGTTTCACTTGACCTGGTTCCGTTATTTATTATTCTGTTGGAATAACCTGTCTATGCGAAGTACCGCATGCATGATGATTTCTGTTGTTATTCCATTCTTTATTATACTCACTTGGTTAAAAGTTTTGATTTCTATACTCCATGAAATTAGTGGAATATCCTTGATATTTGCGCTTCATCCAGTATCTTTTCATGGAAATATTCTTCTGAGCATTCTTGAATTTTACTTTACAAAGAAGTATCATGTTGACAATTTGGATGTTATTAGTTCCTGGATAAATTAATTCTTGAACTTGTTTTATTGAATTCTTATATCATTGTCATCATCCTCATGTTTATATTTTTGAAAGTCATATGTGGCCTGTAGTGCATAGATGGACTTGGTATGATTATGACCAGGGATTATTCGGTATAATCATGACCGTAATGTTACAAATGATGTGATAAAAGTCCTCATTGGCCCGTAGTGCATTGATGGACAGTTGTTGGCATGATCATGACCATTGATGAATACACAAATATTCATGGCCCATAGTGCATGGATAATTGTGGTCGTAATACTAAAGAATATCCTTGGTCAGTAAAAGCGGGGTGATTCGATGATGTGGTTTATTTATTTGTCGAGTCTCAAAGAATAAAAGTGATGAAAAACCTTTTAAATCATAAAAGATTATTGTATTTTATCAGTTTAACATTGTTGAAGGCTAATGATAATTTATTTTGCATTATCTTAGTCATAATATTTCTTAGTGGGCTAGTTGAGCTCACCCTTTCTTTCACTGTTCTCTTCAGGAAATGAGAACGTAGCAGGGACTAGTCAGGGGATGGAGTGATGGTCCAGATGATAGCATTAGTAGTCCTCACTATTCTATGAAATAGTGTGATAATAATTGTAATGAGGACTTATTCTGAGAGTGGATACTGTCTAGAAGACAATATTTGTATTAAAACTCACAGCTTTTGTTGTATATTTAAGATTGTATTTGTATTCTGTACCATGTATCTGGCGACCCAAGATGGGTGATGTATTCCTATTTTGGGGGCGTCACATACCTCGCTTTCATTTTTGATTCCAACTCCCAGGTCATTTCTTCAACAACATGGTTCCTCCACAAAATTTTGACTTGTGGTATGACCTTTGTGCGTAGGGCATGCTCCTTCCTATCCAAGATCTTAACTAGTACTTCCTCATACATTAAATCTTCGGTTATCTCGTATGGTTCTAACTCAATAATGTGGTTCGGGTCATCCACATATTTACGTAACATCGATAAGTGAAAAATGTTATGAACATGCGACATACTTGGTGGTAAAACGAGTCTATAGGCCACAGTTCCTATTCGATCGAGGATTTCAAATGGACTAATAAATTGAAGGTTAAGATTTCTTTTCTTTATCAACTCTTACTTCTAGAATAAAGCCTTCTTGCACCTTCTTCTTTATATCCATCAGCTCCGGTGTGTATCTTGAACAGTTTTAACTTTATCGATTAAAGTCGGTTCTACTCGTATATCATCACGTGGGTCCCTAGAGTCTTTAACTCTATCTCTATCATTTGTAAGTTATACGAAATAGGTCTTCGTGTTAAAAACATTGCACTCATAACCGCATACGATCTTCTACTCAACGCGTCAGCTACCACGTTCGCTTTTCTAGGATGGTATGGTCAGAACAGGTGTCGAAATGAGTCTCCTCTTGAGCTCTTCGAAGCTCTTCCCACATTCATTGCTCCATTCGAATTTTGTATCTCTATGAGTCAGCTGAGTTAATGGAGTAGCAATTCGAGAAAATCTTTCCACGAATCTCTGATAATAACTAACTAAGCCTAGAAAGCTACGTATTTCGATTACTGACTTAGGTTGCTCTCAACTGTGACTCATATCCCAATCTTGGATAACACGTCATAATGGCACCTATCAGTTTACTACCGCACGAATATGGCGTCCCCTACGGAGAGTTTGGCTTCGGTGCATTGCATAAAGGAAGTCACTAGATAGAGGCTAGGGTACCAACTCCTGTAGTTGGGTTTTTAACTCCTAAAGTTCAATAGGAGCCATTCGATATGGGGTTTTAGAAATGGGTTTTGTACCAGGTTCAAATTCGATACAAAATTCAATATCACGCTCTGGGGGTAGACCATGAAATTCTTCAGGAAATACGTCAGAAAATTCACTAACAACAAAAATATTATTCAAATCTAACGTATTTTTGTTTAAATCCATAACATGACTAAGAAAGCTTGACATCCGTTTTTCAATAAACGAATGACTTTATGGCTTGATATGAAAGTATTTGACTTCAATGGTTTGGTTGCTTAAACTAACAACCTTACGAAAACAATCAATTTTAGCATGATGAGTAGTTAACCAATCAATCCCTAAAATCACATCAAAAGCAAGTATCTTTAAAGAGATAAGATCAACAGGTAATGTGATGGTGCCAACTTGGATCAAACAAGATTTATAAACAGTGGATGTAATGAAAGTTTCTCCTAACGGAGTCTCCACAGATAACTCAAAGTCAAATTTTTCTGGAGTCAAGTTTAAATGTTGAGCACAAGCAGGAGAGATAAAAGAATGGGTAGAACCGGTATCTAATAAGGTATAGACTTTGCAAGAATTTATGATTAGTTTACCCGTGATCACCTCGTTTGGGTTCCTCACATTTTGAGCAATCACGACAAACGCTCTTCCAGAAATCGCCGACTTTATTTTGTCTATATCCGCCTTTGGTGCCACCGTCCCAGCTGGACTTGATTTTGCTACAAGACAAAATTGAGCTATGTGACCGTCTTTTCCATAACTAAAACATACCTTGGAAGGCTGTGAATAGTTTGGAGTTATATGTCCCTCCTCTCCGCATTTGTAGCATCTAACTGGCGGTCGTTCTCCTCCCCTAGAATTTGTTGCTGGTGCTCCTGCCGATGTCTTCCCGTCATCGTTAAATCTTCTCTTCTTGAAATTTCCACTTGAATTATTTCTTCAATTATCTTGGCCATGATTACCACCGAAGTGGTTACCATTTCTGGCATGATAATTTTCTCCACGATGGTTATCATTGTTCCGATGACCGTTGCCACCGGTACGATTATCATCGAGTTGTTGGTCGTTATTCTTTGGTTGAGCTGACTCATTATCGCGCTCCAATAACTAAGCCCTATTCACAACATCTGAATATAAACAAAGTTTGTGAGAAATGAGGTATTGACGTATTTCGGGTTTTAAACCTCGCAGAAACATTCACGTCATTCTCTCCTCATTATCAACCAAATGGGATGCAAATCGGGACAACTCGGCAAACTTAGCTTTGTACTGCGACACGTTCATATTGTTTTGCTCCAGCTTGATGAACTCTACCTCCTTCATGTGACGAATACTTTCAGGAAAGTACTTGTCATTGAACAGTTTCTGAAACATTTTTCAAGACATATTGAGTGCGGCAGGCTGGGTACGCTTCACAGATTCCCACCAATAATCTGCCTCACCACGGAACATAAAGGTGGCGAATGGAACCTTCTGTTCCTCCGTGCATCCTAAGACATCAAATATCTTGGTAATTTGCTTAACCCACGTTTCTGCCTTGATCGGATCCGGCTTTCCAAAGAATTCTGGTGGTCCCAACTCCTTAAACTGCTTGGCTGTGACAAACCGCACGTTGATTTTCCACCCGTATTTTGTACACGAGTCTCCCTCGTTTGATTTTGCATGAACTGCAAAAAGTTCCTAAACATTCCATCATTCATCGTTTGCTCGGTAGTGTTGTTTACAGGAGAAATATTTCCATCCTGTTGCACGTTCTCCTGGTTTGTGGTTAAAGGTGTCTCCACGGTCTCATTAACTCCATCGTTAATATTTTCAGCTGCCATTCTTAAATACTGTCACAAAACAAGGGTTAATTAAATAAATTACCATATCACATATTAACCCTATATTCTGACCAACCAACAATAAGCTTAGGTAGGACATACTAGCGAAGGATTTACTCGTCTCTCCCCTCCTAGTTCTATTCCCCGATCTCTGCCAGAGACCATATCCCTAAGCTCTGATACCAACTGTGACGCCCCCAAAATAGGTCCAATCCACCCAACCTATTCTAAGTCGCCAAATACATGGTACAGAAACAACTACAACATTATTAATACAATTGTCGTGCAAAATACGACAACACATAAACTGTGAGTTTAAATACAAATATTGTCTTCTAGACAATATCCACACCCAAATAAAGTCCTCATTACAATTATTGATACACTATTTTACAAAATAGTGAGGACTACTAAAACAACTATCTTGAACCATCACTCTACACCCTGACTAATTCCCTCTATATTCTCGCCTCCTGAGCAGAAAAATGGAACAAAAAGGAAAAGGGTGAGCTCAACTAGCCCAGTAAAGAATATTATAACTAAGATAATATAGAACAAATTATCGTTAGTTCTCAACAGGGAAAAATCTGATAGAATACAATAGACAACAAGTTTTAAATCAATATTCGCAGCGGAAATAACAATTCATTAGAAGAGTTACGTAGAGAATGAAATCTAATATCATCTATGAATTTAAAAGTCCATCATCGATATTTTATCCCTGTAACATCAATCAATATACATCTTGAATCAAATAGTCATCTTTGCACTATAGACCAAAGATATTAATCAGTCGGTCATGTTCATCTCAACACCTGTTCAACTTTGCACTACGGGCCAAAGATATTCATTAGAAAATCATTCATCTTTGCACTACAGGTCAAAGATATTCAGTAATATCATCATTTAGGACTCTGTGTTAAACCCTATTTTAAAACTCAATTATGAGTTTGAGACTGTTATGTAATTGTGTTATATGATTTATGTTTAGTAATATAGAATTAATAGTTAATTAGGAAAACCCTAATTATTTTTTAAAAAACCCTAATTAGTAATTAGAAACCCTAATTACTAAGCTAGAACCCTAATTATCAAATTAGTAACCCTAATTTGTTATGTATGAACCCTAATCGCTAATTTTGCAATTTTAATGCTAATTAGTGAACCTTAAATCTAATTTTCATGTTTTATATTATTAGAAAACCTAAACTAATTTAGAAACCCTAAATTTGTAATTTAGGAAACCTAATTTTTTATTTTAGCCCTAATTAGAAATTCTACAAAAATCAATGTATGAAACCTTAAGGTTAAACCCTAAGGGTTTGTCAATTTACATTTTTGTAATTAAAATCACAAGCCTAATGACCAAACAACCCTTGTGCATATTTTATTAAGCTAACTTGTCAAACTTGCTAAAACTTTAGTTGCTCAACCACTCTATCTACTCCATGTGACTTAAATCTCCAGCCATCAGCCTTATATCTCAACAAATGGCATTGTATCATGTTATATATATAGAATTAGAGAGAAAAAAAGTCATATTTTATCTCATTTGTTCACCAAACAACTTAAGCTCTCTCTCTCCAAACCCATGAATTTGTATAGCATATCAGTCCCAAAACAAAGCCCCACTATCACTTATAGCAAATCAGAAGCCAGATTTAAGCATTAATCAAAGTGAGGTATAAAACATAAACCAAAAATCTGATCCTTAATCCTTTGTTAAATGTTATGTTTGAGTGTTAAAATATGTGGTATGTAGTGTATATTGATGATCTGGGTTGATAGATGTTAGATCCATAACATCTATAGGCTCGAATTTAAAGATTTTCAAAATTTGAAAAACTGAGAAATATGGTCTGACAACTAAATGTCAGGTCCCATAGATCTCAGTCTCTTTATGTTTTTGTTGGTTTAAAGGTTGATATTTGTAGTATGTTATGTGGTCTATCATTTGGAACTTGATTTAAGGTCAGAGCATGAACAGGTTGCAAGATATGGGTGGTCAAACCCCATTGACCGACCATGACTGGATAAAATCTGGGTAACCCAGATCTTGCCCAGAACTATCTGACAATGAGTTTATAGCTCTAGATCTGGCAGGTTGTTGTTTATTTGTTCTTGTTTTTGTGTCTATGGACTGTTGATTCATGCTTTTATATCACATAACTATCAAATAGGATGGATTTTGTGGCTGGTCAAAGTTGTGGAAATGATCATGAAGGCTGTTTTCTGGGTAACCCAGAAAATGCTTGAACATGTCGTCTGACATTGTTTGACCGGCATAGATCTGCTTGATCTTTTGTTTTAGTGATTTAATGTGTTAGATCTCTTCCTTATCATGTTGGCTACACACTGGATCCATTATATCACAAAAATGATACACGGACTGCAAGTTGTGGAAGCCCAAATATGGCTACCGCGAATCGTTCTTCATTTCAGGTAACCCAGAAATGAAGAAACGACTCGATACTTGACTTGTTCAAGGCTTTAGATATTTCTTATTAATGATGTTTAGACTTGTCTAGTGTTCAAAACATGTACCCTGTTAGTTTCTCTGCAAGGCCCAACGTCCAGAACACCTTTACCATGAACAGATTTCATGCTAGAAAGCCATGACTTCATATTTCTGGGCTGCCCAGAACATGAATAATACTTCTGACAGCTAGTTTGCTGGCTTGTAACTTTCATTTGTGATGTTGTACGACCCTGTTATTTGTTGTTACATGTAGTGTTACACTAGTACTACAAGATCGAGGTATTAGCTTGCCCAGAAACACTACAAATTAGGAATTGATCAAGGTCAAACCTAGCTACTCGATCATTGACATTGAGTGTTCTTGGTGCTCAAGAACACTTTAGGCAACGGTTTCTGTCGCTAAATGCTATAGCGACAGATTTAATAATTTTATTTAATTTATTTTCTAAAAATTATTTAAAAATATAAATTTATTTCTAAAAATTACAAAAATTATTTTAAAAATTATTTGAAGTTATAAAAATTAAATTTTAATATTTTGGAATATTTTCCATAAATATTAGTATTTATTTAAATATTATTGATATTTAATTTATTTAATAAATGCATTAAATAAATTCATTAAAAATGATTTTATTATATTAAAAATAATTTTAAATAATAATAAGGTATTTAAAAATATTTTAAGTTATAAAATATAACTTTTAATATTTTGAAGTAAATTTCATTAATTATTTAATATTAATGATATTAGAATTATTTAATAATTGTATTAAATAAATTAGTTTAAAAATGATTTTTATATTATAAAAATCATTTTAAATGAAAATAAAGTGTTTAAAAGTATTTTAAGTTTAAAATATAAATTTTAATATTTAAAGGTAACTTCATTAATAATTTAATATTAATGTTATTAGATTTATTTATTAAATAAATAGTTTAAAAATGATTTTATTAATTTAAAATTATTTAAAAGGATATAAATGAATTAAAAATATTTTAAGTTATAATAAATGACTTTTAATATTTTGATAAATAGTACATTAATATTTAAATATTAATGATAATTATTTAAAAATGATTTTAAATGTTTTTAAAATAATTTAAGGGTAATATTAATGTTTTAAAAATATTTTGAGTTATTATAAATAACTTCAATATTTTGACAATGGTTTCATTAATATTTTAATATTATTTTAATATTAATGATAATAGAATTATTTAATATTTAAATCATTTAATAATGATTCCGGTGTTTGAAAAATCATAATAAATTATAATAATTGTTTAAAAATTATTATAAGTCATTTAAAAATAATTTGGCCGATGTTTTAGTTATATTGAATTTCAGTATAGAGTCTTAGACTCGATTATTACCCGATAAAGTTGTCGGTACACCGAAATGTTTCAGAAATTGCTCTGGACTTATATAAATTGTCTGTATACATGTTTGTTTGTGATTCAATGACTGTTAAATATATGTGACAATGTTATTAGGTTATGTGATGACTACAAATAACAGTACTGTGTTATGATATGTTATTTTAATCGATAGAATGATCTTATTAATGATAGGTCTTGGTATAAAAGATAAAACTAAGTTGTGTAAGCAGCAAATCAGGCAAGTATTCTACCCTTTGCATTTACTTTATGCAATGGTCATGTGTAAGTCAGTTTCAGAAATCTATTGTTATTAGTACTGTTCATGTATCTATACTTTTGTAGATATGCCAGTTATTGAACGTTGTTTATCATTACAGTATTATTATACACTACAAAAAAATGGGCCTTTAGCAACAATTTTTTGGACACCGACTTTATAGGTCGTTGCTAAAAGTATATGTTTAGCAACAAAATTTGTCCTTCATTGCAGATTGTATCGTGCTTTCACTTTTTACAACGAAATTCATAAGTCGTTGCAAAATTTCGTTGCTAATTCATTAGCGGGAAAACTTTTTGTTAGAAATTCATTGCAAAATTTTTGGCCACTTGATTTCCCGTCATCGTGGGCAACGAAAGTTTTTTTGTTGCTAAAAATGGGGCTTTAGCAACGATTTTTCAGGCAACGACTTTATAAGTCATTGCTAAAAGTGTATGTTTAGCAACGAAACTTGTCATTCGTTGCAGATTGTGTCAGGCTTTCACTTTTTGCAACAAAATTCATAAGTAGTTGCAAAATTTGGAAACAAAATTCATTAGAAATTCGTTGCATAATTTATAATCACTTGATTTCTCCTCGGCAACGAAATTTTTTTTGTTGCTATTTTTCGTTGCCTAATATGGACCACATTCATTGGCAATAATTTTTATTTTCGTTGCATATTTTATACAACTTTTTGCAACGACTATTAACATGTTGCCTTAAACTATTAACAATGCTTTTTTTGTGAATCGAACTCTTAACCTCCCCCACTCTTTAAACAAATGCTCAAACCAACTGAGCTACAAGTATTTTTACTTTAAAGTCACTATATACCTTACTATATCTTTTTTTAATACTTCTTGTTTTAAAATAAAGGGTGGAGCTAGTACTAATAAACTATATATACATATTTATTTTTATTATATTATATTATATTATATATATATATACACACACATATAGAGAGAGAAAGACAAAAAAAAGGAGTGAAGTTAGTGAGAGAGTACATACTAGAGAATTAGGAAGTCTAGCTGTCATCTGCGTGTGAGACCCTGAATTTTATGAAATGAAAGAATTCAATTTTCTTATTTGGTAAATAGTGAAATTGATAAAAGGTTAAAGTTAAAGGGTGATATATGAATTTTATTTTCAAAGTAAGCAAGTTGTCATAAAATAACTGGTAGTAAAGTACAAAGAATATGTCTGGGTGGATATAGTAGACACCAGTATTGATTATTGATGCTTATGTGAGAAGTCACTCAGATATACTCAATTATTGCTACAATAATTACTGCATCAAATCTCTCATATTATTGATTCAATTATTGTCACAGTATCATCTCCATAATATGTTATATTATTAAATCAATAATTGAGACGACAAAGTTATTCATATTATTATTTGCAATATTGACAATGTCTAGAAGTTCTATCAAGGAGAGGTTTGGTCACCTAATTGTGCACCAATAAGGAGAAATCCTTATCGGAAAGCCCCCTCTTTCTTGGGAACGACCTGGTTGTTAAATATTGTGAGTTATAATATTAATGATGAATGTTATTAAAAATCGAATTTGAGTTCGGAGTTGAATTTGGAGACGCGGACGTGATATTTGAGTCCGAAACGATGAAATTAGTAGAAATAGACTATAAACACAAAATTTGTCGGGGTTGACTTTTTGGTCAAAAAAGTGAACAGTTGACTTTTTTAGAAAAAGTCAAACTTTAAAATTTCAAAAAATGAGATTTTTGAGAAAAATATTTCCATTGTGTTGGGATTGTTAGTGTTAGTGGAAATCGACATTTATTTCAATAATAATTGATGTCTGGAGGTTATATTGACCAATCGGGTAATTAATCGAATAAATGAGCAATTAATTGCTATTAATTCACATGATTATAACTATTTGTTCACATGTGTATACTATTGATTCACATTCATTTACTATTAGGGGAGTTGGTGCAAGATTGATAATACTTGCATGACTAAGTTAAAAATGGAGGTATAGATGGAGGTACTATATAGTTATTCGTATTTTCACATGATTATAACTATTGAATCACATGATTGAACTATTGATTCACATGATTTACTATTAGGGGAGGTGGTGCAAGTTTGATAATACTTACAGGACTAAATTAAAAATGAAAGAAAAGTTGGAGGTATTGTATTGTAATTTTTTGAGACCCAAAACGTGCAATTATCGAAACTATATTTTTCTATAAATAGAAGCTTATTCTTCCTTCATTTCTCACCAATTCACTAAAGCTATAGAGCAATTATTATAGAGAGAAAGAAGAAGAGAAGTTTGCTACATCTCTACTCCAGTATCCAGTTTCTTTGTATGGTAAGGGGTATTATTTCTTTCGTATTCATGAAGAGAGCTATTGTTATTCCATTCGTTATTATTCTGTGGGAATAACCTGTATACGCGGACTACCGTATACATGGTGAAATTCTTCTATTATTCCATTCTTTATTATTCTGTTGGAATATCCTCTCTGTGCGAATTACGTATGATCTGGTTCCATTCTTTATTATTCTGTTGGAATATCCTGTCTGTGCGAATTATGCATGACCTGGTTCCATTTTTTATTATTCTGTTGGGAATAACCTGTCTGTACGGTCTATCGCATGCATGGTGAATTCTTCTGTTATTCCATTCTTTATTATTCTGTTGGAATAATTTGTCTATGTGGATTACCGCATACATGGTGAATGATCCTTTGTATTCATTCCTTATTAAATTGTGGAAATGATCTGCATTTACGTGGATTACCGCATGGCGAAGTGAAAATCCATTTGCGATTTCGTAATTTTTTCGACCTCAAAATTTCGGAAAATTTTGAAATGATAATTTGATGAGTTTTCTATATTGTGTCCAAAGATGGCGATTTTTGGATGTATAGATTAAGAGTTATGGATTTTATGGGAAAAGACTATTTTAAAAGTAAACCCATATAACTCCTTGTGGTTAACTCCAAAATTGGTGAAATTTTTATTGGGAGTACATGTATATAACAGGAGTATACCCTGTAAATTTCATAATTTTTGGACAAAAGTACAATTTATGATAAATGTCTAAATATTCGGCAGTTTTGGCCATATGAAAAATAGTAAATGAATTTTAAAGATTCCGAGAAATATATATGTTCAATATGGAACTATATTTTGCTAAATCCCAGAAAAGAAATATTTGGGACTGATTTGGTATTTTTCATGAAAATGAACTAGTTATGAGTAAATGAATTAAATTTGTCATGTGAAGTAACAAAATTGGAAAAACTCAAAGCTACAAAGTTGTAGAGAATTCGATTTCGTGTGGAATGGACATAAAATTCTTATTTTTCTGATAAACGGACTATTTTCTATGAATTATTGAAGTTTCAGAAAATAAAATAATTTTTATTAATTTATGGGTGGGACCCACTTTTTGGTTGGTGTTGAATACACATGTGGGCTGCTGATTTTTTTTTATCAAAGATGGTTGCTAGCTTGCATGCATAGAAAATGAGAATTGAAATAATATTATTTTATTATTTTAGTCTCCTATGGTGTTCTAGCATTTTCTTATAAATAGACGCTTAGGTTAGAATTGAAAATCACACCAGAAACAAGTTTTCTTTTCCGCATCAGATTATCGAGCGTATTTTTTGTGAGTATTTTGATACTTTGAGAGTTGTTGTTCGGCACAAGTTTCCTTGACTTTCATCCGAGATATTCGATCGTAAGTACCGTTATTTTGAGGTAAGGGATGTTATTTTCTTCTTAAATGATATTATTTTCTTCAATATCATTATCTTTGAAATATTGGTTTGAACTTTTAATCAAATTTGGAACTTTTTGTGTTGGGGTTACTATTCACATATCTGACTATTCACGATACTCAAGACTATTCACCTAAAAATGAAATTTTTTCTTTTTGTCCAAGATGTCTATTATGGTTACTATCTTTGATTGTATCGATGTTTTGATCTTTATTTTTGAATTATGCTTCACAATTGGTTAAATGAAGTATTATTGATTTTGGATAAACTGTTATATGAATCCCTAATATTTGTCCTTCTGTCTCACTGGATTCGTTTTTTTTAAAATATTTTTCATCATCCTCAGTCTTAAATGATGATATTATTGAATATCTTTGGCCTGTAGTGCAAAGATGAATGATTAATCGATGAATATCTTTGGCCCCCAGAAGTGCAAAGATGAACAGTGTTGAGATGAACATGACCGACTAGTGATATGAATGAATATCTTTGGCACAGAAAGTGCAAAGATGAATATTTGATTTAAGATGTATATTGATTGATGTTACAGGGATAAAATATTGATGATGTACTTTTAAGTCTTAGAAGATAGTAGAATTCATTCTCTACGTGACTCTTCTAATGGATTGATGTTTGCGCTGCATTTGTTGATCTAAAACTTGTTGTCATTTATATTCTATCAGATTTTTCCCTGTTGAAGACTAATGATAATTTTTTATATATTATCTTAGTCATAATATTCTTTACTGGGCTAGTTGAGTTCACCCTTTTCCTTTTTGTTCCATTTTTCTTCTCAGGAGGTGTGAACATAGCAGGATCAAGTCGGGGTATGGAGTGATGGTTATGGAAAGATGTTTTAGCAGTCCTCACTATTTTTGTAAAATAGTGTATGAATAATTGTAATGAGGACTTATTTGAGTGTTGATATTGTCTAGAAGACAATATTTGTATTTAAACTCACAATATGTGTTGTCGTATTTTGCACGACAATTGTGTTATTGAAGTTGTAGTTTGCTTTCTGTACCATGTATTTGGCGACTCAGAATGGGTGTTGTATACCTATTTTGGGGGCGTCACAGTTGGTATCAAAGCTTAGGGATATGGTCTCAATGAGATCGGGAATAGAACTAGGAGGGGAGATGAGTAAATCCATCGCTAGTATGTCCTATCTAAGCTTATTTGTTGGTCGGTCATAATATAGGGATATTATGTGATATGTTAATTTGTTTAATTAACCCTTGTTTTATGGTAGTATTTAAGAATGGTTGTTGAGAACGTTAAAAATGGAGTGTATGAGACTGTGGAACAACCTTTAGTCACAAACCAGGAGAACGTGCAACATGAATGCAATATTCCTCCTGTAAACAACACTACCGAGCAAACGATGAACGATGGAATGTTTAGGAGCTTTTTGTAGTTCATGCAAAATCAGACGAGAGAGACTCGTATACAAAATACGGGTGGAAATGATGGCAACGTTCGGTCTGTCACAACCAAGCAGTTCAAGGAGTTGGGACCACCAGATTTCTGGGGAAAGCCCGATCCGATTAAGGCGGAAACGTGGGTCAAACAAATTACCAAGATATTCAATGTCTTGGGATGAACGGAGGAACAGAAGGTTCCATTCACCACCTTTATGTTCCGTGGTGAGGCAGACATTCTTTGGTGGGAATCAGAAACGCACTCGTACCAACCGCACTTTCAACATGTGGCGCCCCCAAAATAGGTATACATCACCTATTCGAAGTCGTCAAATACATGGTATGTAATACAAATACAATCTTTAATATACAACAAGAAAGTCATGAGTTTTAATACAAATATTGTCTTCTAGACAATATCCACTCTCGTAATAAGTCCTCATTATATTTATTGTCACATTATTTAACGCGTAATAGTGAGGACTACTAATACTATCATCCGGACCGTCACTCCGTCCCCCCTACTTAGTCCCGCCACGTTCTCATTTCCTAAAGAGAACAATGAAGAAAGGGTGAGCTCAACTAGCCCAAGAAGAAATATTATGACTAAGATAATGCGTAATAAATTATCATTAGTCTTCAACAAAGGTTAAACCGATAAAATACAATAGACATCAAGTTTAATCTGCAATGAACATGCAATCTATTAAAAGAGTCAAGTAGAGAATAAAATCTACTATCTTTTATGATTTAAAAGGTTTTTCATCACTTTTATCGTTGGGACTCAGCTTAATAAATAATCCACATCATCCTTGCACTACGGCCAAGGATATTCATTAGTATCATAACCACAAATTATCCATGCACTACGGGCCAAGGATATTCGTGTATTCATCAATGGTCATGATCATGCCAACAACTGTCCATCAATGCACTACGGGCCAATGAGGACTTTTACCACATCATTTGTAACATTACGGTCATGATTATACCGAATAATCCCTGGTCATAATCATACCAAGTCCCTATGCACTATACAGGCCACAGATGACTTTCAATAAAATATAAACATGAGGATGATGACAATGATATAAGAATTCAATAAAAACAAGTTTAAGAATTAATTTATCCAGGAACTAATAACGTCCAAATTGTCAACATGATACTTCTTTGTAGACTAAAATTCAAGAATGCTCAAGAATATTTCCATGAAAAGATATGGATGAAGCGCAAATATCAAGGATATTCCACTAATTTCATGGAGTATATAAGTCAAAACTTTAACCAACCGAGTATAATAAAGAATGGAATAACAAAAGAAATCACCATGCATGCGTTACTTGCGATAGACAAAAGTTATTCCAACAAAATAATAAATAACGGAATCGCCCTGCCAGAAACGATAGACGAGGATATTCCAAAGAATAATAATAAAGACAGATCAGTCCGCCAGTAAAACGCATGCATACAAGATATTCCAAATGTAATAATTAAGAATAGAATAACAACACAAATCACCAAGTATAGGGTGGACCGCGTATACAGGTTAGTCCAACAGAATAATAAAGAATGGAATAACAGAAGTTCTCTTCATGAATATAAAAAAATACCCCTTACTTTATAAAGAAGAGTACTCGACAGTAGGAAGGGATATACTTGAAGAAACTTGCACTACGCTCAAAACTTTCTTAAACGCTAAAGAAATACGCCAAGATTATAGAAGAATAATTCTCTCTACGGCTCTCTCTAGAGTTTCAAAGTGAATTCGTAAGAAATAATGAAGGAATGAGCTTCTATTTATAGAAGAATGGACCTGAATAGTAACCAATCCATGAACGGTCGAGATCGATTTACTTTAAACGAATCGGTCAGATTGGGTTTACAATAAAATATAATATATTCTATTTATAATCTAATAAAATGAATAACTTTTAAAAAGATTTTACTATGTAAAACACTATGCATAATAAAATATAATATAATCTAATTATTGTCTAATAAAAATGTATAACTTTATAAAAGTATTCATTTTTATATAAAAAGCTTTTCTGCTTTTTTATTACATTAATAATACTAATAAAACAAAACTTCATCATCATTATTATTATTCACACTATTAATCGACTGTGTCGTTCCCCGGAAAGAGGGAGCTTTCCAATAAGGATTTCTCCCTATTGGCGCGCAATAAGGTGACCAAACCTCTCATTGGCAGAACTTCTAGACATCGTTAATATTGCAAATAATAATATTAATAACTTCGTCATCTCAATTATAAAATATCAACAATAATTGAATCAATTAATGTGAGATACTATGCAACAATTACTGAAGCAATAATTGAACAAAATTGAGTGACTTCTCACGTAAACATCAATAATCAATACCGTGTGCTACTATGCAACCACGCGTATTCCTGTACTTTTAACACTGGGTGTTTCAACAGTTAACGGTAAAACTTCCGCCGTTATTTTCATAAAAAATATTTTTGTCGTTTTCTCAATCTGACAATAATTCTATTGTGGGGTCCACCAATGATTGTGTCGTCGTACGAATATTCCCTGTTTAAAATGAATATTCCCCAACCAATCGAATATTATACAACAACTTGCGTACTTTGCAAAATTTATAAATATTACCCACAACTATAACATTATATCAAATTCATTCAAAAATGATAATTATAGAAAATTAATCTTTATTCATAAAAGTTGGGGTCTTACACAACATGTCTTGGGAAAGATTTCAGAAACTGTTCAATGACAAGTACTTTCCTGAAAGTATTCGTCATATGAAGGAGGTAGAGTTTATTAGACTGGAACAGAATAACATGACGGTGTCTCATACGAGGCGAAGTTTGCAGAGCTATCCAGGTTTGCACCTCATTTGGTAGAAAATGAGGAACGTATGACGCAGATGTTTCTGAGAGGTCTAAAACCCGAGATTCGTCAATACCTTATCTCTCATAAATTTTCTCTCAGATTCGAGATGTTGTCAATTGTGGCTCAATTATTAGAGCGAGATAGTGAGTATGTTCAACCGAGGGACCACAACCAGGGTCATACCGACGACAGCAGTCATCAGAACGATGATAATTAGAGAGGAGGGAAATATACGGACAAAGGCGGTAATCACTCGGGTGATAATCGTGGCCATGATAATAGGAGAGGTGAGTCAAGTGGAAATTTAGAAAGAGGAGATTCAACAATGACGGGAAGACATCAACAACAGCACCAGCACCAACAACCAATTCTAGGGGGGAGAACGACCGCCAGTTAGATGTTACAAATGTGGGAAAGAGGGACATATCAGCCCAAACTGCCCACAACAATCTAAGGTATGTTATAACTATGGAAAGGAGGGTCATATAGCCCAAGAGTAATCTGTAGCAAAACCAAGTTCAACGGGGATGGTGACTCCAAAAGCTGTCCCGGATAAGTCTAAATCAGGGGTTCCTGGAAGAGCGTTTGTCGTGACTGGCCAAAACGTGAGGAACCCGAACGAGGTGATCACGGGTAAGCTAATCTTGAATTCTTACAAAGTTTATACCTTACTAGATATCGGTTCTACCCATTCTTTTATCTCTCCTGCTTGTGCACAACGTTTAAACTTGACTCTGGAGAAATTGGACTTTAACTTATTTGTTGAAACTCCGTTGGGTGAAACTTTCGTTACATCTACAGTTTATAAATCTTACTTGATCCAAGTTGGCACTATCACATTACCTGTTGATCTTATCTCTTTAAAGATACTTGCTTTTGATGTGATTTTAGGAATTGATTGGTTAACCACTCATCATGCCAAAATTGATTGTTTTCGTAAGGTTATTAGTTTTCATATTCCTAACCAACCTATTATACGAATTCAAGCAACTAAACCACTAAAATCGCCATTCTTGTCATATCAAGCCACAAAGCTATTCGCTATTGAAAGACGATGTCAAGCTTTCTTAGCCCATGTTATGGATTTGAACAGAGATAAGTCGATTTGGATAATATTTCATTGTTAGAGAATTTCCTGATGTATTTCCTGAAGAACTTCCCGGTCTACCCCCAGAATATGATGTTAAATTCTTTATTGACCTTGAACCGGGGTACAAAACTCATTTCTAAAACCCCATATCGAATGGGTCCTATTGAACTTCGTGGAGTTAAAAGTCCAACTACGTGAATTGTTAGACATCGATTTCATTAAATCTTAGTACATCTCCTTGGGGTGCTCTGCTTTTATTAAGTAAAGAAGAAAGATGGGAGTATCGCGACTTTGTATTGAATCTGAGAATTAAACCATGTCACCATCAAGAATAGGTATCCGCTACCTCGCATTGATGACCCGTTTGACCCGCCATAAGGAACACAATTATTTTCAAAGATCGATCTTCGCTACGGATATCATCAAACCAAGATTAAAACTGAGGATATTCCAAAGACTGCCTTCAGAACTCGGTACGGGCATTATAAATTCTTAGTCATTTCTTTTGGATTGACTAATGCTCCTGATGCTTTCATGGATATGATGAACCGTGTATTCAAGGAATACTTGGATTAGTTCGTTGTTGTCTTTATTGATGACATCCTCATCTACTCCAAAAGCCGTGAAGATCATGAGCACCATTTGAAGCTGATACTTGAAAGGCTTCGTGAAAACAAGCTTTATGCCAAGCTGAAGAAATGCGAGTTCTGGCTTGAAGAAGTAGCATTCCTTGGGCACATGGTGTCAAAACATGGAGTATCTATTGACTCGACGAAGATTGAAGCAATACAAAGTTGGGAGCAACCGAAGTCGGTGATCAACGCAGTGACTTTCGGGCTTAGCTGGTTATTATCGGAGATTCGTGGAAGGATTTTCTCGAATCGCTACTCCGTTAACTCAGCTGACTTGGAAAGATACAAAATTCATATGGAGCGAGGAATGCGAGAAGAGTTTCCAAGAGCTCAAGAGGAGACTCATTTCGGCACCTGTTTTGGCAATACCATCTGGTTTGGATTGATTTGTTATCTACAGCGATGCTTCAGGCAAAGGGTTAGGATGTGTTCTCATGAAACATGGGAAAGTCATAGCCTATGCCTCACGATAACTCAAAGAATATGAGAGGAATTATCCTACTCATGATCTGGAGTTGGCAGCAGTCGTATTCGCGTTGAAAATTTGAAGACACTACCTGTATGGGGAGAAAGTGGAGATATACGGATCATAAAAGCCTCAAATATTTCTTCACCCAAAAAGAACTCAATATGCGGCAACGATGTTGGCTTGAGCTGTTGAAAGATTACAATCACACTATTCAATATCATCCTGGAAAAGCGAACGTAGTAGCTAACGCATTGAGTAGAAGATCATATGCGAGTATGAGTGCGATATTGTCAACGCAAAGGCCCATTTTGTATGACTTGCAAAGGATGGAGGTAGAATTAAAGACTCCAGGGACCCACATGTTGATGGCGAATATACAAGTAGAACCAACTTTAATCGATAAAGTTAAAGCTGCTCAAGCTACGGACCTAGGACTGATGCGTATGAAGAAGAAAGTGCAAGAAGGAGCTATTCTAGAAGCAAGAATTGATGAAGAAGGAATACTTCGAGTAAACTCTAGACTTTACGTTCCTAACGATTCTGACTTGAAGCATAGAATCATAATGGAGGCATACAACACCCCATTTGCAATCCATCCTGGGAGTACCAAAATGTATCATGATATTCGACATACATTTTGGTGGAACAATATGAAGAGAGAGATCGCAGAGTTTATCTCGAGGTGTTTAACTTGTCAACGTGTAAAGGCGGAGCATCAAGTGCCAAAAGGTCCATTGCAACCACTTGAGATTTCGGAATGGAAGTGGGAACACATTACCATGGATTTCGTTACAGGTCTTCCTAAAGTTTCTCAAGGCATAGATGCGATTTGGGTTATTGTTGATAGATTAACCAAGTCTGCTCATTACTTACCGATACGTGAGACTTATTCCCTTGAACGTCTTGCTCGTATGTATGTGAATGAGATTATGAGATTGCATGGCATGCCAGTATCCATAGTTTCGGATCGTAACCCAAGATTCACTTCAAGATTTTGGGTTAGCTTGCAGAAAGCTATGGGCACGAATTTATGATTCAGTTTGGCATACCATCCTCAAACGGACAGACAATCAGAGAGGACTATATAAACTCTTGAAGATCTATTAAGACTATGTGTCCTAGACTTCAAAGGGAGTTGGGATAAGTATTTACCATTGGTGGAATTCTCCTATAACAACAATTATCAAGCAAGTATAGGAATGGCTCCATTTGAGGCGTTGTATGGACGAAAGTGTCGTTCTCCAGTCTGCTGGGATGAGGTGGGTGAAACAACTTTGTTGGGACCGGAATTGGTTCGCATGACTACAGAAAAAATCCAAATGATTCGACAACGTATTCAAACCTCACAAGATCGACAAAAGAGTTATGTTGATCTTCATCGAAAGGACGTGGAATTTAATATAGGAGATCATGTACTGTTACGTATTGCTCCATGGAATGGAGTTACAAGATTTGGGAAGAGCGGAAAGCTCAATCTATGATTTGTTGGTCCATTTAAGATTCTTGACCGAATAGGAAATATGGCCTATAGACTCGCATTACCTCCAAGCATGTCTCTTGTTCATAATGTTTTTCATATATCTATGCTTCGTAAATATGTGAAAGACCCGAACCACATTATTACGTTAGAACCAGACGAGATATCCGAAGATTTAACGTACGAGGAGGTACCTGTTAAGATCTTGGATAGAAAAGAGCATGTCCTATGCACCAAGGTTATACCACAAGTTAAGGTTTTGTGGAGGAACCATGCTATTGAAGAAATGACCTAGGAGTTGGAATCTGAAATGAAAGCGAGGTACCCTCACCTTTTCGAAACACCCGGTACGTACGTCAATTTCGAGGACAAAATTTTATAAGGAGGGGAGGTTGTAAGACCCCAACTTATTATAAATAAAATTGAATTTTCTCTATTCATTATTCTAAATTAATAAGGTGTTAATTTGATATAATGCTTTAGTTATGGGTGAAATGTGCAAATTTTGCAAAATAAGCAAGTGGTTATAAAATATTCATTCTGTCGGGGAATATTCGTTTGGTTGTGGAATATTCTTTTTGTCGAGAATATCCGTACAACGGAGCAGTCAATTGAGGGCCCCATAATGGAATAACTGTCGGATGAAGAAAACGACAAAGTTCAATTTTATAAATAACAACGTAATTATTACCGTTAACACTGTTGGATTACCTGGTGGTTAAAATACTGATGTACGTGGTGGCAAAGAATATTACCAGATTGCACAAAGATTGTTGAATTATTGATTCGTGACGTAAGAAGGCACTACTCAATAATTGTTACAAAGAGTTCTTTGCTCAATATTTTATTTTATTGATTCAATAATTGCTGCGTTGATAGTTTATATTATTGTTGTTTTAATAATTGTCACTGCACAGTATTTCCCATTATCAGATCAATAATTCATATTATTTGAGTAATATTATTAGATAAGCATTATTGGCAATGTCTAGAAAGTTTTGTCAAGGAGAGGTTTGGTCACCTAATTGCACGCCAGTAAGGAGAAATCCTTATTGGAAAGCCCCCTCTTTCCTGGGAACGGCCCGGTTGTCATAATTGTGATTCTGTAATATTATTTGTGAATAATTAGTTATTAATTTATATGATAAGAAAATATTTATTTGATGTGGATATAAATGATGGATTTATTTATTTTATGTGATTATTAATGAAGGAATTAATGCTGAGGTGTTTTATCAGTATTTTGTCGGAGTGGAGGTATTAAAAATTATTCGTTTGTGGATTTCAGATATTTTTTGTTTGGAATTTGGAAAAACTCAAAGCTACAAAATTGTATAGAAATTGATTTCGTGTGGAATGGACATAAAATTCGTACTTTTCTGATAAACAGGCTATTTTCTATGAATTATTGAAGTTTCGGAAAATAAAATAATTTTATTAATTTATGGGTGGAACCCACTTTTTGGTTGGTGTTGAATACACATGTGGGCTGCTGATTTTTTTTTGTCAAAGATGGTTGCTAGCTTGCATGCGTAGAAAATTAGAATTGAAATAATATTATTTTATTATTTTATTCTTCTATGGCGTTCTAGCATTTTCCTATAAATAGACGCTTAGGTTAGAATTGAAAATCACACCATAAATAAGTTTTCTTTCTCTCTAGATTATCGAGCGTATTTTTGTGAGTATTTTGATACTTTGAGAGTTGCTGTTCGGTACAAGTTTCCTTCGGCTTTCTATCCGATATTCTAATCAGAAGTACCGTTATTTTGAGGTAAGGGATGTTATTTTCTTCTTAAATGATATTATTTTCTTTAATATTATTATGCCAAAATATTGGTTTGAACTTTTTAATCAAATTTGGAACTTTTTGTGTCGGGATTACTATTCACGATATCTAAGATTATTCAATAGAAAAATAAAAATTTTCCTTTTGTCCAAGATGTCTATTATGATTACTATCTTTGATTGTATCCATGTTTTGATCTTTATTTTTGAATTCTGCTTCACGATTGGTTATTATGAAGTATTATTGATCTTGAATAAACTATTATACGAATCCCTAATATTTGTCCTTTTGTCTCACTGGATTCATTTTCTTTAAAATATTTTTCATCATCCTCAGTCTTAAATGATGATATTATTGAATATCTTTGGCCTGTAGTACAAAGATGAATGATTAATCGATGAATATCTTTGGCCCGTAGTGCAAAAGATGAGCAGTGTTGAGATGAACATTAACCGATTTGGTGATATAAATGAATATCTTTAGCCTGTAGTGCAAAGATGAATATTTGATTTAAGATGTATATTGATTGATATTACAGGGATAAAATATTGATGATGTACTTTTAAGTCTTAGAAGATAGTAGAATTCATTCTCTACGTGACTCTTCTAATGGATTGTTGTTTCCGCTGCCTTTATTGATCTAAAACTTGTTGTCTATTATATTCTATTAGATTTTTCCCTGTTGAAGACTAATGATAATTTGTTGTATATTATCTTAGTCATAATATTCTTTACTGGGCTAGTTGAGCTCACCCTTTTCCTTTTTGTTCCATTTTTCTTCTCAGGAGGTGAGAACATAGCAGGATCGAGTCGGGGTATGGAGTGATGGTTCTAGAAAGATGTTTTAGCAGTCCTCACTATTTCTGTAAAATAGTGTATGAATAATTGTAATGAGGACTTATTTGAGTATTGATATTGTCTAGAAGATAATATTTGTATTTAAACTCACAGTATGTGTTGTCGTATTTTGCACGATAATTGTATTATTGAAGTTGTAGTTTGCTTTCTGTACCATGTATTGGCGACTCAGAATGGGTGTTGTATACCTATTTTGGGGGCGTCACAATAAATGTAATGAGGACTTATTCTGAGAGTAGATATTGTCTAGAAGATAATATTTGTATTAAAACTCACAGCTCTTGTTGTATATTTAAGATTGTATTTGTATTCTGTACCATGTATTTGGCGACTCAGAATAGGTGATGTATACCTATTTTGGGGGCATCACAGTTGGTATCAAAGCTTAGGGATATGATCCCTGGATGAGATATGAGACAAGAACTACGAGGGGAGAGACGGGGAATTCCTTCGCTAGTATAACCTACCTAAGTTTATTTGATATTTAATTGGTCGGTCAGAGTGTAGGGATAATATGTGATATGTTAATTAACCTTTGTTTTGTGGCAGTGTTTGAAAATGGCATCTGAGAATGTTGAGAACATCAATGGAGCACATGAGACCGTTGAGTCTCCACAGATCAATAATCAGGATAATGTGCATCAGGAAGGTGACAATCCTTAGGCAAACAACAACACTGACCAGATGATGAACGATTGAATGTTCAGAGGATTTATGCAATTCATGCAACATCTGGCAAGAGCGGCTCCTGTACAAAATGCAGGTGGAAACACTGGTAACTCTCGGACGGTCACCGCTAAGTAGTTCAAGGAACTGGGACCACAGGAGTTTTTTGGAGAGCCAAAATCACTTAAGGCAAAGATGTGGATAAAGCAGATCTGCAAGATATTTGATGTCTTGGGATGCTCCAAGGAGAAAAAGGTTCCCTTTGCCACCTTCATGTTGCGTGCAGAGGCAGATTACTGGTGGGAATCTGTAAAACGTACTCAACCTACCGCACTGAAGATGACTTGGGAGAAGTTCCAAGAATTGTTCAACGATAAGTACTTTCCCGAAAGTATTCGCACATGAAAGAGGTAGAGTTCATCAAGCTAGAGAAAAACAAACATAACTGTGTCGTAGTACGAAGCCATGTTTGCCGAGTTATCCCGATTTGCGTCCGATTTGGTTGATAATGAGGAGAGAATGACGCAAATGTTTCTAAGAGGTTTGAAACCTGAGATACGTCAATATCTTATCTCTTATAAACTGTGTTTGTATTTAGATATTTTTAATAGGGCTCAGTTATTGGAGCGCGATAATGAGTCAACCCAACCAAAAGAGAGCAGTCGGCAAAATGATAGTACTAGTGATAGCAGTCATCGAAGCGGTGACAATAAGCGTGGAGGGAATCAACATGCCAGAAATGGTAACCACTTCGGTGGTAATCATGGTCAAAATAATAAGAATGGACATTTCAAGAAGAGAAGATTCAACAATGATGGAAAGACATCAGCACCAGCACCTGTTGTTAAGGAAGGAGAACGACCACCTCTCATATGCTTCAAATGCGGAGGGGAGGGACACATCAGTCCAAACTGCGCGATGCCATCCAAAGCATGTTATAATTGTGGAAGAAAAGGTCACCTAGCCCAATTTTGTCGTTCACCGAAGATAAGTTCAGCTAGGATGGAGGCACCAAAGGACGCCCCAGAAAAGTCAAAGTCGATAGTATGAGGAGGCGTTTGTCGTGACCTCCCAGAAAGCAAGGAACCCGAATGAGGTCATCACGGGTAAGCTTATCATAAACTCTAGCAAAGTATATACCTTATTTGATACCGGTTCTACCCATTCTTTTATTTCTCCTACTTGCGCTCAACATTTAAATTTGACTCCGGAGAAATTAGACTTTGACTTATTTGTTGAAACTCCATTGGGAGAAACCTTCATTACATCCACTGTTTATAAGTCTTGTTTGGTTCAAATCGGTACCCTCACATTACCGTCAATCTTATTTCATTGAAAATACTTGCATTTGATGTAATTCTAGGGATTGATTGGTTAACTACTCATCATGCAAAAATTGATTGTTTTAAGTAAGGTTGTTAGCTTTCATATTCCTAATCAACCTATTATGCGAATTCAAGCAACCAAACCATTAAAATCAATCTTTGTCATCTCAAGCCATAAAGCTATTCATTTATTAAAAAGCGGATGTCAAGCTTTCATAGCTCATGTCACGGATCTAAACAAAAATACGCCGCTTTTGAATGATATTTCTATTGTTAATGAATTTCTAACGTATTCCCTAAAGAACTTCTGGCCTACCCCAGTGTGAAATTAAATTTTGTATCGACCTTGGTGAACAGATACAAAACCCATTTCCAAAGCCCCATATCAAATGGCTCCTATTGAACTTCAGGAGTTAAAGACCCAACTACAGGAATTTTTAGACATTGGCTTTATTCGTCCTAGTTCTTCTCCTTGGGGTGCTCCTGTTCTATTCGTGAAGAAGAAAGATGGGAGTATGCGACTTTGTATTGATTATCGGGAGTTGAATCATGTCACCATCAAAAATAGGTACCCATTGCCATGTATTAATGACCTGTTTGACCAATTGCAAGGCGCCAAATTCTTTTCAAAGATTGATCTTCGTTCTGGATATCACCAATTGAAGATTAGAACCGATGACATTCTAAAGATGGCTTTCAAAACTCGGTATGAGCATTATGAATTCCTAGTTATGTCTTTTGGATTGACTAATGCTCCTGGTGCCTTCATGGATATGATGAACCGAGTATTCAAGGAATATTTGGATCACTTTGTGGTCGTCTTTATTGATAACATCCTTATTTATTCTAAAAGCCGTGAAGATCATAAGCAACACTTGAGGCTGATACTCCAAAAGCTTCGTGAATATAATCTTTATGCCAAGTTAAAGAAATGTGAGTTCTGGCTTGAGGAAGTAGCATTCCTTGGGCACGTGGTATCAAGTTATGGAATATCTGTTGACCCAGTAAAGATTGAAGCTATTCAAAGCTGGGAGAAACCTAAATCAGTGACTGAAGTACGTAGCTTTCTCGGCTTAGCTGGTTATTATCGGAGATTCGTAGAAGGGTTTTCTCGAATCGCTACTCCCATAACTCAGCTGACTCGGAAAGATACAAAATTCGATTGGAGCGAGGAATGTGAGAAGAGTTTTCAAGAACTCAAGAGAAGACTCATTTCAGCACCTGTTTTGACAATACCATCTGGCTCGGAGGGATTTGTCATATATAGTGATGCTTCAGGCAAAGGGTTAGGATGTGTTCTCATGCAACATGGGAAAGTCATAGCCTATGCCTCTCGACAACTCAAAGAATATGAGAGGAATTATCCTACTCATGATCTAGAGTTGGCAGCAGTCGTTTTTGCACTAAAGATTTGGAGGCATTACTTGTATGGGGAAAAAGTGGAGATCTTTATGGATCATAAAAGCCTCAAATATTTCTTCACTCAAAAGGAACTCAACATGCGACAACGACGTTGGCTTGAACTATTGAAAGATTATGATCATATCATCCAATACCATCCTGGAAAAGCAAACGTGGTAGCTGATGCATTGAGTAGAAGATCATATGCGGGTACAAGTGCGATATTGTCAACACAAAGGCCCATTTTGTATGACTTGCAAAGGATGGAGATAGAGATAAAGACTCCAGGGACCCACGTGATGATGGCGAATATACGAGTAGAACCGACTTTAATCGACAAAGTTAAAGCTGCTCAAGCTATAGACCTGGAGCTGATGCATATGAGGAAGAAAGTACAATAAGGTGTTATGCCGGAAGCAAGAATCGATGAAGAAGGAATACTTCGAGTCAACTCCAGACTTTGTGTTCCTAACGATCCTGAGTTAAAGTATAAAATCATGATGGAGGCGCACAACACACCGTTTGCAATCCATCCTAGGAGTACCAAAATGTATCATGATCTTTGACATACATTTTGGTGGGGCAATATGAAAGAGAGATAGATATTTGTTTATCTCAAGGTGTTTAACTTATCAACGAGTCAAGGCAGAGCATCAAGTACCAAAAGGTCCATTACAACCACTTGAAATTCCAGAATGGAAGTGGGAGCACATTACTATGGATTTCGTTATTGGTCTTCCCAAGGTTTCTCAAGGCATAGATGCAATTTGGGTCATTGTTGATAGATTGACCAAATCTGCTCATTTCTTACCTATCCAAAAACTTATACACTTGAACGTCTTGCTCATATATACATAAACGAGGTTGTAAGATTGCATGGTATGCCAGTATCCATAGTTTCTGATCGAGACCCAAGATTCACTTCACAATTTTGGGTTAGTTTGCAAAAAGCTATGGGCATGGATTTACGATTTAGTTCAGCATATCATCCTCAAACGGATGGACAATTAGAGAGGACTATTCAAACTCTTAAAGATTTATTAAGACTGTGTCCTTGACTTCAAGGGAAGTTGGGACAAGTTCTTACCATTGGTGGAGTTTTCCTACAACAATAGTTATCAAGCAAGTATTGGCATGGCTCCATTCGAGGCGTTGTATGGAAGAAAGTGTCATTCTCTAGTATGCTGGGATGAGGTGGGTGAAACAACGTTGTTGGGATCGAAGTTGGTACATATGACTACGAAAAAGATTCAAATGATCCGACAACGTATAAAAACCTCACAAGATCGACAAAAGAGTTATGTTGATCTTCATCGAAAGGACGTGGAATTCGATATTGGAGATCATGTGTTATTACGTGTTGCTCCATGGAAAGGAGTTACGAGATTTAGAAAGAGAGTGAAGCTCAATCCTCTATTCATTGGTCCATTTTTAATCCTCGATCGAGTAGGGACTGTAGCCTGTAGACTTTCTTTATCGCCAAGTATGTCTCGTGTTCATAACGTTTTTCATATATCTATGTTACGTAAATATATGAAAGACCCGAACCACATTATTGAGTTAGAACCGGACGAAATAGCGAAAGATTTAACGTATGAAGAGGTTCCTGTTCAAATCTTGGATAAGAAGGAACATATTCTACGCTCCAAGATTATACCTCAAGTCAAAGTTTTATGGAGGAACCACGATGTTGAGGAAATGACCTGGGAGTTAGAATCTGAAATAAAATCAAGGTATCCTTACCTCTTTGACATACCAGGTACATACCCTAATTTCGAGGGCGAAATTTCATAAGAAGGGGAGATTGTAAGACCCCAACTTTTATGAATAAAAATGAATTTTCTATAAATATCATTTTTGAATATTATAGAATAAATGTGATATAATGTTATAGTTATGGGTAATATTTATAAATTTTGCAAAGTACGCAAGTTGTTATATAATATTCGATTGGTCGAGGAATATTCGTTTTAACGGGGAATATTAAATTTACGGCAAGCACAATCATTAGTGGACCCCAGCAAATGTAATTTTGCCGGATTGAGAAAGCGACAAAAAATATTTTATTGAAAATAATGGCGGAAGTTTTACTGAATTATCTTGTTGAACTACTCGGTAGTAAAAGTACGATGTCTGGCGTGGTTGCGTGGTAGCACACAGTATTGATTATTGATGCTTACGTGAGAAGTCATTCGGTTTTATTCAATTATTATCGATATTTTATATATTATTAAATCAATAATTGAGATGACAGAGTTATTAATATTATTATTTGCAATATTAACGATGTCTAGAAGTTACGCCGAGGACGGGTTTGGTCACCTAATTGCGCATCGATAGGAGAAATCCTTATTGAAAGCCCCCTCTTTCACTCGGGAACAACACGGTCGATTAATAGTGTGAATAATAATAATGATGATGAAGTTTTGTTTTATTAGTATTATTAATGTAATAAAACATAAAGATTTTATATAAAGCAGAATACTTTTATAAAGTTATTCGTTTTATTAGGCTAATAGTAAAATCTTTTTATATAATATGAATACTTTTATAAAGTTATACATTTTATTAGACAATAATTAGAATATATTATATTTTATTATGCATAGTGTTTGCATAGTGCCTGCATAGTATTTGCATAGTAAAATCTTTTTATATAAAACAGAATACTTTTATAAAGTTATTCGTTTTATTAGATTATAAATAGAATATATTATATTTTATTGTAAACCAATCTGGACCATCCGTTTAAAGTAAATTAATCTGGACCGTTCAGGGATTGCTTACTATTCAGTCCATTCTTCTATAAATAGAAGCTCATTCCTTCATTATTTCTTACAAATTCACGGAAACTCTAGAGAGAGAAACTATAGAGAGAAAGAATAAAAGTATTCTGCTACTTCACTACTCCGATATCAAGTTTCTTTTACGGTAAGGGGTATTATTTCTTTTGCATTCATGAAGAGAACTTACATTATTCCATTCTTTATTATTACATTGGAATAACTTTGTATCTGTGAGCTACCCTATACTTGGTGAAATTCTTCTATTATTTGATTCTTTATTATCCTATTAGAATATCCTGTATGTACGCTTTATGTAGGACTGGTTAAAAGTCTATTATTAATACATTGGAATATATCCATGCACATGCGTTTTTCATCTGGACTGGTTCAAAATCTTTATTATTACATTGGAACATCACAGCCGGTGCGTAATTGTGCTCGACACGGTTTTCGTTATTTTTTATTACTGTTGGAATAACTTTTAATACACGAGAAATCTGCATGCATGGTGATTTCTTTTGTTATTCCATTCTTTATCATACTCGGTTGGTTAAAGTTTTAACTTCTATACTCCATGAAATTAGTGGAATATCCTTGATATTTGCGCTTCATCTAGTATCTTTTCATGAAAATATTCTTCGAGCATTCTTGAATTTTACTCTCAAAAGAAGTATCATGTTGACAATTTGGACGTTATTAGTTCCTGAATAAATTAATTCTTGAACTTGTTTTATTGAATTCTTATATCATTGTCATCATCCTCATGTTTATATTTTTTTTGAAATATATGTGGCCTGTAGTGCATTGATGGACTTGGTATGATTATGACCAGGGATTATTCGGTGTAATCATGACTGTAATGTTACAAATGATGTGGTAAAAGTCCTCATTGGCCCGTAGTGCATTGATGGACAGTTATTGGCATGATCATGACCATTGATGAATACACGAATATCCTTGGCCCGTAGTGCATGGATAATTTGTGGTCGTGATACTAATGAATATCCTTGGCGTAGTAGATGCGGGGATGATGTGGATTATTTATTATTAAGTTGAGTCCCAACAATAAAAGTGATGAAAACCTTTTAAATCATAAAAGATAGTAGATTTTATTCTCTACTTGACTCTTTTAATGGATTTCTTGTTCATTCTGATTAAACTTGATGTCTATTATATTTTATCGAGTATAACATTGTTGAAGACTAATGCATTATCTTAGTCATAATATTTCTTCTTTGGGCTAGTTGAGCTCACCCTTTCTTTCCTTTATTCTCTTTGAAATGAGAAATGTAGGGACTAGTCGGGGAGCGGAGTGACGGTCAGAGATGGTGTCTTAGTAGTCCTCACTATTCTATAACATAGTGTGATAATAAATGTAATGAGGACTTATTCTGAGAGTAGATATTGTCTAGAAGATAATATTTGTATTAAAACTCATAGCTCTTGTTGTATATTTAAGATTGTATTTGTATTATGTACCATGTATTTGGCGACTCAGAATAGGTGATGTATACCTATTTTGGGGGCGTCACAAATTCTTCCTTAACAACTTGAAGATGGGCTCACAGGTTGCTGTGAGTTGGGAAATGAATCAGCTGATGAAGTTAATTCTTCCCAGAAATCCCCGTATTTCCCTATCTGTCTGGGGCACGGGCATCTCAGTGATGGCTTGAATTTTAGCCAGATCCAACTCAATACCTTTGTGGCTCACTAGAAAACCCAGCAACTTACCTGACTTGACACCAAAGGCGTACTTGGTTAGATTTAGCTTTAAGTTATACTTGCGCAACCGGTTGAAGAGCTTTTTGAGATGGTATATGTTGTCTTCTTCCCTTCGGGCTTTGACAATGATGTCATCCACATAGACTTCAATTTCTCTGTGCATTAAATCATGGAAAAAAGCCATCATGGCTCGCTGATAGGTAGCTCTGACATTGATGAGGACGAATATCAACCATCAGTAGAAGAAGGTTCCCCAAGGAGTGATGAATGATGTCTTCTCTCCGTCATCTTCAGCAACCATGATTTGATGGTACCCAGCAAAGCACTCAACAATGGAGTACATGTCATACTAAGCTGTATTGTTAATGAGTATGTAGATAAATGGTATCGGGAAGTTGTCTTTGAGATAAGATTTGTTCAAATTCCTGTAATCCACACATACTCATACCTTTCTTCCGGGTTTATGTATGGGAACTATGTTGAATAGCCACTCAGGGTATGTTGATACCATGATGATGTCGACTTTGAATTGTATCACAATTTCTTCCTTAACTTTCAAACTCCACTCAGGTTTTAATCGCCTGAGCTTCTGTTTGACTAGCTTGAATCCCTCTTGTCGACGACGGGAATTTTACTGTCCCTTTTCTATTCATGTCTTTTGGTGTTCTCATGTTAGGTGAGATTTATTTGAAAAAATAACTTGTGAAAAGGTCCGACATGTATATGTCGACGATTGGACAGTAAGAGTCGCCAATTGGTATTTTTAAATGGTTGCACCAACTCAACCAAGAAAAGGTTTGCACATTGACCTAGTGATGTGACACTATTTAACAGGTCTGTGAAATCGAGATTTGTTAGGGTCCGGGGGCTTGATTATACAGTGCAAAGATGTTAGGCACCCCCCGACATCCGTGTTACCATGGTGACCGCCAATTTTCAATTAAATTATTATATGAATATGTGTGTGTGTGTGTGTGTATGTATGTGTCAATATGCAATTATCTGGAAGTAGTGTTATGCCTCGTTTGCACCTATATACAAAGGGTTTGAATTTTGTATAAAAGTTCAATTTTAACAAGATATAGCAATGATGTTTTGTAAAAGAGGTTTTTCAAACCCTTATGCTCAATAGTAATTGAGGCCTTTGATACTTCCATTTTATTATGTGTTCGGCTTGATTTCTTTTATTTTTGAGATGTGAGGCATCTTCGAGAAAATAAGGTATATAGCAGTGCCAAACTCCTTGTGGGCATGAGAGTCATCTAAGGAAATTCAAACACCATAAATAATGTACAAACTGATTACAGCCGAAAATGTCCATCACGAGAACCTAATCTAGATTCAGGAGACTGAATCTGTGATCACGTGATTCCTAGACTCACATGATGTAGCAGTTTGTATGAAAGCTGTAAGCAGTTATATATATATATATATACAGATAATCAACCACTACGAAGAGAACTTCATGGGGGGGACTAGAAATGTAAATATATAAAAGCGGTAAATATATATATATATATATAAATGATTAACTACCACGAAGCAACTCCATGGGGGATCAGAAATGAAAATAAGGTAGTAAAGACGATCAACCGCCACGAAGTAAACTCCAGGTGGGACTGAATGTAAAGAAAGCAGTAAATAATGATCAACCACCACGAAGTAAACTCCAGGCGGGACTGAATTTAAATAAAGTAGTAAAAGGCCACGAAGTAAACTCCAGGCCTGATAGAAATGTATATATATATATATATATATATATATATATATATATATATATATGATAAACTTTTGAGATAGTATATCCAGGCTCAACCAAATAGAGTTTGATGGTAATAATCTATATATATATATATGGACTAACATTATCGAGTTATGCTTCGATTGAGCCTGGACTCACGTCTGGAGCTTTTATTGCTTATATATATATATACAAAAAGAAAATAAAAAGCCACGGACTGAAGTCCAGACATACACACGCAACACGACTCTCAACGTAAAGAACGGTGTGTGCACATAAGTGGAGAAAGGCTTTAAGAAGTGTGAGAAGGCTTATAGTGGACTGCCAAAAGAGACTTGAATAGCTTTAAATGGATGAGCATTTCGTTCCCACCAGGAAAATACATCAAAATATAAGCTCACAAGTGTTTGAAATGAGAAAGCACTCAATTTATAGTGTATACAGAGCAAATTGGATAGGGCTTCCTCGCCTTTTCTCCTATTAAAATGGCCACCCTAAGCCCTCTATTTATAGAGGGGGGGAGCCGCAGGTACACCTGCGGCTGCCCGGGTTTCCCTGAGCAATGTGGGTCCCGCCATCTCGGAGTATGTGCACTCAAACAACGGGTTGTTCGCTCGAACCTTCATAACTTTTAATCCGGGAGTCCGATGGAAGCGTGCCATACCATTCCAGAAAGCTCTTTCCGAGAGCTATGCAATGACATAGGATTTTCCCTTTTTGATTCTAGGAAGATGGGTCCACAATCAAAATAGCATTTTTGGGTCTCCGTCAGGCAGTCCGTTGAGCTGTTTTGCGTAGTTTGCGCTCGAAAGTTAAGATATGGTTGTCGTGGGACTTCTTTTAAAGAAATTTGAGTTGAAATCAGTGTATAATATTTGATTTGAAGTTGAGTTGGCAAAATGACCATTTTGCTCCTCTCGGGGTTATCTCCAGTTTTTGCACAGTTGTAGCACTCTTTTCTCAGGGTTATCTCTGAGATTGCTATGCTGTTGACTCTGAATGTCCTCAGGGTTATCTCTAAGGTTGGCTTGACCTCCCGGGGTTTACTCCGGGCATTAAACTTGATCTCCCAGGGTTATCTTCAGGGTTGGAACTAACTTTCCTGGGGTTATATCTGGGGTTAGAAACTGATTTCTCGGGGTTATCTCCGGGGTTGGAATTGATGTTGTGGTCCTACAGGGTTATCCCTAGAGTTTGAAAAAGACATTTTTGCCCTCCTGCATAGTTAGTAATAGGAAAATGAAATTTTGAGTGTCTATAGATGCCCCTCTTTATCATGTTCATGCAATGCAATTGAATGGACATGATAAAAGTTACTAGACACTTGAAATATGACAAGATATATTTAATGATGCAAATTGCAATGTAATGAATGTTATGATAAATGTTAAAATTTTTCTGTACATCGCACTTCGCACTTCGCTTTTGGTCAATCACATTTCACAACTCGCACATCACATTTCGTATATCGCAAATTGCAAGTCGCACTTCGCACATAGTAAATTTCTTTACCTTTACCGCTTTACATAAAAAATGGTTTGGCTTTTTATCGGTGTTGCCGATGCCTATTTGATGAAGAGAAATTGAGATGTTTTTTATATATCTACTTGGGATGATGTTCTGAAATCATCGAACCTTCCCAATGTATATGCTGGCAGTTTACAATGGTGCCTACCTTGATGTCAGTTTGACAATGGATCCTACCTTGCTGCTGGTAGTTAAATATACCGACATTGCCAATCTATTTCGATTCCCACTCGAACGGTGGTATACAAAGCTTTCATCGCTGAACTGTCTTGATGTTACGCTTATTTGATGCCAATTGTTTAGAATACCAGATCTTTCGATACCTTCGCTAATGCAATATTCAAAGGTTTGCTTCACCAGACTCTGCCTAATGTTACTCTTTTCTGAGGTGATTTGAAGTTTCTTTTCGTTGTTGGGTGCTTGTGCCCCATTTCCTTGTGTTTTTGATTTGCAACTCAGCTGTACTGATGACCTGAGTGCCGCTAACATCCCTGGAGGGTGAAACTCATTCTTTTACTGCCTATCTTTGAACTTTGGTGTAGAGGCCTCAACTTGTGAGGACTTGACGTAGGTTAACATGTTTGATGGTGTAGATTTCATTCGCTAGAGCTTTCGTCGTTGGCCTTCTGCTCCCGAGTTAAGAACTTTCTTGAGAATTTTCCCCTTCTTTTACAGGGGCACGCTTATGTTGCCATGATTTATTTCAGGAATTCTCCCCTTTAGGATTGTTGATAAATGACCTAGTATTGAGTTGTTGCTATTTCCGAGATTGCCCCAGTCTTGTTGTAAAAGTCCCAATATCGGGTTGTCACCAATTTTGAAATTGCTCCAGCCTTTCTCGTTGTTTGGGATAGTTTCTTTGATAGATGAGCTGATAAGATGCTGAGATCGCAAGAGGTTTTTACCTTTGTACCATATGGTGAACAGGTAATGGATTTTGGTTTTGATGACCTCAATCATTGTTTCTGACGATTTTCTTCTGATTTGATGAAGACTTGTGATTGAGGGTATCGGCTCTTTGAAGGCCCTTGCTGCTGGTTGTCTTAGTGTATCGTTGTTTCTTCCTTTCTAGGATTTATGCCAGATTTGATGGAATGACATTGCAGTGTTATTGTGTCTTCTTAACATGGGTCGCTGACTTGGAGGGTCTTTATTGGGCGTATACTTGGGATTGATATTTGGGTTTGGATGTTTCTTTTGAGGGTCAGACCGCACCACTGATGGCTGCCTACGTACTCCCATTGATGAGGGGAGATCAGGTCTTTCGTAGTTCAGGCCTGATGAGCTGAAACCTGACTGATTTGATTTTTGATTTTTGATTTTTCTTTTTTCTTTTTTCTTTTTTTTCTTTTTCTTTTTCTTTTCTTTTCTTTTTTTTCTTTTTCTTTTTCTTTTTCTTTTTCTTTTCTTTTCTTCTTTTCTTTTTTTTATTTTTTTTAACATTTAGATGCATGGAAAATAAAAGGCATACTGCGAAGAAAGTGACACCGTCCCAACATCTCTTGGAACTCACAACTATATCCTCTAGATCTACACCTTCTTTGTTAGTTGAGGCTTGATAGTCCAGTTGTCAGTGGTTGTGTTGCCTTCAAGGCTCGCGATGGAGGGTAACTCTTGATTCTGAATATCTTCACTTATAGCCATAACTTGATCGCTTCCTGATTTAATACATTCCTAAGGGACACTCGAACTGGACCCATCGCAAAAATGTATGAACTCCTGATTCATTAATGGGTTGGTTTCCCCGATAACCTCACCACCTTTTCCTTCATTTGTTCCTTGAACTTTTTCTTAGACTTGAGAGGATTCGACCATAAAATCTCCCTCGAACTGTTGTCACATTTCTTGCAAAGAACATTCCTTTTTGGCTTCTTCTTCCTTGGAAATGATCAGTATTTCCTCCTCATCTTCCAGGATGATAAAATCAGGAACGTGGTTGCTATCTTTGGACCACAGGATGTTTGATGTTGGTGGAGGAATCTCCCTTGGGGATTCCCTTGTCTCCTCTATCATTCCTTGCATTAGGATCAGTCCACCTTGTGTTTTGCCAGAATTGGTGCTCATAGCCTTCACCTCCTCTGAACTGCCTGTCTTAAGTGGACATATCAAGCTTTTTATTTCTTTTTCGCCTTTTCGGGTCATGAGGAATACTATCTTTAGCTCTTCCTTTTCAATGAGATCCTGGATTTTATGTCGCAAAGACCAGCATTCCTCAGTCGCATGTCCAAGTGAGTGAGAATGATAGAGACACATCTTGGTGGAATCATAATTCTTTATCCTAGGATTTATAGGAGGCAGCAACTTAGTAATCCTTCCTTCGCTTATTAGAAAGTGTAGCATTTCTTCATTTGATTTGTTCAAAGGGGTGAATTTTTGGACTCTTTTGGAGGTTGTTTGATCTTTCTTCTTTGAGAATTTGTATTCCCCTGAACTATTTTTCCGTTGGCGAGATCTTCTAGCAATTTTATCATCCCCCTTTTCTTTTCCTTTCAGCCTACTTTGATCTTCTTCATTTAGCTGGCTCATCCTAGAGAGATATGGGTTTGCATTATGGTTAACCTCTTTTTTCTCTTGGCTTTCTGATAGTTGAGTGAAAAACTATCTTGTTTCCTGATGTTGGCGCACTATTAACTTAGCTAGCAGATTTACTTGATTTTGGATCGTCTCTAATTTTTGCATTACTGTCATACCCTTCTTCGAGTTTTTCCACTCTAGGACATTTGTTCGGTGCCTTTGGGGATATTCTTCAATCCTTTGTATGTATTTATGATTTGGATACATTTTAGCACTTCCTGAACCGATCATGTTTACTTCCTCCGTATCATACTGCAGCGGAAGGTTGGTATAGACATTTTGTTGGTCAGGTTGTTAGACAACAATACTGCCATTTTCGATCAAATTTTGAATTTTATACTTTAAGGACCAACAATCTTGTGTATCGTGTCCTGGACACCCTGAGTGGTAAGCACATCTTTGGCTTAGATTGTATCTTTTTCTCCCTGGTTCTAGAGGTGGAGCCAGTTCGGTAATTTTCTTGTGATCCATTAATATCGTTAATACATTTTCAAGGGAATCGCCTAGTGGAGTGAACACCCAATTTTCCGTTCTTTTAAATCTTCTTTTTCTATCATGACATTGGTTGAATGTAGCCTGTTGTTGAAATGGCAGATTATCTTACTTTTTCCAAATGGGGGGACTGTAGGTTGGTCTCCTAGCATGCCCTTGTGAAACAAGGGATACATCTTCATTGCCTTTATCGGGTACCCCCTTGGGATTGCTCGCATATTTGCCAGTCTGTATATGTTTGGCGACTATTTCCAAGGCAGTGAAGTCTTTACTCTTGCCTACCTTTAGGCCCATCTCTGTCATTTCGTCGTGTTTGATCATTTCTGAGAATGGCTTTCCTATGCCTGCTAGGATCCTCTCATAGTAAGGAGCTTCTTGGGTATCAATAAATGCCATTACCATATCAGTTTTTGTCATTGATGGAATGACTTGCATTGCTAGATGTCTCCACCTTTGGGCATATTCTCGAAAAGATTCAGTACTTTACTTTTTTACTTTAGTCACTTGGTATCGATTCGGTGCCATTTGTGACTGAAAACTGTACTGATTTAGAAAGGCGTGGGCCAATTCTTCCCAGTTCTGGATTTTGGCATTATCAAGTCAGGCATACCAGGATTTTGCCTCTCCAGTGAGACTCTTTAGAAAAAGTTTCATTCTGAGGCTTTCATCTTTAGCATAAGACCCCAGTTCGCCAACATATACTTTTAGGTGCATATAGGGATCGCCTGCCCCATTGTACTTTTCAAACTCTAAGACTTTGAATTTGTTAGGATATCGAGCCCCTGGGAATATGTAGAGATCTGAATAGGTGACACTACCATAGTTTACAGTCCCTTTGATTGACTAAATAGTTTCCTCCATTTATTGGACTTTCTTTCTTATATCCCCAGTTTCTCGATCATCCTTGAGTTTTGTGATTTTAGGGGTTTTGTTGATTCCTTTATTGGAATGAGGTTCAGGTATCTGGGTTTCCATCTTTTTGCCAATACCCTAACTGCCCCCTGGTGTGAATAACTCTGATTGAGTAGGGATTGTCTTTCCCCTATTATTTTTACTTTGATCTTTTAGAAAGACATCCAATTCTGCTATCTGATTCCTTAATCCTTTAAACTCCTCTCTAGAGACAGGAGTAGGATCAGGTGGAGCACTTGTAGCCTTGTCTTACGTAGTTTAGTCTTAGGAAATGTATAAATGTTACATGTTATGGGATGAATCCATTTCAGGAGTATTATCCTACAAAACAGATGTTAGCTATTTGTAAGACAGGATAGCATGTCAGTTTTAATATGCATGTACACATATTCCTTCATATTTTCCATTACATTGAGATTGACATGGAATGAAATTACAAGTAATTGAATTTATAAGTAATTAAAATGGGAAAGTATGAAGGGACTTCCCTCCGCGTTTGGTTTATCAAAGGCTGACTTATCTTAGGTTACTCTCGCAGCTTTTTGGCATGAAGGTTCCAAGATTATCAAAATTTAATTGATGGGAAGTTAATCCGATCTATCAATTGGAGCGAATCTGGGTGGTGCCTTTCCTGGGCCTCGTTGGAATTAGTCTCCCTACGAGTCTAGTAATCAAACACTGACAGGATAGCCTCCTAGTTGAGGGACCACACAATATACATTCACAACATGTTTCACCGTTATAGAAATGATGACATGTGCGAAGCACTTTAATATCACAAACAGATATAGTGCAAAGCACTAAGTGCAGTAAGTAAATGCATTCGTAGACATTTTAAATGTAAATGCAACATCCACAAACAAGAAGATAAAAGTTTTGAAAAGTTTGTAATAGCGACTTAAGCCCTCTTATTGGAAGTCCCTAGCAGAGTCGCCACCTATCGACGACGAGATTTTTACTGTCCCTTTTCTGTTCTTGTCTTTTGGTGTTCTCATGTTAGGTGAAATTTGTTTGAAAAAACAAGTTATGAAAAGGTCCGACATGTATATGTCGACGATTAGACTGTAAGAGTCGCCAATTGGTATTTTTAAATGGTTGCACCAACTCAACCGAGAAAAGGTTTGCATATTCCTAGTGATGTGACACCATTTAACAAGTCTGTGAAACCGAGATTTGTTAGGGTCTGAGGGCTTGATTATGCGGAGGGAAGGTGTTAGGCACCCTCTGACATCCGTGTTACCATGGTGACCGCCACTTTTCAATTAAACTGTTATATGAATGTGTGTGTGTGGGGGGAGGGGGTCAATGTGCAATTATCTGGAAGTAGTGTTATGCCTCATTTGCACCTATATACAAAGGGTTTGAATTTTGTATAAAAGTTCAATTTTAACAAGATATAGCAATGATGTTTTGTAAAAGAGGTTTTTCAAACCCTTATGCTCAATAGTAATTGAGGCCTTTGATACTTCCATTTTATTATGTGTTCGGCTTGATTTCTTTTATTTTCGAGATGCGAGGTTATACATTTGGAAGAAGAACTGACAACCCAAGAATTACTCGTGAACATGGCAGAGAACGAACAGAAATCACTTAGGGATTCATACGCCAAATGTCACGGATTTCTGATCAAGTATTAAGAGGCCGTAATCAATGCGAGCAGTTTGAGATAAAGCGGGATCAATTCGGATGCTTCTGAATACATGCGGTTTGGGGGTAATTCGATAGGCGATCCTAATGAACATATCTTGAGTTTCTTGGAAGTTTGCGATACCTTCAAATTTAACAATGTATCGGAAGACGCTTATAAGGTTGAGGATGTTCCGTTTACTTTAAAAGATAAAGCCAACGGTGGTTACATTCCTTGCCTCTGGGTCAATCACCACATGGGATGACTTAGCTCAAAAATTTTAGCTAAGTTCTTCCCACCAAATAATCGGCAAAACTACGGAATGACATTCATTACTCGCACAACTTGACTTGAGTCGAATCGTTATATGAGGCGTGGGAAAGGTTTAAGGATATGTCTCGTAAGTGCCCTCATCATGGAATCCCATGATGGATGCAATTAGGGATATTTTGTGATGGTTTGCACGCATCCACGAGGTCTAGTATTGATGCAAAGCAATGGAGGAGCGATTATGTCCAAAAATTTTGATGAGGCATATCAATTGTTAGAAACAATGGCCACCAACAACTATCGATTGGCCCATGACGAGGACCAACCATCCAAAAGCATCAAGGAAATATGAAGTGGGCGCGCTTAATGACATTAAACAAAGACAAGTGATCGCAATAGCTAAGCATATAGAAATATGGCGTCCACAAGCCATACAAAGAGTGGCGATGGTTTGTGAGTTGTGTCTTTGGGGTCATGCTACTGGATCAATGTGCCATAAATTCGGAATCAAGCCTGATTTAGAGGAAATTATAATATTTCAACTCAACCAGTATCCGACTCAAAATGCTTATACTCAGGTTGGAAGAATCATCCGGGGTTTTCATGGAGTAACAATCAAGCTATGACTCAACCACCTAGACAACAAAACACCTTGATTCCAAAATCAACCTCAACAACCGGAGAGGGTATCAAGTTGGGAAGCGACCTTGGAAAAATTTATTAGAGCCTCTGACAAAAAGAACGAGGAACAAGATAAGAAATTGAATCAATTAGATATGACTTTGCAAAGTCATGGGGCATCGTTAAAGAATCTAGAAAATCAATTGGGGCAAATAGCACATGCATTGAATACCCGTCCACTAGGAACGCTCCGAGTGATCTGTAAATAAATCAAGGCAGAAATGAGCACCGCAAGCGATAATCTTCTGAAGTGGGAAGGAGTTCCAAACGCAGTTAAGGAAAAGGAAAAGGGGATAACGCAACAACCGAAATAGAAGAAGTTGTGAAAGCAGGAAAGATAAAGAGGAAATAGGAGAGGAAAATGCAGGGTCATCTACAACAATGCCACCCATACCATATCCGCAGAGATTTTAGAAATCCAAGTTAGATAAGCGGTTTTAAGATTTTTGGATATTTTTAAAAATTGCATATCAACATCCCATTCACCAAGCTTTAGAACAAATGTCGAGATTACGCTAAGTTCATAAAGGATGTGCTATCAAAGAAAAGGCTGGGGATTTTGAAGCAGTTGATGCGCTCATAGAAGAATGTAAGCATAATTATTGAACAAGTTACCTCCTAAGTTGAAAGATCCGGTAGCTTTGCTATTAAAATGCGACATTGGTAATGGTTCGCGGGAAAAAGCATGTGATTTGGGGGCGATATTAATTTGATGCCATTATCGATTCTCTCGTCGATTCGGACTCCAAGCACCAAAACCGATAAATATCGGATTTCTTGTTCAAGAGCATCGATCGATTACATATCCACGAGGAATCGTTGAAGACGTATTAGTAAGGGTGGATAAATTCATCTTTCGGAGACTTTCGTTATCTTGGATTGTGAAGCGGATCTGGAACTTCCCATCATTCTCGGACGACCATTCTTATGACGAGGGAGAACGTTAATCGACGTGAAAAAGGAGAATTGACGATGAGAGTTGACGATCAACAAGTCACTTTTAATGTGTTTAAAGCAATGTCTTATCCGAAGGAAAAAGGTGAGTGTTTTGGGTGGATTTAATGAGGCGATAGTTAATCACAAGATTTGTGGTAATTACTCGGAGGATCCGATAGAATCCATGTTGGTTAGAAACGAGACAACGATAGTCTTGATGCGAGATGATGAGCGGTCAAATGGCTAGACACACCATCATTCTAGGAAAAGTAATCAACCATTCGACACCCTCGATGTGCCCAAAGCGGAAGGTAACAAGTGTAAACCCTCGATAGAAGAACCACCGGTGTTGGAATTAAAGCCACTCCCCTCTCATCTTGAATATGCTTATCTAGGGAAAGATTCGACTCTACCAGTTATTGTTTCGACAACGTTAAGCACACCCAAAAGAAAAATTACTTACTACGAGTTACTGCGCGAGTTCAAAACAGCGATTGGATGGACTATAGCGGACATTCGAGGTATTAGCCCATCTTTCTGTATGCATAAGATTTTAATGGAAGAGGGATCAAAACCAACCATTGAGATGCAAAGAAGGTTAAATCCCATTATGAAAGATGTGGTGAAGAAGGAAATTATAAAATGGTTGGATGCCGGTATTATCTACCCAATCTCAGACAGTTCATGGGTAAGTCCTGTACAGTGTGTACTTAGAAAAAGGGGCATATTTGTGGTAAAAAGCAAACGCATGAGCTCATCATCGACTAGAATATTACAGTCGGAGAGTATGTATGGATTACCTGTAAGTTGAATAAAGCCACACATGAGGATCACTTTCCCTTGCCGTTCATTGATCGGGATGTTGGACGAGGTTAAGCGGGACATCAATTCTCAATCGTCTGTTAGATGGATATTAAAGGTACAATCAAATTTCCATAGCGTATGGAAGATCAAGAAAAGACCACGTTCACATGTCCATATCAGTGCGTTTGCATTCCGGCGTATGTCCTTTGGTTTATGTAATCGCGTGAAGCAACCTTTCAACGTTGTATGATGGCAATCTTCTCCGATATGGTCGAACGAGAATTTAGAGGTGTTCATGGATGATTTCTCCGTGTTCGGTGATAGTTTTGACTCGTGTTTGAAGAATCGATCTTGGTGTTAAAAGATGTGTAGAGACTAACACGGTGCTTAAGCGGGAAAATGTCATTTTATGGTACAAGAAGGGGTTATTACGGGCCATAAGGTTTCCTTGATCCGGATTGGAGGTGGATAAGCGAAGATTGATACAATTGAGAAGCGCCTCCTCCTTCATCTGTAAAAGGCATTTGGAGCTTCTTGGGACATGCAGGTTCTATAGGCGCTTTATTAAAGATTTTTCAAAGATCTCAAACTCCTATGCTCACTCTTGGAGAAAGATATACCGTTTAAGATGGATCGGACATGCATCGAGGCATTTGAGGTATTAAAGAAGAAATTGGTCTGCACCAATCATCAGAAGCGCCTTGGATTGGTCTTTACTGAATTCGAATTGATGTGCGACGCTTGGTGATTACGCTTATGGGAGCCGTATTGGGACAACATCATGATAAGATTTTTCATACTATCTACTACTCTAGTAAGACATTGACGGATGCCCAGCTGAACTACACAACAACCAAAAAAGAATTACTTGCAGTGGTGTTTGCTTTTGACAAATTTAGAGCTTATCTCCTCAAGACTAAGGTAATTGTTCTACGGATCATTCAATTTATTAAATATCTGATTGAGAAGAAAGATGCTAAACCACGATTAATACGGTGGGTACTGTTGTTACAAGAATTTGACCTAGAGATCCGGGACAGAAAAGGTACGAAGAAAATCAAGTGGCGGATCATCATCTCGGTTGGAAAATAAAAGGAGCGTAAAAGAAGACAACTCGGTGATTAATGAAAAATTTCCGGATGAGCAACCTATTAGGGTAACTACCATATTGCCTTGGTATCGACTATGTCAACTATGTGGTTGCCAAGGTGTTACCACCGGATTTGACCTCACAACAACGAAAAGAAGTTTCTCCACGATGTGAAGCAATACTTTTGGGATGAACCATTTCATTTTAAAGCATATGCGAGATCAAATGATAAGGCGTTGTGTACCTCACAAAGAAATGGATAGTATATTAGGCCACGCATCACTCCTCGATTACGGAGGTCATTATTCCGATGATCGAGCAATGACCCAAAGTACTACAATCGGGATTTTTTCGCCGTCTTTATTCAAAGATGCTTATCTCTTTGTCTTTGAAATGCGATCGATGCCAACGCCAGCGTAGGTAATATCTCCAAGCGCAATGAAATGCCACTTAACACAATTCTAGAGGTGGGAACATTGACGTGTGGGGTATCGACTTTATGGGACCATTTCCATCTTCTCTTAATAATCATTACATCTTATTAGCGATTGATTATGTTTCCAAATGGGTAAAAGCCATCGTTACCCACGAATGATGCCAACGTTGTCACCCGATTTTAAAGAAGAACATTTTTACCAGATTTGGGACACCGAGGGCTATAATAAGTGATGAGGGAACTCACTTCTGTAACAAGCAGTTCACTAAATTGCTTGTAAAGTATGGAGTTCATCACAAAATTGCAGCTGCATATCACCCACAAACCAATAGCTGCCAGAGGTGTCGAATCGGGAAGTCAAGAGGATCCGGAAAAAGTAGTCAATCCAATCACGAAAAAGATTGGGCATTGCGTCTTGACGACGCTCTATGGGCCTATCGAGCAGCAGACAAAATCCGATCGGCATGTCCCCGTCTGAATGGTATTTGGAAAGGCATGTCATCTCCGGTCGAAAGCTAGAACACACGATTACACCTTTGGGCCATTCGAAATTAAATTTTGATCTAAAGCGACGGTGAGAAAAGGTTCTCTGCAGGTTGAACGAGATGGATGAATTACGGTTCAATGCCTACGAAAACGCTAAGCTCTACAAGGAGAAAGTCAAAAGCAGCACGATAAAAAATTCTCGATAGAACATTTGCAAGCCATCAAGTCCCCTCTTTATTCAACTCACGCTTGCGTCTATTTCTGGAAAATTGAAATCCGGTGGTAAGGCCATTTGTAGTTATATATGTCACTCCACTGCGGAAACATTGAGGTTGAGGAACCGAACTCAAAGCGTACATTCAAGGTCAATGGTCAACGTATGAAACATTATTGGAGCGGACAATCGATAATCCTCACGCTACGGTCCCAAGACCTTCGACCCAGTGGACAACTGAACAACACCGAAAAGTCGGGCTGACGACTGTAAACCAAGCGCTTCTTGGGAGGCAACCCATTACGTTCCATAATTTTTTTCTCATTATTTAATTTTAGTTTTGTTAGATTTAAAATTTTCTTATTTTTACTTTTATCTTTCAGTAGTGAAGAATCCGAGTTTACTGAACTAACTCTTAAACTTGTCCATGTATGCACGCGTTACAGATGAATCACGGCGCCCGCGCCCCATCACTAAGGAATCCAGGTAGCCGGTATTTGTTTTTCGATTCAATCCTGACGCCCCGCTAGACCATCGAGCGATTTCGCCGTCCGGCGCCCGTGCGCTCCATGCAACTAAAACAGGCGCATTTTGCGTACTGAGATCAGTCGAACCTTGTAATTTAAACCCTCGACCATGCCTTCTAGCCCACCTTCCTTCCCCACGCCGGCACATCAGGTCAGTCACGCCTCACGCCCTCTCCATAGCACAAAGTCATTAAACTTTGGATAATTTTCTTCCACCCATCTACCACGCATCAATTACTTGATTCCACATTGATCGTCTGCGTCTTGTGTGCCAAATTCTACTCCTCCAAATTCTTTAAAGGTAGCAAAGGTATGATTTGATGTGTATTTCAACTATTGCGAATTAAGATGTTCTTCATTCATTATTCTTTTCATCCTGAAATCCAATAGAGCACATAGATAACGCATTCTTTGTTTGACGTACTCCTACACATGAGGTTCGTGTATGCTAAATGCATGGCATGAATAGACAGGGAATTAGTAATGGTTGTGAACAAGTTCTCAGTTGCTGCCTAGGTGTTTGACAAATTGTCTGACTCAATAATCATGTGCAACTTACATACTTGCCGTTTTCATGCCTCACCCCCACATGCGTACTCACACTCCGATTATTTTTTATACGCTTTCTATGCATCGCTATGCACACATTTATCCAACCGTGAATTCTTTCTGGCTAAAATATGAGTATGTTTTTATTTGCGAATTCTCGACATGGCATCCAAACGTCATCGGCTAATGAGGGTCGGGGCCGCCTCAACTTCACCTCCAAAATTTGACAAAGAGCGTTTTGTTAGTGTCGCATGCTCAAGAAACGCCATACCGCATGGCCACCCCCGCTCACTAGTCCCCGAACGTGGTCTCCATTCCGATCAAACCAAGGATGGAGAAATTGTGATGATGATTCTTTGAACAACCTGGTTCTCCTCACCAAATGACTGACATAGCGGTGATTGCAAAAGTGGTCAAAGAATTCTATGCCAACTTGCCCTAGCATGACCATTATGGGGTATTTGTCGGAGGTAAAAGCCGTGGAATTGATTGAGAGGATATCAATGGGTGCTATCAACTACCTTAGAGGGCCTTCATGATGAATATGCTCGCCTAGTGAGTGATGGGCGGACTATGAAAAGATTATTTGGGAGTTGTGTCAACAGGGCACTACTTGGTCCCCTCGCGTGAGCGTGGCAAGACATGACTTTCCCATTGTCTCACCTCGGTCTATATGGAAAGGCATGGTACGCCTTCATATGCGCTAAATTGATGCCCCGCGCACATGTGAGTCACGTCACCAAAGAAAGGGTTTGTCTTTATTATACTCCATCATACAAGGCCTAAGAATTGATGTCGGCCATCTTATTCAAAGAATCTATGCTCAGCGCATCTCATGGCGGGACTACCTGTGGGTTACCACATCCGCCATCGATCTGCGTCTTATGTGCTAAGTTTAGGGTCAAATGGAAATCGACAGAGATGATTCAAACTCCTATGCGTGTTGGACCACAACTTGATCAAAATCGTTATAAAAAGTGGTCCGGTGGGCGCTTAATCACCCTAGGGACCGGGTTTCATTATCCCCTGTTACGTCTCCACAAGCCCCACCACCTCGGGCTCCACCTACTTACGGCCCCTCATTGCGGCTCATCGAGGTGTGGTCCCCAAGTCGCCCAGGTGGGAGATAGATTTGGTTTTACAACATTGAGTCCCCAGAATGTGCGCTTATCTGAACGTCAAGACGTGATTTTCAAGTTTTAGTTGACCAATTTGTTGCTGAGAATCGCGTTGACCATCCAAACCCATCCAAGGCGTTCCACTTAGCCATGTCCCCTACGGCTCCAGATTCGCCAAGAGATTTCCCTCCGATCAAGAGATGAGCGAGGACGATGATGCTCCCCCAGAAGAATAAGTTCGTCAGGGAAGTCCTCTGTTTTATTTTGACTTATTTTTCGCATGAGGACATTTCTCTAGCTTAGTTTGGGGGTGGTTACGTTTTATTTTTAACAGTTGTAGTTTGTTATTAGTTTGTGGATTGATTATTAGTAAAGTTGCATTTAGGATTGCATGTTAATTCCAATTTTTGATAGTGCGTATATCTGGGGCCAATGATGAAAGTAGAATTGCATGAACGAGTCTAGTAAGGATTGTTGATTCAGTGATATGATTTCCGTGACTTGAATTGGATCTTTATCTATTTGACATTGATATTATAGGAAGGCACTTTGAAATAAAACGACCATGTTGGCTATGATAGTTTAAATGGTTAGATAATAGAGTTCTAAAGGAGGATTGCTAGTGATATGGAAGAACAATTTGAATAACTAGAGGAGACTGAATTCATGCATAAACTCGAGTTTGGGGGAAAACATTTGGAAAAAAAAAATGTTGAGTCTTGTGGTGGGTTGAGGGGAACCACTCCCCATAAACACAAGCGTGAGATGGAGCGTAAACGACTCACCAACCATAAAAATATATATATATATATATATATATATATATATATATATAATAATGATAATATCTGAGTGACTAGTCTTGTTTGGGGCTGTGTTACTTTGAGCAAAATGCACTAGAAGAGGTATCTTAAAACCTAGCTTCTAAGGTCTTATATGGTCCGGGAGTCGTTGGTGAAAGCTCGCTAAGGGGTAACATCGTTAGCCTAATGGGATGAGACATTGCACGATCATTTATGTAGAGTCAAAAAAAAAAAGAAAAAGTATTCTATTTTGACTTTTGAATTGGGTGAGTGTTTGAGTTCGGTAGAAACAAGTATATTTGATGAGTTCTCAAGTTCACCTTTGTATGATGCTTACTAAGAAAGTTATTATCTTTCATATTTTTTGTCTTTCATGGGTTAGCATGGTCGTGGACACACGCACACAATATCGATAATATGATTTAGATCCGTTGATTGTTGGGATATTGTTGATCTGTTTTTACATGATGAATTAGCATGTTTACGTGATTTTCTGAGGCATATGGATCTACGTGAGCTCTTGAATTACTAGAATTACGAACATATAAATATAAATAGTTTGCATATGCATGATGTTTAGTTTTGTTTTGTGATCTTATGTTTTGTCGCATGAGGACACGCAACGATTTAAGTTTGGGGGTATTTGATGAATGGGTAGTATACCCATAAATTGGATATATTTAGACTTAAATTATTGCATTCTTAAAGTATTTAGTAGTATTTTTATTGTGTTTATATCTTGTTTTTGCGATTTGGAAGTTGGAGGGCAATTATGGAATTTCAAGCATTTAATGGCAATCTGGTAATTTCAGAGAAGTCGGCAGCGGGCGCCTGAAATTATCTACCTACTGTGAAGGCACCGAGCCTCGGTGGCTTTGATTTGGATTAGCGTTTGACTTCTGGTTGGACTTAATTTGTCTATTAGGGGGCTAATGTAAAACCTAATTGGAGGAGGATTGGGGGAGGCTATAAAAAGAAACTAAGTGTTGAAATAAAAGGGGGGATTAATTTATTATTCTGCGGAGGATTCAACAAGTTCTTCCATTGAAGGTTACACAAGATTAATTGGAGATTCAGGATTGGCTACAGAGTTTCTTCTTTTTCTCCTTATTTTCAATTTGTAATTCTTTAAGGATGATTTGTCAACAATTAATGGTTCTTATTTCCGTGATGAACTAATTCTTTAATTAAGATTTCAATTGAACCTTTTATGATTATAAATTAGTTATTCTCTCATTCTAATTATTTATGTGGAAGTGGATTGTTTATCATGTTTTGATTCTATTGATTAATTATTTGGCCAATAATTACCGTGTTACTCTAGAAGGAATTGGGAAAGGAATTCTAGGGTTAGAACTATACATGATAACATGTGACTTAGTTATTTGCATGATAAATAATTAGGTTTGTGAATTGAATGGAAATATCATTCACCGCATGTAACATATAAGGAATTGGGATTGAAACGAGTTTAATTCAATTGTTTTGCATAGGAAGATAGCAAGATTAATCTGGATTAAATAAAAGTCAATTGATCACTTGGAAGAGGGCTTTTGGCATTTGAGAATTCCCGTTAACAATCCAAAGAACATAATAATTGGGATGGTTAGATAAGCGATTTATAGTTCATAATTGGGGATATTGAAGTCTTAATATTTACCTACGGAAGTCATTCACTCAAGTATTATCTTAGTTATTCTCTTATCTTAGTACAGTATCTTTACGTGTTTAATTTTGAGATTAATAATTCAGAAAATCACAATTTATCATTGTTTGAATAAAATTGAATTGATTTAGTATTAGTAGTTGAGATTTATTAATTAGAATTCCCTGTGGGAACGATACTCAACTTATCACTTTATTACTTGTTGACCGCGTATACTTGCGTGTTGTGTGTAACTAGATTTTACTCAACAATGACGATATCAGTTGACAAACCGATCATGTCTTTATGAGACCATGGAAACACATCCTAGAATTGGGTGAACAAAGAAACCATGTCATTCCTGTAAGACCCCAACTTTTATGAATAAAGATTTAATTTTCTCAAAATATCTTTTTGAATAATAAGGTGTGGATTTGATATAATGTTATAGTTATGGGTAATATATACAAATTTTGCAAAGTAAGCAAGTTGTCATAAAATATTCGTTTGGTCGGGGAATATTCATTTTATTAGGGAATATTCGTTCGACGACACAATCATTGGTGGACCCCACAACAGAATTACTGTCAGAGTTAGAAAACGACATAAATATCTTTTTATAAAAATAACGGCAAAAGTTTTACCGTTAATTATTGAAATACCCGGTGATAAAAGACAGTAATACGCGTGGTTGCATAGTAGCATATGGTATTGCACAGTATCTTTGATTATTGATGCTTACGTGAGAATTCACTTAGTTTTATTCAATTATTGCCACAGTAATTGCTGCATAGCATCTCATATTATTGATTCAATTATTGTCACAGTATCATCTGCACACTATTTTATATTATTAAATCAATAATTGAGACGATAAAGTTATTCATATTATTATTTGCATTATTGACAATGTCTAGAAAGTTCTATCGAGGAAAGGGGTTTGGTCACCTAATTGCTCGCCAATAAGGAGAAGTCCTTATCGTAAAGTCCCCTCTTTTCTGGGAATGATCTGGTTGTTAATATTGTGAGTTATAATATTAATGATGAATAAGTTCGTGTTGATTAAAGATAAGAATAATAATTGATAAGTGGAAGATGTTTGTTTAATTATCTTGTTAAATTGGTATTTGTTCTATTTAATTTTAGAGGATACGAATTGATTACCTTTAAATAAGGTTATCTATTTGGCAGATTATGCAATTAATCGGAGCTTATTGGCCAAAATGTTCAAATATGAAATTCCTATTCACTAACTTATGAATGAGGGTGCTCCCTCATTGGTTTAAATCTCCAAATTCTGTTACCTTCATGGGAGGGCGCTTCCTCATTGGTTTAAAGCTTCCTTATTTCCTAGTTACTCTCTTATTGGTGGTCTCAAAAATATGCTGATACATTGCGCCCGTGAATTCTTTTTTCTGTGCAGTCCGTGATTTTATTTTCTAAATAGTATCCTGCCATTCTCCTATAAATAGTATGCTTATTTTAGAAATGAAAATCACACCAGAATCAGAGAATTCTTCTTCTATAATATTAAGCGTATTTCTTTTGAGTTAAGGAAGCTTTGAGTGTAGAAAACAGTACAAGTTTTCTTCAAGAATATCTTCGTTATACCAGTCAGAATTACTCTCATACTTAGGTAAAGGATATTATTTTTGTTCAGTATTCGTAAAAAATAATATTTTCTTCCATACTCTGTAGTATGTAAATACTATTATTTCATTTCATATTCCTAATTCTACATTTATGTTGATAAGTATTACTTCTATAATCCTTGAAATTAGTAGAATATCCTTAAAATTTGTGTTTCATCTAGTATCGTTTCACAAGAATATTTTTTCTAAACATTCTTGTTAAATTTTGATCTTTTCATGCGGGGGTACTATTCATGAAGTACTATTCATGGGATACTATTCACTTGGGTACTATTAACCCGGGGTACTATTCATAATAAAAATTGATTTTTTTTCTGTCCAAATTATTTTGATATTTGAATTTTACTCCACAAAACAGTTATCATGTTGACAATTTGGACATTCTTGAACTCTGGATAAATTAATTTATAAATCTTTAAAATTTATCCTTGCTCTTACTTAATTGAATTTTTATATCATTGTCATCATCCTTGTGAGACCCCAAAGTTTATGAATAAAGATTTAAATTTCTCGAAATATTTTTTTTGAATATTATGGTGTGGATTTGATATAATGTTATAGTTGTGGGTAATATTTATAAATTGTGCAAAGTAAGCAAGTTGTTATATAATATTCGATTGGTCGAGGAATATTTTTTTGTCGGGAATATCCGTACGACGGCACAATCATTGGTGGACCCCGCAACGAAATTATTGTCGAATTGAGAAAATGAAAAAAATATTTTTATAAAAATAACGGCGGAAGTTTTACCGTTAAAACTGTTGAACTACTCGGTAATAAAAGTACAATAATACGCGTGGTTTCATAGTAGGACACAGTATTGATTATTGATGCTTACGTGAGAAGTCACTCAGTTTTGTTCAATTATTACTTCAGTGATTGTTGCATAGTATCTCACGATATTTGATTCAATTATTGTCGATATTTTTAAATATTATTAAATCAATAATTGAGATGACAAAGTTATTAATATTATTATTTGTAATATTAACGATGTCTAGAAGTTCTGCCAAGGAGAGGTTTGGTCACCTAATTGCGCGCCAATAGGGAGAAATCCTTATTGGAAAGCCCCCTCTTTTCTGGGAACGACCTGGTTGATTAATAGTGTTAATTATAATAATGATGATGAAGTTTTGTTTTATTAGTATTATTAATAAAACAGAAAAGCTTTTTATATAAAACAAAATACTTTTATAAAGTTAGTCGTTTTATTAGACTATAAATAGAATATATTATATTCTATTATGCATAGTGTTTTGCATAGTAAAATCTTTTTATATAAAACAGAATACTTTTATAAAGTTATTTGTTTTATTAGACAATAATTAGAATATATTATATTTTATTACATATAGTGCTGCATAGTAAAATCTTTTTATATAAAAGCAGAATACTTTTATAAAGTTATTCGTTTTATTAGATTATAAATAGAATATATTATATTATATTTAAAAGATTTTGTTTTATTAGAATATTTTATAGTAAACCAACTGGACCGTCTGTTTAAAAGTAAATCAAACCTGGGAATGTTTCAGAATTAGTTACTATTAGGTCCATTCTCCTATAAATAGAAGTTCATTCCTTCATTATTTATTACGAATTCACTGAAACTCTAGAGAGAGAAACTATAGAGAGAAAGAAGAAAAGTATTCTGCTACTTCACTACTCCTATATCCAGTTTGTTCTAAGGTAAGTGATATTATTTGTTATACTCGTAAGGGGTATTATTTCTTTCGTCTTCATGAAGAGAATTATTTTCTTTCAATACTCGTAAGGGGTATTATTTCTTTCGTATTCATGAAGAGAATTATTTTCTTCAATACTCGTAAGGGGTATTATTCTTTCATATTCATGAAGAGAGCTATTGTTATTTTATTCCTTATTATTCTATTGGAATAACATGTATACGCGGACTACCGTATACATGGTGAAATTCTTCTATTATTCCATTCTTTATTATTATGTTAGAATAATCTGTCTATGCGAAGTACCGCATACATGGTGAAATTCTTCGGTTATTCCATTCTTTATTATTATGTTGGAATAACCTGTCTATACAAAGTACCTCATACATGGTGAAATTCTATTATTCCATTCTTTATTATTCTGTCGGAATATCCTGTCTGTGCGTTTACGCATGACCTCATTCCATTCTTTATTATTCTGTCGGAATATCCTGTCTATGCTTATTACGCATGACCTGGTTCCATTATTTATTATTCTGTTGGAATAACCTGTTTGTGCAGTCTATCACATACATGGTGAATTCTGTTGTTATTCTATTCTTTATTATTCTGTTGGAATATCCTGTCTATGCGGATTACCCATGACCTGGTTCCGTTATTTATTATTCTGTTGGAACATCCTCGCCGGTGCGTAATTTCGCTTTCGACTGGTTCCATTATTTATTATTCATTGGAATATCATCATGCTTATTTATGCATGACACGGTTACGTTATTTATTATTCGTTGGAATAACTTTATGCGTGCGGTTTATCGCATGCTTGGTGATTTCTTTTGTTATTCCATTCTTTATTATACTCAGTTGGTTAAAGTTTTGACTTCTATACTCCATGAAATTAGTGGAATATCCTTGATATTTGTGCTTCATCCAGTATCTTTTCATAAAAATATTCTTCTGAGCATTCTTGAATTTTACTCTACAAAGAAGTATCATGTTGACAATTTGGACGTTATTAGTTCCTGGATAATTTAATTCTTGAACTTGTTTTATTGAATTATTATATCATTGTCATCATCCTCATGTTTATATTATGTTGAAAGTCATTTGTGGCCTGTATTGCATAGATGGACTTGGTATGATTATGACCAGGGATTATTGGGTATAATCATGACCGTAATGTTATAAATGATGTATAAAAAGTCTTCATTGGCCCGTAGTGCATTGATGGACAGTTTTTGGTATGATTATGGCTATGGATTCTCTTCGGCCAAGGGAGCAAAGATGAATTATTTTATGGCGTGATCAGGACCGTTGATGAAAACACGATTATCTTTGGCCCGTAGTGCATGAATAATTCGTGGTCGTGATACTAAATAAAATCCTTGGCCTACAGTGCAGGGATGATTTGATGATGTGGATTATTTATTAAGCTGAGTCTTAACGATAAAAGTGATGAAAAACTTTTAAAATCATAAAAGATAGTAGATTTTATTCTCTACTTGACTCGTTTAATGGATTGTTTGTTCCGCTGCAGTTAAACTTGATGTCTATTGTATTTTATCAGTTTAACATTGTGAAGGCTAATGATAATTTATTCTGCATTATCTTAGTCATAATATTTCTTACTGGGCTAGTTGAGCTCACCCTTTCTTTCACTGTTCTCTTCAGGAAATGAGAATATAGCTGGGACGAGTCAGGGAATGGAGTGACGGTCCAGATGATAACATTAGTAGTCCTCACTATTCTGTTAAATAGTGTGACAATAAATGTAATGAGGACTCCTTTGAGTGTGGATATTGTCTAGATAACAATATTCTTATTAAAACTCTCAGCTATGTTTTGTCGTATTGTTTATATGACGTTTGTATAATAAAGTTGTATTTGTATTTTGTACCATGTATTTGGCGACTCAAGATGGGTGATGTATACCTATTTTGGGGCGCCATAGTTTATATCAAAGCTTTAGGATATGATCCCTGGCTGAGATGTGAGAAAAGAACTAGGAGGGGAGAGACGGGGAATTTCTTTGCTAGTATGACCTACCTAAGTTTATTTGGTATTTAATTGGTCGGTCAGAGTATAGGGATAATATGTGATTTGTTAATTAAACCTTATTTTGTGGCAGTATTTGAAAATGACATCTAAAAATGTCGAGATAAGCAATGAAGCACATGAGACCGTTGAGTCAGCTCAACTAAAAGGTAACAACCAACAACACAATAATAATTGTACCAGTGGCAACAATGATTACCATCGTGGGGTAAATTATCATACCAAGAATGGTAACCACTTCGGTGGTAATCATGGCCAAGATAATAGAAGTGGAAATTTCAAGAAGAGAAGGTCACCTAGCTCAATTTTGTCATTCACCAAAGTCAAGTCTAGCTGGGACGGTGGCACTAAAGGCGGATACGGACAAAATAAAGTCGGTGGTTTCAGGAAGAACGTTTTTCGTGACTTCTCAAAAAGCGAGTAACCCGAACAAAATTAGCACGGGTTAGTTAATTATAAATTCTTGTGAAGTCTATACCTTATTAAATACTGGTTCTACCCATTCTTTTATCTCTCTTGCTTGCGCTCAACGTTTAAATTTAACTCAAGAGAAGTTAGACTTTGACCTATTGGTTGAAACTTCGTTAGCAGAAACCTTCGTTACCTCCACTGTTTATAAATCTTGTTTGATTCAAATTGACACTTTCACGTTACCTGTCAATCTTATCTCTTTGAAAATACTTGCCTTTGATGTGATTTTAGAAATCGATTGGTTAACTACTCATCATGTTTTTCGTAAGGTTGTTAGCTTTTATATTCTTAACCAACCTGTTATGCGAATTCAAGCAACCAAACCACTAAAGTCAATCATTGTCATATCAAGCCATAAGTAAAGAGCCCCGATCCTTTCATTGTTGACTTCCTTGTGTGGAATGCACCGAAGCCAAATTTTCTGTAGGCGACATCGTGAATGATGATGGCAAGTTGATAGGTATCAATGTGACGTACTATCTAAGTCATGGATGAGAGTCACAGTTTTGAATGATATTTCTATTGTTAACAAATTTCCTGACGTATTCTTGAAGACTTCTTAGCCTACCCTAGAGCGTGAAATCGAATTTTGTATTAACCCCAGTACAAAACCCATTTCTAAAACCCTTAAATATTTCTTCAACCAAAATGAACGTATAATGCACCAAAGACGTTGACTCGAGCTGTTGAAGATTACGATCATACCATTCAATATCATTGTGGAAGAGAGAACGTGGTAGCTGACGCGTTGAGTATAAGATCATATACGTTTATGAGTGCGATGTTGTTAACATAAAAACTCATTTCGTATAACTTACAAATGATAAAGATAGAGTTAAAGACTCTAGGTACCCACGTGAAGATAACGAATATACAAGTAGAATCGACTTTAATCGATAAAATTAAAGCCGCTTAAGCTACACACCCGAATCTGATGAATGTGAAGAAGAAGGTTCAAAAAGGCGTTATTTCAACCCTCAATTTAATTGGACCATTTAAAATCCTCGATCGAGTAGGAACTGTGGCCTATAGACTCGTTTTACCGCCAAGTATGTCGCGTGTTCATTACATTTTTCACGTATCATTGTTAGTAAAAACTTAGTCTTGGGGGACTTTGGAGCCAAATTTCGGAATAATTAATGAATCTAAAAAATTATGAAATCATGGGGGTTTTATAGAGCATGTTACAAGCTTTCCACAGCCTCGAAAATGGACTAATTCCGATAACAGATGAAGAAGTTATGAAGATTTGAAGTATGTGTATCAAAAGTTGCAAAATCTGGAAAATTGGAGCTAAGTGTCAAGGGTCGAGCACCTACGCGCTAGGCTCAGCGCTTAGATTCTATTCTTGGGCACCTAGACGCTTGCCCAAGGCCAAATTTGGGCGCCTAAGCGCTGGTCAAGTGTTAAGCTAAAATCTATCCGGACGTCCTTTAGTAAAATGGGCATAACTTTTTCATACGAACTCCGATTGAGGTAATTCAGAATGATTCGGAAAGATAAAGAGTAAACCTATAACTTTAATTCTTTATTTTGAGATTTGAAGTAGGTATCAAGGCCTAAAATGGCTATTTTAGGGATTATTGTGCATTCAGAGGCAATCGGAGGACATCGGGCATGCACGTATGCAACGTGTAATGTTTTCGACGATAAAAGTATTCAAGGTTATACCTCAAGAGTTGGAATATGAAATGAAGTTAAGGTATCCTCACCTCTTCGGCATACCAGGTACGTAAGTAAATTTTGAGGGCAAAATTTCATGAGGAGGGGAGATTGTGAGACCCCAAAGTTTATGAATAAAGATTTAAATTTCTCGAAATATTATGGTGTGGATTTGATATAATATTATAGTTGTGGGTAATATTTATAAATTGTGCAAAGTAAGCAAGTTGTTATATAATATTCGATTGGTCGGGGAATATTTTTTTGTCGGGAATATCCGTACGACGACACAATCATTGGTGGACCCCGCAACGAAATTATTATCAAATTGAGAAAACGACAAAAAATATTTTTATAAAAATAACGGCGGAAGTTTTACCGTTAAAACTGTTGAACTACTAGGTAGTAAAAGTACAGTACTACGCGTGATTGCATAGTAGCACACGGTATTGATTATTGATGTTTACGTGAGAAGTCACTAAGTTTTGTTCAATTATTGCTTCAGTAATTGTTGAATAGTATCTCACGTTATTTGATTCAATTATTGTCGATATTTTTATATATTATTAAATCAATAATTGAGATGGCAAAGTTATTAATATTATTATTTGCAATATTAACGATGTCTAGAAGTTTACGCAAGGAGAGGTTTGGTCACCTAATTGCGCGCCAATAGGGAGAAATCCTTATTGAAAGCCCCTCTTTCACGAGGAGCGATTCAAGTCGATCAATAGTGTGAATTATAATAATGATGATGAAGTTTTGTTTTATTAGTATTATTAATGTAATAAAACAAAAAAGCTTTTTATATAAAAAAAAAATATTTTTATAAAGTTATTCGTTTTATTAGACTATAAATAGAATATATTATATTCTATTATGCATAGTGTTTTGCATAGTAAAATCTTTTTTATATAAAATGTAATACTTTTATAAAGTTATTTGTTTTATTGACAATAATTATAATATATTATATTTTATTATGCATAGTGCTGCGATAGTGTTTGTATAGTAAAATCTTTTATATAAAAAGGAATACTTTTATAAAGTTATTCATTTTATTAGATTATAAATAGAATATATTATATTATATTTAAAAGATTTTGTTTTATTAGAATATTTTATAGTAAACCAATCTGGACCGTCCGTTTAAAAGTAAATCAATCTGGACTGTTCAGGAATTAGTTACTATTCAGTCCATTCTCCTATAAATAGAAGCTCATTCCTTCATTATTTATTATGAATTCACTGAAACTCTAGAAAGAGAAACTATAGAGAGAAAGAAGAAAAGTATTCTGCTACTTCACTACTCCTATATCCAGTTTATTCTAAGGTAAGTGATATTATTTGTTGTACTCGTAAGGGGTATTATTTCTTTCGTATTCATGAAGAGAATTATTTTCTTTCAATACTCGTAAGGGGTATTATTTCTTTCGTATTTATGAAGAGAATTATTTTCTTTCAATACTCGTAAGGGGTATTATATCTTTCGTATTCATGAAGAGAATTATTTTCTTTCAATACTCGTAAGGGGTATTATTCTTTCATATTCATGAAGAGAGCTATTGTTATTCCAGTCCTTATTATTCTGTTGGAATAACTCAGATCACGTGGATCACCAGTATACATGGTGAAATTCTTCTGTTATTCCATTCTTTATTATTATGTTGGAATAACCTGTCTATGCGAAGTACCGCATACATGGTGAAATTCTTCTGTTATTCCATTCTTTATTATTATGTTGGAATAACCTGTCTATGCGAAGTACCGCATACATGGTGAAATTCTTCTATTATTCCATTCTTTATTATTCTGTCGGAATATCCTGTCTGTGCGTTTACGCATGACCTGGTTCCATTCTTTATTATTCTATCGAAATATCTTGTCTATGCGTATTACGCATTACCTAGTTCCATTATTTATTATTCTGTTGGAATAACCTGTCTGTGCGGTCTATCGCATTCTTTGATCTCCTCAGGCACCTCATAGTCCTCTTGCTCAATCTCCATCAAGTTGGAGTCCAACTTTACATCAAAGTTGCAGTCATTGTGAAGAATTGGCATTCCATCAGCAAGTTTAGACAAATCTAACTCTGGAGTCCTGAAACAAAATGCTTTCACTTAATATACGAAACTGTTTGATCATACAAAGTGTTAGCATGGCATGACAAAAATTACTGCTAATACTATGCAACAAAAGTAAGTAGTTAATGATATCTACAAGGTAGAGGGATTTTCTTCCCTTGTTACCCTTTTCGGCAAATGCAAGGAGTGCTACTCCAATTGCCTAGGGTCAAGTCCTACTGGACAACTGCGATGAAGGGACGGTTATCATCCTCCTCCTCTATGATAATGAACAAGACATCTGGACTGTCATCATCTGGGATATCTTCGTTCATACCCTCTATATGTACCAGAACGTACATATTTGATAACTGTTTCTTTATGTCTCGTTTGCTCCTTTGATTCCTTTCCTCAATGACTGGGTCTAGAATTAGGACTTCTTTCCCACAAGCTAGCCTGGGCTTAGGAAACAGTATACTTGCCATGGAGATAGGAATTTTCCTTAGAGACCGTACAGAATTTGTATTCATAGGTTTAGGCAATAACATTGTAGATGAAGGAACTGGTGTATGCATTTATGGGTTCCTATGACTTGACCTAGAGTAATAGCCTAGTCCGTCCTTCCCTTTCTGGCTGGGAATTTGAATTGGGCATTTGATTCCTTGCTGATTCTTTCCTAACCCTTGTCTTAGTTGGAAACCTAAGGATATCATCTCTTAAATGGCCGACATTACCTCGGCGGAAACTCCGGTTTCAAAACTGGAGCCCCGATGGGTTGATAGTGAGTGTTGCTCACCTCAAAGGCGTGGAAGCTGACATGCTCAACTTCTTCATTGAAACTAATTAGAGGCATATCACTTTGGACAGGATACTCTGGTTCAGCATTGACAGTGACCTAATTACTGTTGATGATATACTTGAGCTGTTGATGAGGAGTGGATGGGACGGCTCCCGCCATATGAATCTAAGGTCTTCCCAATAGTAAATTATATCTTGTAGTGATATTGAGCACTTGAAAGGATATGTAGAAGGTATGTGGACCGATTTCCACTAGTCATTCAACCTCTCCTACAACATCTCGTCGAGACCCATTAAAGGCTTTGATGACTTTGTGACTACTACGGATCCGGTTGGGATTGATCTTCATCTTTTCCAATGAGGCATACAGGCAGATGTTTAGGGATGATCCTCCATCTATTAGCATGCCTCTGACCACATATACGAATGACATCACTGCTATGTGTAGTGACTTGCAATGATCTGTCCCCTTGGGGGTATATTATCATCAGTGAAGGATATCACATTTGTGATGCCCCCAAAATAGGTCCACACGACCCATTCTGAGTCGCCAGATATCATACTATAAAAATCAAATACAAACTTCATTTATACTGACGGTTGAAGCGTCCGTGCGAGAATCGACCACAATTAAACTGTGAGTTTTAATACAATTGTATGTAACTCTCATGGTGCCTCGACCACAACCTTACAATGGTACTTTACATAAAAGTCGTCAAAAAAACTATTTTAAAAATTAAAATCTTTGGGAAGTGCTCAAGGAAACCTTCCATACATGGGAGGCCGTGCGTCTCAGGTTATGATAGATATCATATGTCCATAGAATTATCCTTGGTTGACCCAATAGACCCCAAAGAAAAATGAGAAGATTACTATCATGTTCTTTCCAATGGTGAGTCTTCTCTTGACATATAACTATCTCCACTGTCTGCAATTGAAAATTATATTTCAACCCAACTCCAAGATCATATAAGTAGTGCTCGTAGATATACTCAACAAGTGGATGTGCACAACCCTGTCTTATGATAACACGAGGTTGTATGTCATTAGACATCTTGTATGATAATGGGAAAACACCCTTCCAAAGTTGGGTTCACCTCACCCTATTCGGTTCACCAAAATTAAATATCAAATGACGTATACACTACGACACACTTATCTAAAGTTCTCAATAAAATTATTTCCATACTATTTAGGGAGAACCTCAACAACTATAGACCACCGTTCTATTCTCCTATTACCCCCACTCGACCCAGCTAAACTCTTATTACCTGAAAGGAATTGTGAAGCAAAAAGGGTGAGCACAACTAGCTCAATAAAGAATATCATGACTAAAGATAATTTACATCATCAATAGCCTTCATCAGTAATAAATCAGAGATTTAGAACATATGGTAGATGATAAAACTTTTCAACCATAGTTGCAGTGGAACGAGCAATCCATTAGAAGAGTCAAATAGACCATCAGGTCTATTATCTTCTCCATGTTAAAAGTCCACCAATAATGTTTTATCCCTGTAACATCAATCAACAATCTTGTCCACAATCATGTGAATAACTCATAATCATAATTGTGATTCTAATTTCCTCTTCGCACCCAGGACGAAGATAATTTTCATCACCTATCTTCACCTGAAACATCAAAAAATCATGGTTATACCAAATCACAATTCCTGCTCATAATCATACTAATAAATTCATCTTTGCACTAGGGCCAAAGATATTCATTAACAATTCATCTTTGCACTACAAGCCAAAGACATACAACTGTATTTTAGAAGAGTCAAGTAGAGCATGATATCTACTATCTTTTACGAATTAAAAGTGTATAATCAATATGTTATCGCTGAGACTTAGCTTAATAAATAATCCACATCATCGAATCATCCTTGTACTACAGCCAAGGATATTCATGTAATCATCAATGGTCATGATTATACCGAATAATCCCTGGTTATAATCATACCAATAACTGTCCATCAATGTACTACGGGCCAATGAAGACTTTTACCACATCATCTATAACATTACGAGTCATGATTATACCGAATGATTCCTGGCCATAATCATACCAATAAACAGTTCATCTATGCACATAAGCCAAAGATACTCATCAATCAATAGTTCATCTTTGCACGTAAGCCAAAGATATACAACTGTAAAACCAATAATAAATAGTACATCTTTGCACATAAGCCAAAGATATACAACTGTAAAACCAATAATCAACACTCCATCTTTGCACGTAAGTCAAAGATACTCATCAATCAATAGTTCATCTTTGCAAGTAAGCCAAAGATATACAACTGTAAAACCAATAATCAACAGTCCATCTTTGTACGTAAGCTAAAGACGACTTTGATCATAATATAAGCATGAGGATGATGACAATGATATAAGCATTAATCAAACGAAATCAAGGATAAATATTAAAGACTTTAAATTTATCCGAGTTTAAAATATCCAAATTGTCAACATAATCTTCGCTTTGTGGAGTAAAATTCAAGAATAATATTCATGTAATGTACAAAAATAATTTGATGAGTAAAAGAAATATATTTTTTCTGTAAATAGTACTCGCAATAGTACCTACTGAATAGTACTTTGAATAGTACCGTGAATAGTACTCTAAGCATAAAAAGTACCCCAAATACCCGAATGAATAATATTCGGTGAATAGTAACCCATGAATAGTAACTCGTGAATAGTACTCGACACAAAAAGTTCCCGAATACGAAAGTGAATAATACTAGAGTGAATAGTAATTGGGTGAATAGTAACTCGTGTAAAAAAAAAAATACCAAAGAAAATGATATTCCATGGCGAGTACAAAATAAATGATATCTCATACGACAGTATAATAGAATATCTTTAAACGCAAATGGATTTTCACCCAGCATGCGGTAATCCACGTGAGATGCATCATTTCCATAATTTAATAAAGAATGAATACGAAGGATCATTCACCATGCCTCATGCATAATCCACATAGATAGGTTATTCCAATGTAATAATAAAGAATGGAATAATGTAAGAATTCACCATGCATGCGATAGGACCGCATAGTACGCATGTGTTAGTTATTCCCACCCAGAATAATAAAGAATGGAACCAGGTCATGCGTAATCCGCACAAACAGGATATTCCAATAGAATAATAAAGAATGGAACCAGGTCATGCGTAATCCGCATAGACAGGATATTCCAACATAATACTAAAGAATGGAACCAGGTTATGCGTAATCCGCACATACAGGATATTCTAACAGAATAATAAAGAATGGAATAACAACAGAATTCACCAGGCATGCGATAGACCGCACAGACAGGTTATTACAACAAAATAATAAAGAGTGGAATAACAGAAGAATTTCACCGTGTATGCGGTACTTCGCATAGACAGGTTATTCTAACATAATAATAAAGAATGGAATAACAACCCTTACGAGTATTGAAAGAAAATAACTCTCTTCATGAATACGAAAGAATAATACCCCTTACTATAATAATAATAATATCCCTTACCTTAGAAAAAAACTAGATACTGGAATAGTGAGGTAGCAGACTTCTCTTCTTCTCTCTCTATAATTTCTCTATAATAATTGCTCTTGTGAGACTTAGTGAATTGGTGAGAAATGAAGGAAGAATGAGCTTCTATTTATAGGAAAATATAGTTTTGATAATTGAACATTTTGGGGCTCGAAATATTACAGTACAATACCTTCAACTTATCCTTCATTTTTAATTTAGTCATGCAAGTATTATCAAACTTGCACCACCTCCCCTAATAGTAAATCATGTGACTCAATAGTTCTAAACATGTGAAAAAATTAATTATAGTATAGTACCTTCATCTATACCTCTATTTTTAACTTAGTCATACAAGTATTATCAAACTTCCACCAACTCCCCTAATAGTAAATGAATGTGATTCAATAGTACACACATGTGAACAAATAGTTATAATCATGTGACTTAATAGCAATTAATTGCTCATTTATCCGATTAATTACCCGATAACTTCCAGACATCAATTATTATCGAAATAAATGCCGATTTCAACTAACACTAATAATTCCCACACAATGGAACTATCAATTTCATCTTTAATCAACACGAACTTATTCATCATTAATATTATAACTCACAATATTTAACAACCAGGTCGTTCCCAGGAAAGATGGGGCTTTTTGTTAAGGATTTCTCCTTATTGGCGCATAATTAAGTGACCAAACCTCTCCTTGACAGAACTTCTAGACATTGTCAATATTGCAAATAATAATATAAATAACTTTGCCGTCTCAATTATTGATTTAATAATATATCATATTATGCGATGATGATCGTGACAATAATTGAATCAATAATATGAAAGATATGATGCAAAGAATTACTATAGCAATAATTGAGTATAATCGAAAGTGACTTCTCACGTAAGCATCAATAATCAATCTGGTGTGCTTTATTATGCAACCACGCCAGACATCGCATTACTTTTACTAATGAAGTAGTTCAACAGCTTTTAATAAAGAATACTTTCACCAATTATTTTTATAAAAGATAATTACACGCGTTTTCTTACTATGACAATACTTCCGTTGTGGGGTCCACCAATGATTGTGCCGTCCTACAGATATTCCCTGACAAAAAGAATATTTCCCGACCAAACGAATATTTTATAACAACTTGCATACTTTGAAATTTTTTCACAAATCACCCTTAACTTTAACCTTTTATCAATTTAACCATTTACTAAATAGAATAATTATAAGAAAATTGAATACTTTCATTTCATAAAATTCGGGGTCTCACAACATTGCTGTTGAAAATGTGATCTACCTGATGATGAAACTTTTCAACATCCACCGTCTTTGGCAAGTGGGCTTCTTCTAATATCTTCATTAAGACCTTCTGATGCGCTTCCGAAGAGAATATCAAGTCTAGAAGAGATATCTGTTGAGTTGCTTCTTTCAAGCTTCGCACCTGTTGGGTGTAAATTCTAGATACGCTCAACACGCAAGTGTACGTAGTCAATAAGTAATATAGTGATAAGAAGAGTATCGTTCCACAGAGAGTAGTATGAAATTTAATCTAACAATTACCATTTTTATATTATTTCAATTTTATTAAACTATTCAAATTAATGCTTATAATTAATAAAAACTAGTAAACTAAAAATCAAACTAAATCAACATAAATTATTAACCGTAATTTTAAGCAAATAATGGAGAATTAGGGTTACACTTTCACTTTAAGTTTTACCTTGATTATCACACATTTTTCCAGTTTAATTCACTATCTCAGTTTATTAATCAAGAACACTCAAGTAAAATTAGCCATCTCTCGATGCACTAACACCGTATTAACTTAAATCCACAAATTGATAGGATTAAACCAAACACTATAATTAACTAATTCACTATATCTCTACGTGAATTAAAATTAAATAAGGTTTAAATTCCAAGTTCTTTACGCGATTACATGCAATGTTAAGTATATCTCTATCCCAAACATTCGTCAAGAAATCCATCAACGCAGAATTCAAGAACACATGCTAATGTAATTAGGTCTAGATTTATACATCATCTCTCGAGTCCATATAAATCCACACAAAATTGGTGATCAAGCAATTCATAAATTAAAGTTCAAATCACAATACATAAACTGAATAGATAGTATTATTAAACTGAAATTAAAGCATGACAATCATTGTTCAACACTAAAGATCCATTGCACGCCTAATAAGTAATTTAGTTCATCATAGACGAATTAAAAACTGAAAAAAAGTAAAGATTCATTATCCCAATTACAAAATTTGAATTGAAAGACAAAGAACAAAATTACACCACCCTTGTCCTCAGTCCAATCTGTAATTTTCTTGATCTGGACCTTCCTTGCTCTCCTCCAATGTCTTCTCTAAAAATTAGGGCTCCCAGATTGTGATTGATTGTTGCCTTGATTGATAATTCATCTCTGTTATGTTATGATTGATATCTCCCAGCATAAGTCATGTAAGACACTGATAAAAGATAACCAAGAAAGTCCCAATCCATGCCAAAGTCCATCAGTCTAAGCTTCAATAGAGTTTACATCAGAATAGGATAGCTCTTTTCTGGCTACGTACCGCCGCCCCGGCGATGTCTTGGAATTCTACTTGCCACGTACACCCCCCATCCTTGCAGGAGTTTTCTTCACTATAAGGCCTGCCCCGGCGGGGGGTCATTCTATAGAAGTTGAATTTTTCTCTTTTTATGCCGCTTTCTCGCCACAACGCCACCATTACACCATCAATGACACATAATGCAACCTAAACATAAAACAATACAAAAACAAGTAAAAATGTACAAAAATAGACAGGATCAACATTATTTAAGTCCAAATAGGAACTGATTTGTAGGTATGAAACCCACTCATCAAATTTCCCCAAACTTAAACCGTGCTAGTCCTCGAGCACAATCACAATATGCAATGCAATACGTAATGTAGCTAACTATATGCCTACGAATCCAGTAGTAAGACAGAAACAAGTCTAATCATACGGCCTCAGAGAAATCAAATAAACATGATACTACATCATATCAAGGCAAATCGGCAATTTCTCAATCAATCTTCAAATCTTTAATTGTTATCACTGTTATAGTGCGTGTGTGCTCAACAACCATGCTAACTGATATAACGCTAAATACAACACATAATAGACCTCTTTGAAGGAATCATACAATATAAACTCCAGAAATCCAAAAACAAGTAAGATCCAACTAAATTCAAACAGTTACCCGATTCAAGGGTCAAGACGGGATACTTATGCTTTATTTTTCATATACAAGGGCTTTTTACTCTTTTTTCACATTTTATTCTTTTTTTAATATAATATATTTCTCATGGTTGTGCAATATCTAATTCCCTTAGGCTTTTCAATGTTACCTTAGCGAGCTTTCGACCAACGACTCCCAAACCATTTAGGCCTTAAGGTGCTTGGTGTAAAGATATCCCTCGAGCTTACTTACTCAAGTAACAAAGGCCAAAAAACTAGACTAGCCACGATGTTTATTCTTACTTTTTTTCTTTTTCTTTTTTTTTAGCTTATATATCCGAAATTTTCCCCAAAACTTAGGTTCTTGTCTAATTTCAATCATCTCTGCCTATTCATGTTCTTCTTACATTAAAAGTAGCATTATCCTTAAGAACTCCATTACGTATCAATTTAGACTCAATCAGTAACCAAAGTTGTTCTTATTGTTCTATCCTTATTATATCAGTTTCAAACAGAATAAGATATAAATCAAGACAAGAAATTACATCAAAGCCTTAACAGTCAATACCATACTTCTCTACGCAATTCCAATCTCATCATTGGCCAAAACAGACTTAAACTATCTAACGGCTAGAAACATGCAAGATGAACTACATGCAATAAACTAACTAATATTTTTAAGATTTTTCAATTTTTCAATTTTTTAATTTTTTTATTAAAACAGGCACAAGAAACTAATTACATTACTAACTACTACATTAAACTACTATGCAACTATACTAAATGTTTGCAAATATAATTAACATGGCTAACTAGATGTAAAACAAACAATACTAACACATACTAACTAAACATAAACTAACAAACATAGAAACTAAACATTGAACATAACATTAAAACTAATTCCCCCAAACTTAGCAGTTACAATGCCCTCATTGTAAAATATAAAGCAGTAAAGAGCACGATGACTTCCCTGTAAAGTGCTAAGCGTGAGGTGACGGTGGTGATGGTGGTGATGGTGGCCGTGGAACAAATACTCTGCGCTCTTCCGTATCTGAATTGGATGGAGGGTATTGTCGCATAGGCTCGGGCATCTAAAACTAGAACTGAGCGGCAGCGACAGGATTTAGACTATGTAATTAAGCATTCAATGAGGCAAACAAACTGTTCATGGCATTGAACATGTGATCTTGCCTTGCCACTAGTTGTGCCATTTTTCTATCAGCATCTTTATCTCGTTTGTCAATATGTCGTTGAAGACTGCAGAACTGATTGCTAAACATATATTTTCCCATCCTGCTACTACCCGCAGTCTCCTCATCTCCTGGCATCTCATCAGCTTGAAACTCCTTATCCTCCAAGGTGTCCTCAGCCTCTTCTTCTTCATCAGAAGCTTCAGGAAATACAAAACGGACATCTCATGGATGAGACTCCCCTCCAGCCAAAAAGTGTATCTAACAATCATCATGGAGTCTAACAGCTAAAGTGGCTATTATACAAGCTCATCCCCTGACCATCTAACGCCTGATTGCCTGCACAACCTAATATGAGAGATGGGTGTGGCAGTCCGCCTGAGAATGGCCCTCGCAGACATCACCGGATGGAGAAGCTTATGATAGAGCCAATGTTGATGTCGAAGTCTTTCACAATCGCGGATAGTAGTAACACTTTCTCCCTTGTCACCTCACTAGTATGCGTCGAAAGAAATAGCTTTGCACACAGAAATGCATACTAGATTTTTCCATAGCGACTCAAGTCCCTGCTCAAGAAGATAGTGGCACCCTTTCTTCCTTTCACCTAAACTGTGCCCGGTTTAGAAATTTCTGTCAAAATTTGGTCATAGTTGGGATTTCTATCATGTAGATGAGCATACTGGAACATTGCAGGGGCTCATAGACTGTAGTATGCATTGATTGCCTCATCATTTAAGGGAACCTACTTACCCCTCACAAATGCCATGTATGGCGCCCTGTCCTCAACATTTGTATAAAACTCCTTCATCACATTCACTATTCACCGGGTTAGGATCGTCGGTGAGCACTTCCCAGCCTTGATCATGTATTTTTCTATGCATCTGTCCGTCAATGGAATCTGGTGCCAAACCCCGCTCAGGTGTTAGTGCTTTGGGTACTAAGTAATCATACTTGTTAGCGGCGTTTGCACTAATGAATTTTTGCTTATCAGAAGGCCGTGCCGGTGGTGAAGAACCCGAACCCTCGCCCCTTTTGTATTTTGATGGAGTCTTAGGTGTCATTCTTCTCAATTAAAGTCATAATATTTCCCAAACTTGTCTCTTTAGTAATTATATAAACACTTGGTGTGCACAACTCATAATACCCCCAAATATGATAACTAAAATCCAACTGTGATGAATAACTGAGACTAACAACTTACCCACAGTGATTTTCCTCAATTGAAAGATGAATTTGCAATGAGGGTGCCCCAATTTGAAGTTTCCCCCATTCTTTCCTTCTCCAGCCCCAAATAGTTATAAACCCTAGGTTTTGGGTGACTGAATTTCAAATTTTTGTGTGGAATGGTGTGGACTTGAAGGAATTAGGGAGTGGGTTTATATAGAGCGAGGTTGTGTGCGCAATCGATGGGTAGAGATGAGATGAGATGAAATCATGGGTGATTTTGTGGAGAAGAGAATGGCTAGATTCGATTTTGGTAAGAGAAGTGGAGAAGACTATGTCAACAAGTGTTTAAAAATTTCTGTTCTGACTCTCGGCGGGGGGTATTTGTACTAAAAGGCTTTCAAGGCGGGCATGGATAGAGAACCCCCTTCACGAGGCAGGCATGTCAGGCTATCAAACCCCCCGATGGGGCAGGGGTCCCTTTCCTGCTAGACTTTGATTTTTTAGTTTCTTTTCCCCGTATACTTGTCGAATAGCGTCCTAAGTACCTAAAATCCATTAGAACATTGAATATGAGATAATATCATGGTGTGTGAGCAAGTAAGATAAAATTTACTAAAAAATTAGAAACTAACTAACTAAGAATTATACACGAATGAACTATACACTACTAGAATTATGAGTTAAGCTACAAAATGAATAACATAACATAAAAATACTTTAAGTTGAAAGAAAATTGGGTTGCTTCCCAATGAGCACTTGTTTTAGAGTCTTTCAGTCTGAGTACTCCCTGTTCATGGCACATCAACAAGTGTGATCGTTGTGGCTTTGTTGTTGATGTTTCCACCCTAGTAATGCTTTAACCGCTCCCCATTGACTTTGAATGTCTTGAGTGGATTTCTGTTGTATAGTTCAATGACGCCATAAGGAAAAACAGTCTTAATTGTAAATGGCCCTGACCATCGGGATTTGAGCTTTTTGGGGAACAATCTCAGTCGTGAGTTGAACAGTAACATAGATTGTTCCGGTTCGAACCTTCTCTGCAGAATTTTCTGGTTCAAACCTTCTCTGCAGAATTTTCTGGTCGTGCCACTTCTTAACCTCTTCTTTGTACAATTTTGAGTTCTTGTAGGCTTGCAGTCGAAATTCGTCGAGTTCATTCAATTAGAGTAATCTCTTCTCTCCTGTAGCTGTTTGATCAAAGTTATGTTTTTGAATGGCCCAATATGCATTATATTGAAGTTCCACTAGGAGGTGACATGCTTTCACGTAGACCAACTGATACGAAGACAACCCATTTGGTGTCTTGTATACTGTCCGATAAGCCCATAACGCGTTATCTAATTTAAGAGAACAAACATTTCTATTCGGATTAACCACCTTCTCTAAAATTCGCTTCACCTCTCTGTTAGAAACCACAGCTTGACCACTCGTTTGGGGGTGATACATTGTGGCTACCCTGTGATTGACTCCGTACATCACCAAGAGAGCTGTAAAGGACTTATTATAGAAGTGACTTCCTTCATCACTTATGATTGCTCTAGACGTGCCAAACCTTGTGAAAATATTCTTTTGTAGAAACTTTAGAACCACCTTGGCATCATTCGTAGGGAGTGCTGCAGCTTCAACCCACTTTGACATGTAATCCACAACTAGAAGAATGTACTGGTTGTTGAATGAAGGCAGAAAAGGTCCCATGAAGTCCATCCCCCATACATCAAAAATCTCGACTTCCATGATCGTGTTGAGCGGCATCTCATTCCTTTTTTGATATATTGCCCACCCTTTGGCATCTATCACAATTTTTTACGAATTGGTGGGCATCCTTGAACACAGTAGGCCAATAGAATCCTGCCTGAAGTACCTTGGCCACTGTCCGCTCACTCCCATAGTGTACCCCATACGCAGATGAAGCATTCGTGCAAAATATTCTTCACTTCACTGCAAGGCACACATCTCCGAATCAATTTTTTTGCACACTGTCTGAAGAGATAGGGCTCATCCCATATGTAACACTTGACATCATGTAGGAACTTCTTTTTCTACTGACATGTCAAATCAGAGGGAAGGATCTTGCTCACCAAGTAATTAGCAAAATCCGCATACCATAGAAACTTAGAGTTTACTCCAAATAGATGCTCATCCGGAAATGACTCATTGATTAAACACTTATCTGCCTCGTTCTTATCCGAATTTTCTAATCTCAAAAGATGATCCACCACTTGATTTTCTATCCCCTTTCTATCCTTTATTTCTAAATCAAATTCTTGAAGGAGTAAAATCCATCTGATGAGTCTCGGCTTAGCATCCTTCTTTAAAATCAGATAGCGAATTACCGAGTGAGCCGTGTATACCACCAACTTTTTTCCTATCAAATAAGCTCTAAATTTGTCAAAGGTATATACTACTGCAAGTAATTCCTTCTCGGTGGTTGTATAGTTTAATTGGGCATCCGTGAGGGTTTTACTTGCGTAGCATATGGCATGGAATATCTTCTCTCGGCGTTGACCCAAAACAACCCCTACCGATTAGTCGCTAGCATCGCATATTAACTCAAACGGCATCGTCCAATCCTGTGCTATGATTACGAGAGCTGTAGTCAATTTCTTTTTTAACTGCTCAAATGTTTTCATGCACTCTTCATCAAAACTAAAAACTGCATCTTTCTCTAATAGACTGCATAGTGGTTTTGCAATCTTAGAGAAATCCTTAATGAATCTACGGTAGAATCCGACGTGCCCAAGAAAACTGTGGATTCCCTTAACTAAATTCGGCGGTGGAAGATTCTCAATTATATCCAGCTTTAGCCTATCAACTTCCAAACCCTTTGCAGAGACTTTGTGCCCCAGAATAATTCCTTCTTTAACTATAAAGTGGCACTTCTCCCAATTTAGCACCAAGTTGGTTTCCACACATCATTTTAGAACCATGACCAGATTTTTAAGACTTATCAAAAGGGTTCTCATAGACCAAGAAGTCATCCATGAAAACTTTCACATTCTTCTCCACCATATCTGACAAGATGGCCATCATACATCTTTGGAAAGTCGTCGGTGCGTTACACAACCCAAAGGACATCCTCCTGAATGCAAAGGTGTTGTATGGGCACGTGAAGGTTGTCTTTTCTTGATCCTCAGGAGCTATGACTATCTGGTTGTACCCTGAATATTTATCCAGTAAGAAGTAATACTCATGCCCAGCCAATCGGTCCAACATCTGATCGATGAAGGGTAAAGGGAAGTGGTCTTTTCGAGTTGCCTTATTCAACTTTTTGTAATCCATGCAGACCCTCCATCTGATCATTGTCCTGGTGGGAATTAGTTCATTATCAATGCGTCACAACTATCATTCCACCATTTTTCGGAACACATTGAACTGGACTTACCCATGTACTGTCTAAAATTGGGTAAATTATTCCAGCATCCAACCACTTTAATAGTTTTTTCTTTACCACCTCTTTCATGATTGGATTTAATCTTCTCTACTGTTCCACCGTTGGCTTTTAGTCCTCTTCCAAGAGAATCTTGTGCATGCAAAAAGAAGGGCTTATCCCTTTTATGTCGGCAATTATCCACTCTATTGCAAACTTGTATTCTCTAAATATCCTCTGCAATTTACTCTCCTATAATTCGTTAAGTGAAGATGCAATAATAATAGGCAAAGTATTTGAATTATCCAAATAAGCATACCTGAGGTGTTTGGGAAGAGGCTTAGCTCAAGAGTGGGTGGCTCCTCAAGTAAAGGTTTCATTCTTGCCGAAGCTTTTTCTTCCATGTGTAGTGGCTCGAATGGTACTTTAAACCTGCTTACTCTCGATAAAGAATCCAGCATATGCAAGTAGTCCACGAATTTTGGATCATCCAAGTACTCATCTCCTAATAGAGTATTTTTCAACGGATCCTTGACCAACCCTCTAACCAAGTCTTCATTAAACATCCCATCGATCACATCCATTCGAAAACATTCTTCCTCATTTATAGGGAACCTCATGGCTTTGAACACATTGAATTTTACTTCTTGGTCTTGTACCCTCATTGTCAATTCTCCTTTCTGCACATTAATAAGAGTCTGCCCAGTAGCCAAGAATGACCTCCCTACGATGATTGGGATATTTTTGTCCTCTTCATAATCCAAAATAATAAAATCTGCCAAAAATATGAACTTATTCACCTTAACTAAAATGTCTTCCATAATCCCTCTCGGATAAGTCACTGATCTGTCTGCTAACTGTAGTGATATATTTGTAGGCTTCAAAGCTGGCAAAGCTAACTGAGTATATACTGATAAAGGCATGAGGTTCACACTTGCCCCCAAATCACACAAACACTTGTTGAAGGCCATGTTACCGATTGTGCAACAAATAGTAAAACTCCCGGGATCCTTCAACTTCGGAGGTAACTTTCTCTGTAAAACTACACTGCACTCCTCTGTTAAATTCATAGTCTCGTAGTCCTCTAATTTCTTTTTCCTTGGCAGAATACCCTTCAAAAATTTGGCATAGCTCGGCATTTGTTCTAGGGCTTTTGCGAAAGGAATGTTAATTTGAAGTTTATTGAAAACTTCCAAAAACTTCGAGAACTGCTTATCCATTTTTTGTTTCTGAACTCTCTGCTGGAATGGTGGTGGAGGATAAACAAATGGCTCAACATATATCTTACTCTTGTCCACTTGCTTGTCCTCACCATGTTTCTCTTCCACTAACTTTTCTTCACTTTGTTTAACATCTTTCTTCGCTGAATTTTCTGCATTCTGTCCCTCAAGGTGTTTTCCACTTCTTAAAGTGATTGTTTGACACTATTCATAATTCCCCTTCGGATTCTTCTCTGTGTCACTAGGTAAAGTCCCTTAACGCCTGTTGTTGAGTGCTAAAGCAAGGTGTCCAATCTAATTTTTTAAATTCTTGAACATCGCCGCTTGCATTTTCATTGCTGCCTCATTACCCGATATATACTTTAATATCAGCTCTTTTAAATCGATCTTTTTCTCTTGATGCGGAGTTACTTGTTGATGCTGATTTTGAAATCCAGGGGGATAAGATGGTCATAAAGCCTGCTAATTTTGGTTGTGTTGCCCCACAAAAAGTTAGGATGGTTCCTATTCCCCGAATTGTAGGCATTCTGATATGGATTCTGCGGAATTCTATTATAGCTGCCCACAAACTGTACCGCTACTGGGTTAATGGAAAACTACTATGTAGGATGATCCCCCTACACACAACTCACAAACAAAATCAACCTGCTTAGTCTGTACACCTATAAGAGCATCCATCTTCTTTAATAATACTAAAATATGTGCCGCTAATGCTATTACCCCATCTACCTCTAACACTCTAGCTACCTTAGGCTATGTCATTCTCATTATGGGCCACTGGTAGTTATTAGCCGCCATTGTCTCTATCAGATCGTATGCTTCCTTATAACTCTTAGCTATGAAAGCTTCCCTAGAAGTTGCATCAATACTAGTCCGGAGATTACAACTCAACCCATTATAAAAAGTATTCATCTTCAGCCATTTGGGTAGTCTGTGATATGGACACTTCCTAAGTAGTTCCTTGTACCTCTCCCAAGCTTCATACAAAGACTTCCCATGTTGCTGCTTAAACATAGTAATCTCGTTTCTCATCTTCGTAGTCTTCACCGGTGGGAAAAATTTAGCCAAAAATTTCTGAGGAAGGTCGTCCCATGTTGTAATCGACCTTGGCAGTAATGAGTGTAACCAACTTTTTGCCTTATCCCACAATGTGAACGAAAACAAGCGAAGTCTAACTGCATCATCTGATACCCCATTGTATCTAAAGGTGTCACAAATTTCCAAAAAGCTGACTAAGTGTTCATTCGGATCATCGTTGGCTAACCCCCCAAACTGCACTGAGTTCTATATCATTTGTATGGTCCTAGGCTTAATCACAAAGTTATTTGCAACAATCGTAGGTTTGGTAATGCTCGACTGAAGCTCAGCCACCCTGGGAGTAGCATAATCCCTTAGTGCTTTCTGATCCTCTGCAGCCATTGTTTCTACCTGCTTATCAAAGTTCTCCCTGTTTTCCCTAATCCATTTACTCAACCTCTTAAACCTTCGTTCGATGTCGTCCTCGAAAGGAAGCAAGTCTAGCTTCTTACACTAAGTTTGCATACACTAATTCAGAGAACCTGAAACAAAAAAAAAGCAAAAAGAAAAAGAAAATTTGTTTAACTAAAACTGAACTAATTAAACTGATATTGAAAAATACTAAAATTAAAACTAGTCCCCGGCAACGACGCCAAAAACTTATTGGGTGTAAATTCTAGATACGCTCAACACGCAAGTGTACGTGGTCAACAAGTAATATAGTGATAAGAAGAGTATCGTTACCACAGAGACTAGTATAAAATTTAATCTAACAATTACAAGTTTTATATTATTTCAATTTTATTAAACTATTCAAATTAATGCTTATAATTAATAAAAACTAGTAAACTAAAAATCAACACAAATTATTAACCGTAATTTCAAGAAAATAATGGAGAATTAGGCTTACAATTTCACTTTAAGTTTCACTCTGATTGTCACACCTTTTTCTAGTTTAATTCATTAGCTTAGTTTATTAATAAAGAACACTCAAGTAGAATCAGCCATCTCTCGATGCACTAACACCGTATTAACTTAAATCCACAAATTTATAGAATTAGGCCAAACACCCTAATTAACTAATTCACTATATCTCTACGTGAATTAAAATTAAATAAGGTTTAAATTCCAAGTTCTTTACGCGATTACATGCGATGTTAGGTACATCTCTATCCCAAACATTCATCAAGAAATCCATCAACGCAAAATTCAAGAACACATGCTAATGTAATTAGGTCTAGATTCATACATCATCTCTCGAGTCCATATAAATCCACACAAAATTGGTGATCAAGCAATTCATTAATTAAATTTCAAATCACAATAGATAAACTTAATTGATAGTATTATTAAATTGAAATTAAAGCATGACAATCATTGTTCAACACTAAAGATCCATTGCACGCCTAATAAGTAATTTAGTTCATCATAGATGAATTAAAAACTAAAATAAGTAAAGAGTTCATCCTCCCAATTACAAAATTTGAATTGAAAAACAAAGAACAAAATTACACCACCCTTGTCCTCACTCCAATATGTAATTTTCGTGATCTTGACCTTCCATGAACTCCTCTAATGTCTTATCTGGAAATTAGGGCTCCCAGATTGTGATATATTATTGCCTTAATTGATAATTGATCTATGTTATGTTATGATTGATATCTCCTAGCATAAGTCATGTAAGACACTGATAAAAGATGGCCAACACAGCCATAATCCATGCCAAAGTCCATCTGTCCAAGCTTCTGCAAAGTTTGCATCACAATAGGATAGCTCTTTTCTGGCCGTGTACCCCCACCCCGGCGGGGGTTTTACTCTTTATATAGCCCGCCCCGGTGGGGTCTTGGAATTCTACTTTCCACGTACACCCTAGCCTCGGCGGGGATTTTCTTCACTATAAGGCCCGCCCCGACGGGGGGTCATTCCGCAGAAGTTAATTTTTGTTCTTTTTATGTCGCTTTCTCGCCAAAACGCCACCATTGCACCATCAATGACACGTAATGCAACCTAAACATAAAATAATATAAAAAAGTAAACTGTGCAAAAATAGACAAGATCAACACTATTTAAGTCCAAATAGGAATCGATTCGTAGGTATGAAAACCACTCATCATCACCACCTTGGCTTCATTATGTCCCATCTTGCGGAAGAATTCTTCGATTTTCTCCTTGGGCACTTTCCCCTTAGATCTGATGAATGGCTTCATCACTCGTTGAGGGAGATATAGCGGGTTTTTCTTGGATACCACAACAATTGTATTTGATGTTGATCCTTCAACCTCCCCATAGTTCCATGGGACTTTCTTAAGGATAGTGATAGGATATAGCGGCCTCAATGGCAATACCAGTGGTTTCAGTGCAGCCACCTTCAAAGGGTTTTCAACTCCTTTAAGCTTAATTGTTTGAATTGTAAGGGGTGTTACAGCCAGGTCTCCCTCATATGATATGACTGCTATGATCTCCTTCCATCTTTGCGATCCTGGAGGAAACGTCTTTCCACTCTCAGGTAATATAGTGTCATCTTCTGCTATTTGTAGGTCACAGCTGTCAATCATATTTTGGATAAGATAATAAATTGCCCAGCATCCTTCAGTGTTGTGACCATGAGTATTGGAGTGGTACCGACAGACCCCGGTAACATCAAATCTCGTTGATCATGGATTAACTGGAGGTAGTAGTGTTGTGATTTTTCCCTCATTGTTTCGACCCTGGATTCCTCCTTGTGCAGAGGATTCAGTTTGGATGGGTATTTGTGGACCCTGAGTTGATTTGCTTAGTTCTTTCTGAAGAACAACTAACTCTAATTTGATTCCTTAATCCTTCGAACTCCTCGCGAGAAACAGGAGTAGGATCGGGTTGGGCACTTAAAGTTATTTATGACGGTGGGCTTAGTGCCTTTTTAGACTTTGAACGGGTAACGGGACTAATTGTTTCCCTATGAAGAGACTACATAGTTTAGTCAAGGAAAACGTGGAGATGTTACATGCTATGCAATGTATCCTTTTTTTAGGAGTGTTTTAATATTTTCCTACAAAACACACGTCAGTCATTTTGATGACAGGATAACATGACAGGTTTTGATATGAAAAGGGAATCCATATTTACACCTTCCTTTATATTTTCCATTACATTGAGATTGACATGGAATTGAAATTACATGTAATTGAAAGGGGAAGGTATGAAGAGACTTCCCTTCACGTTTAGTTTATTAGCGGCAGACCTATCTTAGGCTTCTCTCGCAGCTTTTCGGCATGAAGGTCCCCAGATCATCGCAATTTACTAGATGGGAAGTTAATCTGATCTTTCAACTGGAGTGAATCTGAGTGGTGCCTTTCCTAAGCCTTGCGGTATTAGTTTCCCTTGAGTCTAGTAATCAAACACCGACAGGTTTTCCTCCTGGTGGAGGAATCACACAACATACATTCACATACATCACGTCTCACCGTATGGAAATGATGACATGTGCGAAGCACTAATATCACAGGCAGATATGGTCAAAGCACAAAAGTGCAGTAAATAAAGCATTAGTACACATCCATTCAATGTAAATACAGTATTCACACATAAGCAAAAAAAAGTTTTGAAAAGTTTGAATAGCGGCTTAAGCTCTCTTACTGGAATCCCCAGCAGAGTCGCCACCTATTGACGTCGGGATTTATTGTGTCCCTTTCTGTACTCATCTTTTGGTGTTCTCATTTTGGGTGAGTTTTGTCTGAAAAGACAAGTTTGAAAAGGTCTGACATATGAATGTCAACGATTTAACTTAAAGTCGCCAGTTGGTAGATTTGAAATGGTTGCACCAACTCAACCAATTTTAAAAAGGTTTGCACAAAGACCCAATGATTGAATACTATTTAACTAGTCTTGGAAACCGAGATTCGTTAGGGTTTGGGGGCTTAATTAAGCGGAGGGAAGGTGTTAGGCACCCCCCGCGACTTCCGTGAAAACACGGTAACCACCTTGTTTTAATTAACTTTTTATTTGCATGTGTGTGTATGTGTGCGTGTGTGTGTGTTGGGCCTATATGCAATTATCTGGAAGTAGTGTTATGCCTCGTTTGCAACTATATAGAAAGGGTTTGACTTGTATAAAAGTTAAATTTTAACAAGATATAGCAGTGAAGTTTTGGAAAATAGGTTTTCAAACCCTTATGTTCAATAGTAATTGAGGCCTTTGATACTTCCATTTTATTATGTATTCCGCTTGATTGCTTTTATTTTTGAGATGCGAGGCATCTTCGAGAAAATAAGATACATAGAAATGCTGAACTCCTTGCAGGCATGAGAGCCATCTAAGAAAATCTAGACACCGTAGATAATTTACAAGCTGTTTACAACTGAGAAATGTCCATCGTGGGAACCGAATCTAGATTCAGAGGCTGAATCTTTAATCACATGATTCCTAGGCTCACATGAAAGAGTAATATATACAAAAGCTAGAAAAAGAACTAGATTTGAATAAATCTAAACCATTCTATCTTCAACGGTTCCAGTTTAGTCACTTTTGAACCGGTCAAAGTTAGAAATAGCCAGATTTAGGCAAATCTACTCCATAGACTGGAATGTTAAATATCTACATTATGGAAAGTAGTTAAAGCATATATATATATATAAAAGTAGTAAATATATATATAGACGATCAACTGCCACCAAGTAAACTCCAGGCAGGAGTTTGAAATATAAATATATATATATATAAATGATATAAAGCATAAAAATTTGAAATATCTTACAATGGGTTTCCAAGAAGACTTCAAATTGCTTTTGAGGCTTGAAAGCTCAGTTTCCACCGGTTAAAATTTAGTATGTTACAAAACACGAGTTTGCAAGTGTTTAAAAAGAAGAATCACTCAGCTTGGAGCACTCTAGCAGGGGTTACAGGCTGAAATGGACAAAGTTTGTTTCAAGTGGGTCTACTTGTGACTGCCCGGGTTGCCCCGTGCCATGCGGGTCTAGTCATCTCGGAGTACGTGCACTTGGGCGTCGTGATATCCACTCGAACCTTCATAACTTTCAATCCGGGAATCCAATAAAGGAGTGTTGTACCTTTTAGGAATGTTGTTTCCGAGAGCTAAATAGTGACATGGGATTAGAGGTTGTACGAAGCTGGCAAGATGGTTCCATGACCATATCTCCAAGTCTTTAAAGTCTATTCGTTGTGCTTTCTTATGTAGTTGTCACTCGAGATTTGATCTATGGTTCTTGTGGGACATCCTTGTATGTATTTTGAATTGAACTATGGTGAGACAACGCAGTTGAGATGTTGAGGTGGCAAAATAATGACTTTACCCCTACCGGGGTTATCTCCAGCTTTGGCGCAGTTGTAATAGTTGTTTCTCAGGGTTATCTCCGAGATTGGGCTGCTGTTGATTCTGAATGTCCTCAAGGTTATCTCTGAGGTTGGTTTGACATCCCGGGGTTATCTCCGGGGTTGAAACTGAGTCTTCCGGGGTTGTCTCCGGAGTTAGAACTATTTTTTCTGGGGCTATCTCCAGAACTTGAACTGGATCCCTCGGGGTTATCTCCGAGGTTGAAACGGGATCTCCCGGGGTTGTCTCTGGGATTAAAACTGAATTTCTCAGGGTTATATCTGAGATTGAAAACTGGATCTCCCAGGGTTGGAACTGATCTGACTTCCAAGGTTATCTCTAGAAGATGATTCTTCCCTCCTGCAAGGTTAGTAACAGGAACACAAAATTTCGAGTGTCTACATATAGAAATCTTTGTACTCTCCCAACAATTTGAAAAACACTTTATTGGATATCTGACGTAAGACTCTTCTTATATAGATATTAGTCAACCCTCCTAACCTTATTAGGTATATGGTTTTATTTAATTAATTAAAAACTCTTTTAATCAATTAGGCTTCTTAATCTCTATTAGGAATAATTAATTAAACTTCTTTAATTAATTAGACTCATAATCTAATTAGGAATGTAGGAGAGTACAAATATTAAATTAATTCCCAAACTCTTTTAGGAATTAAAATAATAATAATAATAGTAATAATAATAATAAGACTCTTCTTATTAATTTATATTTAATATTTTCAAAATATTAAGCTATTTAATTTATTCTATCAACATATATTAAATTAAATACACTTAACTTATTGTTATGATTGTGTCATTAACTTCTTAAATAATTATTCTTCCTTTTGTGGTGTAACCCTTTTGGTTCTCCATATTAAACGAGTTGTGAATAAATTAATTAGGACAATTCTAATCTTATTTAAATAAATAACTTAAACTATTTATTTATTTAAATAAATAACATTTATTCTACAAATAACGATAAGCCTCCTTAGCGATCAACAACTTTCCAAATAATATAGATTTCAACATTAATCATAAAAGAACATTTGAGTAAATAGTTATCGTATAATTCAATCCTTGCACCATACAATGTCCCAATTAAATATAAGATATGGAATTATTGTCAAGTCTTATTTTATTTAATTATATGTATTTCGATTCCCTAATGCACAACTCCAAATAAATGCAAATTAGAAACTCCTTTCTAATTTCATTCTACCTTGGCCAATGATTCTTGGGTTGTCATTTATCGAATCATATAGGACATATCTCTTCTTTTACTAGAAGCGGTAGATTCTTTATTGATCATTCATTATCTCCATATATAACTTATTACACCAAAGCATACCCTTTGATATACCCCAAGGGTCTTAAGAGACATGTCAAAGTATTACTTATTATATACAAAATACTATGATGATCTCAAGTCTAAGGATCACTTGTACTACTATCACTTCAGGAAATCCTATTGACAGGCAAGTAAAACTCTATTAGGTATTCATTGGCAAGCCACGTTCAGTGAACTTATTCTTCAATAAGCACCTATGTAATAGAATCTATGCAAGGCCAAGAGCAAGATCTCCAAATGATGAAGACTTGTTTGATTTTATTTAATAAAAGTTATGTTACAAGACTTATTTAATTATATGATGTATTCCGTAAACTTATGTAATAATTTAAGGTTAGATTACCTGGAATTTGTTTTAAGTTGATGTAACCCTTTAATGGGAAGGATTATTGTTTAAGTTATTTAAGTTATGTCTTTATCCTTGATTATGGGCAGTTAGATGTAATTGTTTTAGATAGTGAGCACCAAATCTTGTGGAAATGAAGTACTTGAATTTGGGGGTGTCACAATCGAAATACAATAATTAAATAAAATAAGACTTGACAGTAATTCCATGTCTTATATTTAATTGGGACATTGTATGGTGGAAGGATTGAATTGTACAGTAACTATTTACTCAAAGGTTCTTTTATGATTAATGTTGAAATCTATATTATCTGAAAAGTCGTTAATCACTAGGGAGGCTTATCCCTATTGTAGAATAAATATTATTTATTTAAATAAATTAATAGTTTAATTTATTTATTTAAATAAGATTAGAATTATTCTAATTAACTTATTCACAACTAGTTTAATATGGAGAACCTAAAGGGCCACACAATAAAAGGATGAATATTTATTTAAGAAGTAAATGACATATTCGTAATAATAAGTTAAGTGTATTTAATTTATTATTTAATCTATGTTGATAGAATAAATTAAATATCTTAATATTTATTATTTAATATTTTAAAATATTAAATATAAATTAATAAGAGGAGACTTATTATTATTATTATTATTATTATTTAATTCCTAAAGAAGTGTAGGAATTAATTAATATAAGTACTCTCATTTATTCCTAATAAGATTAGGAGTCAAATTAATTAAAAGAGTTTAATTAATTATCCCTAATAAAATTAGGGAGCTTAATTAATTAAAAGGATTTAATTAAAATATAACCCTACTTCTAATTAGATTAGATGGGTTGACTAATATCAATATAAGAGGAGTCTTATATCAGATATTAATATGTACATGATTCCAATTGTTGGAGAGTACGCCTTTTCTACAGAGATAATAAAACTAGGATTTTGTCAAACACCCATCTTCTTGAATCTTTCTTCTTCCTTGGTGGATCACCTCTCTAGAGGTCAAACACTTGGGTGGCTAACGTTGATCAAAGGAAGGAATTAAACTCGATGGATTCAAGTTTAACGCGAAAAGGATTGGAGGTGAACTTGTATCTGCGGAAGCTCGAATTTTCAAGGGTATGAATATGTTCTCCATCTCTTTTCTATTGATTGATAAGTGTGCACAAAGTATGATCTTTGTGATGGGTTTGTATGAAAATTTTAAATTCTTATTTTATCGCGCTTCCACACATTTTGTGTAATTTGATTGCATGATCGCGCTATATACAAACCTAACAATAAAAAACAAGTATAATAGGTGATCAGCACATAGTACCCTACGTTATGCATAACATTTAAACATGTTGTTCGCATGTGTGTTGGTTTCCCAACATATATATATATATATATATATATATATATATATATATATATATATCCCCTTCTATATATAAGAGTCCGCACTAAGGTAATTGGCTTGGTTAACTTTTTAAATATTAGATATTGACCTAGCCGAAATAAATGGCTTAGACACATTTCTCAATGCATTTAAGAACAATTTATAAGTACAATATTTGCAACATGATTCAAAGAATATAATCATGATTTAAATCAAGCTTCATAGTATGAAAAATAATTTTCATGAATTTATAATACAGGAATCATTCTAGCAATTATTTACTCATACGATTAATAAGAGTACAAGTTTAGGTACTTGCTTGAGCCGTTGACTATTTCCAACCTTGACGTCTTATCCTTTGAATAGCCTATTGTTATCATAACAGTTAATCTCTATTAACCCATAATATAAATCTTAATTGATCTAATTCACTAGCCTTAGATAACTAAGACTCCACAAAACAATTCATCTTATTAATTGTTGTTCTATCTTTTTGTATATGTATTTATTTCATAAGATAATCTTTTAGTATCTTAATTTTTCACTTAAGGTTTCACACCTTATTGCATTCTTACTTCATTTATTATTCTTTAAGTAATTTCCTTAATTACTCTTCATACTTTAATTAATTCGTTATTACTTTTGGTTAAAGATATGTCTTTATATCATTTAAATTATTTATGTCTCACTTGACCACATTTAAATAATCTTTCAAGTATTTAATTGTTTACCATTATCATTCCATAGTTAAAGTAAGTATTAACTTTTAATATTACTTTAATTGTCCACAATTAAAATGTTACTTAATGTAATCTTAATTGTTTACTTCATTAATTTCAGCATTAGAAATAGTCTTTACTACTATTGTAATTTATTATTTATTAAACCACATTAATAACTTACAAAGCTTATAATTAAAATATGTACTATTTTAATTGATTATTAACTCCATAATTAAAATCATCTTTAGTTTTAATTATTTAATAATCTTTTAATTATTATTTAATTTATAAATTTTTATGTTTTGATTTGTTTGATTTCGACTTTTGCTCACTCACCATGACCTAACCCGGTTTGACCCAGATCCGGTTAACCGTGAAAGGGTCATGTGACTCTGATTGTCTGTATCAATAGCCAAATTCGCTACCGTTCAAGCAGAGTCGATCTCATGGGTTCAGCGGGCACGCCGGGTTTACTTCACTTGCAACGCGGGTCGCGCTATCCCTGCAAAGTTTCTAGTTCGAGCTTTGCGCGGGACGTGCCAAATTTTGTTCAAAAATGGCACAGGGCGCGTCGTCCTGGCAGAGTTTCTTGACAAGGTTTTTCACACTTTGGTTTTCCATAACTTTGCTTTTTACATCCAAATACGTTCAAACCACTTCCATTATCTTGTAAACTTACATATCTTCAATATTTAATATCTTGAATAATTTTCAAAAATATTTATTTAATCAATTTATTGGTTTTTTCAAGCTAGGGTTCATATTTGGACATGTTTCACTACATGATTCGCTACAAGTTTATTTTAAGTCTAAATCCAACGATTCCACTTAGGGTATGCTCGTATTTCATTGAGGTTCAACATAACATTTTTGGATTATACACATAGCTTCCACATTTTATGACATTAATCAACAAATATCATAATTTCAAGCATACTAATTTAAGTTTCATGCTCACATGATTTTCTCTTGTTTCATAGGTTCTAAAATCATATACAAGACATATGTATCACATATTCTCCTTCCAATACTCATCCGTATACATTTGGATCCATCATGATCCCACATCACAAAAAACTTCCACAACCAAGCATGTATTTCTACCTAAATTCATATACTAACCTATCTTTGACAAAAATAAGCTAACTGGTGAACCTACCTCTTAGTGGCCCTCTTCCTCTTGGCTATTAACTTCAAGTAGCTCTCCACCTTGGTTCCTTCTTCTTGAGCTCCACCAAAAAGCAAGAATTCTTCTAGGTTTCTTCCTTTTTATCTCTATTCTCTCTAGCTCTCTTATATTTGCTAACACTTGGGATTTTTATCAAATGAAGAAATGAAGTAGGAGGGTGATATTTATAGAAGAGCTAATATCAATTATTTGAATTATTAGGGTAAAAGTGGAGTTGGTGAAAAGTTTCACCAACCCTCACTATTCATATGCTCCTTTTTATCATTACATCACATTGGCTTTCTTATAAGCCTAATTAGCTCAAATTTTGAGCATTTTTTGGCAAAAGGGAGGGGGGCTTGGGTGGCAAAAGGGGGGTGTATTTCCATATGTTACATTTTTTATTCCACCCTTTTATACAATAAGCTAGCATACTTGTTCCTTATATAAATACACACCTATATATCAATACAAACACACACACACACACACACACACACACACACACATATATATATATATATACACCAATGTTATATCTACACATATGCATATATAATCATATGATCCATGTACATTGGGTTAGTCCAATAATAATTTGAATTGGGCTAGGCACATTTACTTATACTCATTAGGCTCTAACACTAATCTACCAATTTAATTACTTGGGTCACATTTCCTAACACTTGCAATTTATTCACATTGGGCTTAGTATAACCATAAGTCTAATACATTATTAATTCACCCCTTAATTAATCCAATTAAGAAATTAATGATGCCACACAAGGCTTAACACTTAAGCTTAATTAAGTTCATCATCAATATTGTCACATTACTTATTTAATTCAATTTAAATTGAATTCCCACATTTCATGGCACACCAAAATATCAAATATCTTTATTTTAATACTAATATTATTTATAAAATTCACGAGGATGTCCGTACTGGGCAATTGGCTCATGCTGTATTTTTCTTCCGGCAGGTTTGCAGGGGTGATTCGGGGCTAGTGTGATGAGAGTGTCCCCCCTTATAAAGATTCCGTCCTCGGATGCAATTACCCAATATTTTCGATATAATAAATAAGAAATTTTGCGTATAATTTTTTTTTTTAATAAAAGGTGAGAATATGTGCAAGGTAAAGCGTATGTATTTATGTGATAAATAAAAATTTATTTATTACATGAATTATTGAAAATAATATTTTTTAAAAAAAAGAATTATTGACCTTTATAAAATATATTTTTATAATAATTTAATTTTGTAGTAAAAATATTTTATTATTTATTTTCCATAAAAATATGATTATTATATTATTTAATATATGATATAATTATTAGAATTATTATAATAACTATTTTATTATATGAATCTATTCATATAAGTTAAGTTAATTATTTTAACTTAATTAATAATGATATATATTAAAGTTAAGTCGTATATGGATTCAAAACCCTAATTCTGGATTTTGAATAAGGAATGAGAATAATAATATAATATTAATTATATTTCAGTGCTATAAATATGTATTGTATGTGTGGACTGATAATGGTTGATCAATTATGGTGTAACAGTAGAAAACCTAGTATTACTGTGATAAACCCTAATTTGAAACTTAAACCAGAGTTTAAGATTGATAAGAGATTGTGTTAATGTGATTAATGAAAGGTATAACCTTGAACCAAAACTTCAATCTTGTATGCTATGTTGGATTTGGTGTTTGAATGTTTAAATATGTTATATGAGGTGTAAATCAGTGATCTGGGTTTGCTAGATAGTGGATCTATAACATTTATATGCATGAATTTGAAGTTTTTCAAAATTTGGAAAATTTTAAAATAATGTCTGACAACCGAATGTTAGACCTCATAGATCTCAGTTTGTTTATATTTTTGTTTGTTTAAAGGTTGGTATTTGTAGTATGTTGAAAGGGCTTTACTCTGAAACTGGATTCCGGGTCAAATCGTATACAGATTGAAATTTATGGGTGGTCAAACCTCGTTGAATCACTCCATGACTTCGATTTCGGGTAACTCGGAATCGCCGAGCAACCGTCTCGACGACTTGTTTATGCATCTAGATCTCTCCACTAGTACCAAACTATAAAAAGATAACACTTAAAAATATGACGTTTTTATAAAAAATATTGTAGTATTTTTTTACAATATTTAACAAAACGTTATAGATACATATGAAAAACTTTATCTATTTATAAGAGTAATTTTTGATTTTAAATAAATAACATTTAAAAAAAAACGTTATCTATGTAAAAAACACTAAGAAAAAAACAACGCTTAAATGAAAACTTAAAATTAAAACACGGAGCAGAGAGCATAGTTATGCAAGAAGAGCTGGCCAAACGTTTTTGTGTCCACAAATCCTGGGAAATTACGGGTCCTTCCAGATCCGAATTCCTCCGCTGACACGCCCAATCCATCCGAGCTTTAGTGGGTAATGGAGCCTATGGGGCTGACTCCAAATTGATCGACTCCCTCCCCAGTTTGGAGATCATCGCCAGTCATAGTGTCGGGTTAGACCAGATTGATTTTGTTAGGTGCAGAGAAAAGGGGATTAGGGTTACTTACACGTCCGATATCTTGACCGATGAAGTTGCTGACTTGGCGATTTCGCTTGTATTGGCTACGCTGAGAAAGATTTGCAAATGTGATCGCTATGTTAGAAGTAGGCTCTGGATCAAGAATGGGGACTTCAAGTTGACTACAAAGGTTTTTTTTCCCTTCTGTGCTAGTGTGAAATTTTTTATGTGTTTAGCCCACAAATTATAATACTCCTATTTGTTTTGTGACATGAATTCACCATTTTAACATCTGCTAAAAATATTTTCAAGAATGTGCAAGAGTTTTTCATTCCTTTGTTTTCTAGTAGACTTGAAAACCAAACATAACAAAGTTACTTGTATATAATGAACATGAGCAATAAATCACGGATATCCTTTGGAGTTATTAATCAATTACATATTTTGATGTGGTTATCAACTTAATATAGCAGAAGATTTAGGTGGAATACATTTAAAGTTATTTCAGTTTGCGTTATTAAAAGGTTGAACAAATAGTTTTATACACGATTCTTCACTTATACTAAGTTAGTTTTGGGTTGATGGAGAACAGCCATTTTTTTTATCATCTTTTCATGACTTATGGTGCTCATGTTAGGGCTCTCTTAATCCTTCTTACAGTTCAGTGGCACATCAGTTGGAATTTTAGGATTGGGCTAGGTTTGCATATGCAGGTGCTCGGAATGAGCAGGTGAAATTTCTTACTTTCATATGTGAGGATTTGCTGGTTGTGGATAATATATTGTCAGAGAAATTAGTTTTTGCTTATGGTGTTAAGTGTCTGAGTGTAGCTAAATGTATATGTGCATATAGTCACTTGATCCTACTGTAAAACAAATTAAACTCTTTTTTTGAGAGATTTTTTGTTGGCAAATGAGACTATATTTTGTCAAACTGACGGATTATAATGTTTTCTTCCAATTACTTTCAAAAACATTATGGTTTCGGTCTCACTGTGCATATATGTTAAATATTTTTGGTGGGATTGGTGTGCAGGAGGCATATAAATCCGGCGGTGACATTTGGGCTATTTTTGGCAAGGAAGTTGACTTTGACAAGGGCGCTGTTCTACATGGTGATGCAGTGTTTGGGTGCCATCTGTGGTGCTGGGGTAGTAAAGGGGTTCGAGGGAAAGAGGGAGTACAATCTTTGAGGCGGTGGTGCCAGCGTTATAGCCCATGGTTACACCAAGGGCGACGGTCTTGGTGCCGAGATCGTTGGTACCTTTGTGCTTGTTTACACCGTCTTCTCCGCCACTGATGCCAAGCGCAGCGCCAGAGATTCTCACGTCCCTGTAAGCCACCACAATCTCTAATATCTCCTTGTCTGTTAGTTGTATGTCCCAAATTTTCAGTCACATTCGTAGGAATAGACTTTAATGTTGATCTTAGTACTGTTCTCAATACAATGATGAGACAACATCTTAATTTTAGCATATTATTCGAGTGTTTTCAAGTATTTGTAATCCTGATACTTTTGAGTCAATTTTTCCTCCTACTAATTAAGAAAGCAGCCTAATGTCACGCCTCCTCTTTGGCACTTTTATTGAGGCTGCATTGCCATTGATTAGTTATTTAAGCTTGTGTATCTTGCAGAACTATGATGCAAAAACACACTTTGAGTTAACGGTAAAAGACGTCATAGGCATGTACAACAAGATCACTTCAAAGGTTTGTTATTATCGCTTTTAATTAACTGAGTTACAAATACCCGATTGGCGTAAAGAAGAAACATATAAATACAGTTAGGGCAAAAAAAATCACAATTGACTTGGTATGTGAGGCTGTAGGAGCGAGAGTATTTATAAGATTTAACTTATCAGGAAAATCAAATTTCATATGTATGCATGCCAAATTATGTATGGTTTGTTTCTGGGTAAATAATGCACTTGAAACTAGTAGTTAATTAGATGTTAAATATTGTGTTACAGACATTTATTACGAAACCTCCTTTGGTTCTCTTATTTGCTCACAAATGATATAAGACTTCAGTTACATAATACTAAAAATCACTGGTGACCTTTAATAGAACTTAGGGTTGGCTGTAGGTAGACCAAATCAGCAAATGGTGCAATTGGCATCTCATACTAATGTTTTTCAACCTCAACTTCATGCCATGACTTGGGATCATCAGCACCACATGTTATTAGTATTTGCACTTTTTCTTAAGCTATCAAATTCGGATTCTTGTAGTTGATTGTTTACTTGTGTTGTGTATGTGTTAGACTATGCATGCGCAACGTGCGAGCAACACATGATGTATTTATCAGTTTGGAACAAATTATATATTAGTTAAACACTAATAAATCTTTGCAAGCACTGCCTCATTTTTTGTTTTCTTTTTCTTGTGACAAGTAAACATTACCTCAGATTTTAAATTACCAAACTTTCCTGCTTAAATTAAACTATAATTAAGTGTACATATTCAAGAGAAATAATTGTTTGAAACTCTTAGTGTTGATTTTAAATGTTTTACTCTTTTATTTGGTTCAGGATCTTGATCTTTCTGTGGACCTGAGTGCTGCAAGTGTTGCTGCTCCTTAAGAATAAGGTCTCCGTCGTGGTATGCAAACTAAGAGCATTAGCCAAAGGGTTCTAGTTCTAAACCATTCCTTCATTATATTTTGTGGATAGTTTGGTATATTTTGTGGATGTAGTCAAATTCACAATTCAATAATTCAATACAGTAGTAATTATATTGAAAAGTGAATTTGAGATGTATGGATAGTTTGGTATTATTGGGATGTAAACGTATTGTATGGTATTAATATTCTTTATAATTGGTATATTTTGAATTTGAGATGTATGGATAGTAATATTATTTGTAATTGGTATATTTTGAATGTTTGATACATTTTGGCTTTAAATAGATGACACCTTCTAAAACGTTGTCTGATGTATCAAATTATAACATTTTAAGCTAGAAAACGTTGTGGAATCATACCATCTACAACGTTTTTAAGTATCCAATGATTTTTGGAAAATAAATATACAACGTTTTTAAGAAAAAAGCGTTGTGTAATGTGTCAAACCACAATGTTTTAAAAACGTTGTATAAAGGTGTCAAATAGATGACATCCTTAACCACGATGTTTCTGTAATGTTTTTTATGCGTTATCTATTTACTGTTTTGTAGTAGTACTCGTGTGTTTATTGTTTTGATTTTGTTGTTTTGTTTAGATTGTAGTATGGTAGATTAACTACAGATCCATGGTTTTCGAACCTCTAAACATCAAACAGGTTGAGCACAGTGGTTGGTCAAAGAAGACCGGATGATAAACATGATCTCTGACATACACTTGTAGTATTACATAACTACTACAAGATTTGATCATTAGCTCACCCAGAAACATTAAGATATGACAAATATTGTTGGTCAAATATTTTAAGATATTAATGACATTAGATGTATTTAATAATTAAATTAAATTAATTAATTAAAAACTATTTTAATAATATAAAAATCATTTTAAATGAAAATAAATAGTTTAAAAATATTTTAAGTTATAAAATATAATTTTTAATATTTTAAGGAAAATTTCATTAATAATTTAATATTAATGATATTAAGATTTATTTAATAATTATATTAAATAAATAGTTTAAAAATAGTTTTATTGATTTAAAATCATTTAAAAGGATATAAATATTTTTAAAAAATATTTTAAGTTTTAGTATTATTTAAATATTAATGATGATAGAATTATTTAATATTTAAATCATTTAATAATGATTTGAGTGTTTGAAAAATCATGATAAATTATAATAATTATTTAAAATTTATTATAAGAAATTTAAAAATAATATGACTGATATTTAAATTATCCAGAATAATGTTTAAGATTCAGAATAGAGTTTTATTAACAATAAACTTGATAATTACCCGATAAAGCCATCGATACATCGAATTAAGTCCGAAATTGATCTAAACCTATATAGGTTGACTGTATAAGTGTCTGTTTGTGTCCTAATGACTGATAAACATATGTGACAATGTGATTAGGTTATCTGTTTACTGCAAATAGCAGTACTATGTGTTACGATATGTTATTCTAATCGAAGCTATAATCTTATGAATGATAGGTTGTTGTATTAACAATAGAACTAAGTCATGTACTTTAAGCAGCAGACCAGGCAAATATCTTACCCTTTGCATTTACTTTATGCAATGGACATCAGCCAGTTTCAGAACTATATTATTATTATTCATGTATCTATACCTTTGTAGACATGCCAGTTCTTGAATTATATCCGATCATTATTTATTAATACACTATTATTGTATAATCCAAATATATCTTCTGTTCGTTAATTTCCAAAGTTGGTTATACAAGTGTCCTCACTTGGATTATTGTTGTACTTGTTGATACATACCTATTAAATTATGTTATGTATACATTGCCTTAAAAGTCGCCTAAGCTAATTGACCCTGCTAGACATATATTTAAAAATATTGTTGAATATAATAGAACTTTATTGTTATCAAACTAAATTGTTTTGGTTTATATTCCAGACTAAGTATGAACATCCAAAACATATGAAACTTTTGTGCACCTAAGGCGGATATGCTGGACAAAAATATCGTTCGAACATGTTGTATTGATCAATACAAGGCATAACGGGCTGATCACTCCCGTGCTTGTAAGTTATGACGGTTTACAGATGAAGTCCTGTTTAACCTTTTCAAAAATTAAAAACAAAGTTCATAGTATGTCGACTGCTCACCAATTATAGTCAGTACGTAGTTTCAAAATTTAAAATAGAATTGATATGTTGTTTAGTGTTGCTTCATTTTACTTCACAACTGTTCATTCGTTGTAGAAGTGTCATTCAAAGAAACCATTTACTTCTTTCAACTAATATTTATTGTTTGCTATTACTTGTTGGGCAATCATATACTCATTCTTGCTTTGAATGTAAATGTTTTTAGTTAATCGTGATCAACCTGAAGGTTCTTGTGACGCCCCCAAAATAGGTATACATCACCCATCTTGAGTCGCCAAATACATGGTACAAAATTCAAATACAACTAAATTATAGAACAGTCGTGTATAGTACGACAAAATACATGCTATGAGTTTTAATACAAATATTGTCTTCTAGACAATATCCACTCTCAGAAAAAGTCCTCATTACATTTATTGTCACACTATTTAACAGAATAGTGAGGACTACTAGCTAATACTATCATCCGGACCATCACTCCATTCCCCGACTCGTCCCAGCTACGTTCTCATTTCCTGAAGAGAACAGTGAAAGAAAGGGTGAGCTCAACTAGCCCAGCAAGAAATATTATGACTAAGATAATGCTGAATAAATTATCATTAGCCTTCAACAATGTTAAACTGATAAAATACAATAGACATCAAGTTTAATCATAATGGATCAAGCAATCCATTAAAAGAGTCAAGTAGAGAATAAAATCTATTATCTTTTATGTTTAAAAGGTTTTTCATCACTTTTATCGCTAGGACTCAAATTTTAATAAATAATCCAAATCATCCCCGCACTACTACCAAGGATATTCATTAGGTCACGACCACAAATTCCATGTACTACGGCCAATGATATTTGTGTATTCATCAATGGTCATGATCATGCCAACAACTGTCCATCAATGCACTACGGCCAATGAGGACTTTTACCACATCACTTGTTACATTACGGTCATGATTACACCGAATAATCCCTGGTCATAATCATACCAAGTCCATTCATGCTCTATAGGCCATAGATGACTTTTAAAAAAAATATAAACATGAGGATGATGACAATGATATAAGAATTCAATAAAACAAGTTCACGAATTAATTTATTCAGGAACTAATAACGTCCAAATTGTCAACATGATACTACTTTGTAGAGTAAAATTCAAGAATGCTCAGAAGAATATTTCAATGAAAAATACTGGATGAAGCGCAAATATCAAGGATATTCCACTAATTTCATGGAGTATAGAAGTCAAAATTTTAACCAACTGAGTATAATAATGAATGGATTAACAAAAGAAATAACCATGCATGCAGTACTTCGAGAGATAAAAGTTATTCCGAATAATAATAATAACGGAACCAGTCGGTGAAATTCACAATCGGAATGTGATGTTCCAAATGTAATAATAAGTGCGGAATAATAAATAATGGAACCAGTCGTCCAGTAAAACGCGCTTACAGACGTGATATTACGGCGTAATAATAAATAAAGATTTTAACCAGTCCGGTGTAAAACACACGCATGTGATATTCCAATGTAATAATAACAAAGGCGGAACCAGTCCGATGTAAAAAACACATGCATGTGATATTCCAAATGTAATATAAAGATGTAATAATAGAAGAATGTCACCAAGTATAGGGTAGCTCAGATGATACAAAGTTATTCCAATGTAATAATAAGGAATGGAATAACAAAAGTTCTCTTCATGAATACAAAAGAATAATATCCTTACCGTAAAAGAACCTGGATATAAGTAGTAGGAAGTAGCAAAATACTTTTCTATAGTTTCTATAATTTCTCTCTCGAGTTTCAGGTGAATTTGTAAGAAATAATGAAGGAATGAGCTTTATTTATAGGAGAATGGAAGTGTATTGTTTATGAACAATTATTTTCGCAGTAATTATTTCTTCAACCAAATACAATAAAGTCAATCAACTAACCAATAAAATCACAACAAAAATTTAAATATAATACATATATATAAACACATGTTTTCAACTTATATATATCAATATTATATATACACCACTTAATTTCCCCCCATAACCAACATCTATCCCCACCCACCTAATAATCAAATTCACTACACTCTTACACATCACTATCACACTACCACTTTTCCACCATTTTCCACTCACACACCTATCACTTTCACATATCATTTTCTTCCACTATATACTCAAAACACACATATACTTCTTCCATACGTATACTCTTCCATTTCCAAAATTATTTCAACACATATGGGCCCCACATGTGGGCCCCACCTTTAAGAAATTTTTCTACCCATTATTTTGAAAAATGGGTAAATAGAATCCATAAAATAAGCAAAATTTCATAAAAATCACCTTAATAATTTTAACAACATTTATCATCTTTATTATAATTCACAATATTAATTGACTGTGTCGCTCCTCAGAAAGAGGGGCTTTCAATAAGGATTTCTCCTATTGGTGCCGCAATTAGGTGACCAAACCTCTCATGGCAAGTAACTTCTAGACATCGTTAATATTGCAATTTATAATATTAATAACTCTCGCCATTTCAATTATTAATTTAATAATATATAAAATATCGACAATAATTGAATCAAATAACGTGAGATACTATGCAACAATTATTATAGCAATAATTGAACAAAACTAAGTGACTTTCTCACGTAAGCATTAATAATCAATACCGTAGTATACTACTTGCAACCACGCCAGACATCGCATTTATTTTACTACCAAGTAGTTCAACAAGATTAACTGTGAAAACTTTCGCCGTTATTTTCAATAAAATATATTTGTCGTTTTTCAATCCGATGAAAGAATTACATTGTGGGGTCCACCAATGATTGTGTCGCCGCATTTAATATTCCCTACACAAAGAATATTCCCGACCAATCGAATATAATACAACAACTTGCATACTTTGCAAAATTTATAAATACTACCCACAACTATAACATTATATCAAATCCACACCATAATATTCAAAAAAATATTTCGAGAAATTTAAATCTTTATTTATAAAATCTGGGGTCTCATAGTTCTGCCAAGAACAAAAGGAAAAGAAAGCTAGCAAAATAAACTCTATGGTATCTTATGCAATAGATAGACTATATTAAGACAATGATATTTATTAATTATAATGTAATGAAATGTATTAAAGGTTGTGAACCTGGGATTAGACAACTCTGATATATGTAAATTAAGTTTGATATTTATATTATTGATATTATTCCGCTCAAAGAAATGATATCGTGAAGCACCGAGTTTGGGTTTCAAGTACCTGAATTTGGGGGTGTCACAGGTTGGTATTAGTGCTATAGGTTAGAAACATTAGGTGGGGGTAGACCTTAGGCTATAACCTTAGGACAGAGGGAAACGTTGAAAATACAAATAACTCATATAGAATTTGAAATGAGATGAATTGAATAAATTCATCGTCAAACAAAATAAAAGTAACATATATAAAACTATTATTTGTTATGTGTATATATTATATATTAATCAAGATAATTTATGTGTAGATGTCAGGTGGAAAAAGATTAGGATACCCTCAGATTGTAAAGAAGGAGCCTATCTCCATAACCAAGCCAATATCAAAGCCAATAGCTGAAATAGAGGCTCACATTAAAAGTAACCCTGATGAATTGGTTATAGTGGAAAATGTAGTATTAGATCCAGAAATGGGAGTATTGACAGATAGTGATTCGGACATTAAAGTTGGAGCTTATCAAGCATCAACGTAAGTCCAGAATTTGAGGAACAAGATTTTTTGTCTGGAAGAGCTATAAGAAATAGAAAAGCTATTAAACAGTCAATTGCGTAAGGCATTAACAGAAATAATGGAAGAACAAGATAAGCTTAAAATCCAAATTGATCAGATAGGAGCCAAAAGTAACAAATCACGTGCAACTTCGAACAAGAAGGGGAAAAGAAAGATGAAAGACCGCGTTATAGGAAATTCTGATTCTAACCAAGGAAACTCTAACAAAATAGAAAAGTGTATAAACTGTAACAAGAAACATGAAGGCTTATGCAGGAAAGGGGAAAATGTTTGCTACAATTGCGGACATGAGGGACATATCTCTCCTCATTGTCCCAATCTGAAGCAAGGTGTATGTTTTATTTGTGGGATAGAAGGTCATCAGGCGAAAGGTTGTCCAAGATCAAGAAAAAAAGCGTAGTGAATAAGTAGTATAAGTACTGTTTGAATAAGTGTGTTCGATGTTGTATATATGCTAAGTATGTCTGTGTAATGTAATATTTTCAAATTTTGTATAAGTTATAGCAGCGAATCCCGACTTTCATGGTCACAAAGGGATATTGAATGCTTAAAGAAGTATGTGCTATGCTATGTAAACTACTATAAAATAGTTGAATGAATATGAATCTATGTTTGATTAATGAAATAAGTTTGTTATATTAAACTTATACGATAAGTTAATTTATTAGAAACACTAATTAATAATTAGAAACCCTAATTACTAAACTAGAACCCTAATTGCTAAGTTATTAACCCTAATCCTTAATTTAGCAAGCTTAATGATAATTAGTAAATTATAAAACCTAATTTGTAAGTCTAAGTAATTAGAAAACCTAAACTAATTAAGAAACCTTAAATTGTAAATTTAGAAAACTAAAATTTTCACTTTAAACCCTAATTGCAAAATCTTAAAAAATCAATGCATAAAACCTTAAGGTTAAACCCTAAGGGTTAATACCTAAGGGTCAAACCCTAAGGGTTGGACAAGATTGAAATGAATGCCATTAAATGTGCAAGCCAATTGACCAAAATACCCCTCTTGCATTATTTGTTAGCTAACTTGTAAATTTTGCTAACACTTTAGTTGGTGACCAACTCTAGCCCAGCCATGTGACTACAAAACCTACATATCAGCCATTTTACCAGCCAAATTCATTGCATACAAGTAATATATATAGTTCAAGAGAGAAATGTTCATAAAATAGCCCATTTGATCACCAATACATAACCTAGACCTTCTCTCTCTAAACCCCACGAAAAATAATAGTAGATCAGTCCTTAAACAAGCCTCTATTACACCAAGAATAGATCAGGAGCATATGATCAAGATTTGTTCAAAGAAAGGTATAATCTTAAACCAAAACTTCAATCTTGTATGCTATGTTGGATTTGGTGTTTCAATGTTTAAATATATTATATGAGGTGTAAATCAGTGATCTAGGTTGCTAGATAGTGGATATATAACATTTATATGCATGAATTTGAAGTTTTTGCAAAATCTGAAAAATTTTAAAATAATGTCTGGCAACCAAATGTCAGACCTCAGATCTCAGCCTGTTTATGTTTTTGTTTGTTTAAAGGTTTGTATTTGTAGTATGTTGAAAGGGATTTACACTGGAACTGGATTCAAGGTCAGATCGTGTATGTGACGCCCCCAAAATAGGTATACAACACCCATTCTGAGTCGCCAAAATACATGGTATAGAAAGCAAACTACAACTTTGACAATACAGATGTCGTGTAGAATACGACAATACAACTGTGAGTTTGAATACAAATATTGTCTTCTAGACAATATACACACCCAAATAAGTCCTCATTAATTATTCATACACTATTTTACGTAAATAGTAAGGATGCCTAAAACATCTTCCTAGAACCATCACTCCATACCCCGACTCGATCCTCGCTTATGTTCTCACCTCCCGAGAAGAAAAATGGAACAAAAAGGAAAAGGGTGAGCTCAACTAGCCCAAGAAAGAATATTATGACTAAGATAATATACAACAAAATATCGTTAGTCTTCAACAGGAAAAATCTAATGTAATACAATAGACAACAAGTTTTAGATCAACAAATGCAATGGAAACAAAGAATCCATTAGAAGAGTCATGTAGAGAAAGAATTCTATTGTCTTCTAAGGTTTAAAAGTCCATCATCAATAGTTTATCCCCGTAATAATAATCAATATACATCTTTAATCATCTTTGCACTCTGTGCCAAAGATATTCATTTCATATCACCAAATGGTCATGTTCATCTCAACACTGCTCATCTTTGCACTACATGTGCCAAAGATATTCATCGATTAATCGCTCATCTTGCACCATGTGCCAAAGATATTCATTTATATCACCATTTAGGACCGAGGATGATGAAAACATTTTAAAGAAACGAATCCAAAGGAAACAAAATGACAAGGATTAAGGATTAAGGATTCGTACTTTGTTTTACCCATGTCCAAAAATACTTCAAAATAATCATATTGGTGTAAAATTCAAGAATGATCAAAATATGGATACAATCAAAGCTAGTATCCGAATAGATATTTTGGACAAAAAGAAAAATTTTTATTTTTCTATTGAAATAATATTCAGATTCGTGAATAGTGTCGATATCGCTAATAGTGCCGTACACGTGAATAGTAACCCCGACACAACAAGTTCCAAATTTGATAAAAAGTTCACCAATACTCGACATAATGATATTCAAGAAAAATATCATTTAAGAAGAAAATAATACCCTTACCTCAAAATAACCGCATTTCCGATCAATTTTCAGATATAGTCTTTGTGAAACCGCACCGAGATAACAACACTCAAAGTATACTCACAAGAATACGCTCGATAATTTAGAGAGAGAAAGAGAGAAAACTTAGTTTCGTGTGATTTTTAATTCTAACTTAGCCTCTATTTATAGGAAAATGTTTAACGCCAAAGGAGACTAAATTAATAAATTATTATTATTTACCAAATATTCAAGGCCACCACCAAGGAATCTGATTTTAGCCACCAAACCACATGTTAAAGATGCTCACCAACCTTTGAAAAACGTTTTTCTTGAAAATAATAATTAAAATTTTAAAATCAATTATTTTAAACTCAAAACATCAATAATTCACAATAAATATCCCTTTTATCAGAAAATTCAAATCTCGCGACTTTTTATAGGAATTTCAATTCTCTACAACTTTGCAGAAGAAAATGTTTCCAAATTCCAAAGAAATTATCAAAAATCCATAAACCAGGCGATTTACATACTATAATAAATTTTCTATTAAGAATTGTGTCCATGACACACAAAACATATGTTAAACATTTAATGCCACAAAATACTCTACCTCCTCATATACTCATATATCCCACATTCATTATAAAAATATCACCGCTAATATATTATTAAAATAATATATTTAAATGAATTATTTTATCGTAAAAGATAAAATATTAATTTTCAACAATTGTCACATTAAAAATTTTCTCCATATATATCCACATAAAATAAATATTTTCTTTATCATAATAATCAATAATTAATTATTCAAAATAATATTACGTAACCACAAAGATCGACAACAACGTGCCGCTCCTAAGAAAGAGGGGCTTTCCAATAAGGATTTCTCCTCATCATGGCGCAATTAGGTGACCAAACCTTTCCTTAGATGTAACTTTCTAGACATTGCCAATAATGTTATCTCGATAATATTATTCAAATAATATGAATTATTGATTTGATAATGGAAAATCTTTGTGTAATGACAATTATTGAAACAACAATAATACAAAATATCAACGCAAAGAATTATTGAATCAATAAAATATAATATTGAACAAGAATTCATCGTAATAATTATTGAGTAAAGTGCCTTCTCACGTAAGGATCAATAATTCAATAATCATCGCAATATGCGTGCTATCATGTGCAACCACGCCAGACATCGTATTTTAACCACCGTGTAACCCAATAGTATTAATCGGTAATAATTTACGCCGTTATTTATAAAACTCAATCTTTGTCGCTTTCCTTCATCCAATCTGCTTTTCCGTTATGGGGCCCACCAATGATCGCTATTGGCCGCAGACGGAGATTCAAACAAAAAAGAATATTCCACGCACCAAACTAATATTCCCCAAACAATAATGAATATTTTATAACCACTTGCTTATTTTGTAAACTTTGCACATTTCACCCATGACCAAAGAATTATATCAAATTAACCCTTATTAATTTAGAATAATGAATAAAGGAAAATTCAATTTTATTTATAATAAGTTGGGGTCTTACAGTGTACAGATTGAAAGTTATGGGTTGTCAAACCTCGTTGACCGACCATGACTCTCGGTTTTCTGGGTAACCCAAATCTGGCCCAGAACCGTCTAACAACTTATTTATGCATCTAGATCTCTCGTGTGTTTATTGTTTTGATTTTGTTGATGTGTCTAGATTGTAGTATGGTAGATTAACTACATATCCATGCTTTTAGAACCTCTAAACATCAAACATGTTGAGCACAATGGCTGGTCAAAGAAGGTCGGACGATCATGAAATCAGTTTTCTGGGTAACCCAGAAAACTGATAAACATAATCTCTGACATACTTTAACCGACATAGATCTGATGATTGTGTTATAGTTAGATCGATTTTATGTGATAGATCTATTCATTTACATGTTGTTTACACACTGAAACTCTTAAATCTCAAAACCATTAAAAGGATAGCAAGTTGTGGAAGCCCAAATTCGGCTACTCGAACTGTTCTTCATTTCTGGGTAACCTAGAAAATGAAGAACATAAATGAAGAACAACTCTGACAGCTTGTTCAAGGCCTTATATCTTCTTAATGTGTTATGATCTGACTCAGAACTTGTTATACACTTATAGTATTACATAACTACTACGAGATTTGATCATTAGCACACTCAAAAATATTAAGATCTGACAAATATTATCGTCAAAGTAAAGTTACTCAAATCGCATATGAATGTTCTTGGTGCTCAAGAACACTTTAAGTTGACACTTTTCTGTCGCTAAAAGCTTTAATGATGACTTATTAATTTTAATTAAATAAATTTCCAAAAATTATTTAAAAATAGAAATTAATTTCTAAAAATTACAAAATTAATTTTAAAAATTATTTTAAGTTATAAACATTAACTTTTATTAATTTGGAATATTTTTCATAAATATTAGTATTTATTTGAATATTATTGGTATTTAATTTATTTAATAAATGCATTAAATAAATTAGTTAAAAATGATTTTATTCTATTAAAAATCATTTTAAATGATAATAAAGTATTTAAAAATATTTTTAGTTATAAAACATAACTTTTAATATTTTAAGATTAAATTTCATTAATTATTTAATATTAATGATATTAGATTTATTTAATAATTATATTAAATAAATTAATTAAAAAAGATTTTAATAATATAAAAATCATTTTAAATGAAAATAAATAGTTTAAAAATATTTGAAGTTATAAAATATAACTTTTAATATTTTAAGGAAAATTTCATTAAAATTTAATATTAATGATATTAAGTTTTATTTAATAATTATATTAAATAAATATTTAAAAATGGTTTTATTGATTTAAAAATCATTAAAAAGGATATAAATGTTTTAAAAATATTTTAAGTTATAATAAATGACTTTTAATGTTTTGGTAAATAATACATTAATATTTAAATATTAATAGTAATTATTTAAGAATGATTTTAAATATTTTAAAAATTATTTAAGGGTAATAATAATACTTTAAAATATTTTAAGTTATTATAAATAACTTTAATATTTTGGCAATGGTTTCATTACTATTTTAATATTAATGATGATAGAATTATTTAATATTTAAATCATTTAATAATAATTTCAGTGTTTGAAAAATCATGATAAATTATAATAATTATTTAAAAATTATTATAAGTCATTTAAAAGTAATATGACTAATATTTAAATTATCCAGAATAATGTCTAAGATTCAGAATAGAGGTTTATTAACAATAAACACGATAATTACCCAATAAACCCGTCGGTACACTGAATTAAGTCCGAAATTGATCTAAACCTATATAGGTTGACTGTATAAGTGTCTGTTTGTGTCCTAATGACTGATAAACATATGTGATAATGTGATTAGGTTATCTGTTTACTACAAATAGCAGTACTATGTGTTACGATATGTTATCATAATCGAAGGTATAATCTTATTAATGATAGGACATTCTATTAACGATAGAACTAAGTCGTGTACTTTAAGCAGCAGACCAGGCAAGTATCCTACCCTTTGCATTTACTTTATGCAATGGACATGTGTAAGCCAGTTTCAGAACTATATTATTATTGTTCATGTATCTATACCTTTGTAGACATTCCAGTTCTTGAATTATATCTGATTATTATTTATCAATACAATATTATTATATAATCAAGAAATATATTTTATGCGTTAATTTCCAAAGTTGGTTATACAAGTGTCCTCACTTGGATAATTGTTGTACTTGTTGATACATACCTATTAAATTCTGGTATGTATACATTGCCTTAAAAGTTGTCTAAGCTATTTGACCCGGCTAGACACAGATTTAAAAATATTATTGAATATAATAGAACTTTATTGTTATCCAACTGAATTGTTTTGGTTTGGATTCCAGACTAAGTATGAACATCCCAAACATGGGAAACTTTTGTTTACCTAAGGTGGATATGCTGGACGAAAATATCGTTTGAACATGTAGTATTAATCAATACAGGGCATAACTGTGACGCCCCCAAAATAGGTATACAACACCCATTCTGAGTCATCAAAATACATGGTACAGAAACAACTACAACTTTATTAATACAACACATAAACTGTGAGTTTAAATACAAATATTGTCATCTAGACAATATTCACACCCAAATAAGTTCCCATCACAATTATTGATACATTATTTTACAAAAATGGTGAGGACTATTAAAACAACTTCTAGAACCGTCATTCCATACCCCGACTAGTACTCGCTACATTCTCGCCTCCTGAGAAGAAAAATGGAACAGAAAGGAAAAGGGTGAGCTCAACTAGCCCAGTAAAGAATATTATGACTAAGATAATATAGAACAAATTATCATTAGTCTTCAACAAGGAAAAATCTGATAAAACACAATGGACAACAAGTTTCAGATCAATATTCGCAGCGGAAATAATAATTCATAGATGAGTTATGTAGAGAATGAAATCTACTATTATCTATGAATTTAAAAGTCCATCATCAATATTTTATCCCTGTAACATCAAAAAATATACATCTTGAATCAAATATTCATCTTTGCACTACAGGCCAAAGATATTCATCAGTTGGTCATGTTCATCTCAACACCTATACATCTTTGCATTACAGCCAAAGATATTCATCATAAAATCATTAATCTTTGCACTACAGGCCAAAGATATTCAATAATATCATCATTTAGGACTAAGGATGATGAAAAATATTCTAAAGAAAACGAATCCAGTGAAACAAAAGAATAAATATTAAGGATTCGTATTTCGGTTTATCCATGCCCAAAAATACCTCATAAATAATCATAGTGGAGTAAAATTCAAGAATGATCAAAACATGGATACAATCAAAGCTAGTATCCATAATAGATATTTTGGACGAAAAGGAAAAATTTCATTTTTTGATGAATAGTGCCGTATACGTGAATAGTAATCCCAACACAAAAAGTTCCAAATTTGATTAAAAGTTCAAACAAATATTTCGGCATAATGATATTGAAGAAAATAATATCATTTAAGAAGAAAATAACATCCCTTACCTCGAAAGAATAGTACTTCTGACTGGACTACTGGATATAGTGCTGAAGGAATTTGCACCGTATAGCAACACTCAAAGTATTAAAATACTCACTATAATACGCTCGATAATATAGAGAGAGAAATAGAGAGAAAACTTTAGTTTCTGGTGTGTTTTTCAATTCTATCCTAAGCACCCTATTTATAGGAAAATGCTTAGAACACCAAAGTAGAAAATTTAATAAAATAATATTATTTATAATAAAATTATACGCCCACCTCTAGACATTTGAATTCAGCATGTTGCACATGTTAGTGTAGCCCACAAAACCACAAAAACGTTTTTCTTAATAAACATAATTAAAACTTCCAAAAAATCAATTATTTCGGAACTACGGAACTTCAATAATTCATAATAAATAGCCCCTTTATCAGAAAAATTCGAACCACATGTCCTTTCTATATAAAATTCCATTCTCTACAACTTTGTAAGTTTAAGCTTTTCCAAATTCCAAGCAGAATTTGACCGAAATCCACAAACGGGCAATTTTACGGGCTATAAACCAATTTCAGTCAAGAAATGGGGTCCACCGACATGTTTAACATGTTTTAAACATTAATTGTAACAAAAATACTCCTCCTCCTCGTATACTCATATATCCCACATTCATTGTAAAAATATCACCATTATTATATTATTAAAATATAATAATATATTTAAATGAATTATTTATCGAGAAAAGATAAAATAACAATTTTTCAACAATTATCGCATTAAAAATTTTTCCATCTATATCCACATAAAATGAATATTTTCCTTATCATATAAATCAATAATTAATTATTCACAAATAATATTACTGAATCACAATAATCATAACCGTGCGGTTCTCGTGAAAGAGGGGCTTCCAATAAGGATTTTTTCTTGGTGGCAATTAGGTGACCAAACCTCTCCTTGATGTAACTTTCTAGACATTGCCAATAATGTTATCTAATAATATTATTCAAATAATATGAATTATTGATCCGATAATGAAAATATCATGTAGTGACAATTATTGAAACAACAATAATATAAAATATCAATGTAGCAATTATTGAATCAATAAAATAAAATATTGAGCAGTAACTCATCGTAACAATTATTGAGTAATGCCTTCCCACGTAAGAATCAATAATTGGTGCAATACCGCAAAGCACCGTGTTTTAACCAATCGGGTATTCTAACAAAGATTAATGGTAACAACTACGCCAGTTATTTATAAACGACTTATACTTATCGCTTTCTTCATCCAATCGCTTTAGTTATGGGCCCACACACAAGGTCAAGGCCGTCATTTAATATTCCCCGATAGTAAGAATATTCCACGACCAAACGAATATTCTTCGATAAAAATGAATATTTTATAACCACTTGCATATTTGAAATATTTGAGCATTTTACCCATAACTAACCACATTAATCAAATCAACCCTTACTATTTCAAAATAATAAATAGAGGAAATTTGATTTTATTTATAATAAGTTGTGGTCTTACAACCTCCCCCTCCTTATGAAATTTCATCCTCGAAATTGATGTACGTACCTGGTATTTCAAAAAGGTGAGGATACCTCGCTTTCATTTCCATTTCCAACTCCCAGGTCATTTCCTCAATAGCATGGTTCCTCCACAAAACTTTGACTTGGGGTATGACCTTTGTGCGTAGGACATGCTCTTTTCTATCCAAGATTTTGACAGGTACCTCCTCGTACGTTAAGTATTTGGCTATCTCATCCGATTCTAACTCAATAACGTGGTTCGGGTCTTTCACATATTTACGAAGCACAGATATGTGAAAAACATTATGAACACAAGACATACTTGGAGGTAACGCGAGTCTATAGGCTACATTTCCTACTCGGTCAAGAATCTGAAATGGACCAATAAATCGTGAATTGAGCTTTCCTCTCTTCCAGAATCTTGTAACTCCCTTCCATGGGGCCACACGCAACAATACATGATCCCTAATACTAAATTCCACGTCCTTTCGATGAAGATCCACATAACTCTTTTGTCGATCCTGTGCCGTTTGTATACGTTGTCGAATCATTTGGATCTTTTCCGTAGTCATACGTATCAACTCGGGTCCCAACAATGTTTCTTCACCTACCTCATCCCAACATATTAGAGAGAGACACTTTCGTCCATACAATGCTTCGAATGGAGCCACACCTATACTTGCCTGATAACTATTGTTGTAGGAGAATTCCACCAATGGTAAATACTTATCCCAACTCCCTTTGAATTCTAGGACACAGAGTCTTAATAGATCTTCAAGAGTTTGAATAGTCCTCTCTGATTGTTCGTCCGTTTGAGGATGGTATGCCGAACTAAATCGTAAATCTGTGCCCGTAGCTTTTTGCAAGCTAACCCAAAATCGTGAAGTAAATCTTGGGTCACGATCCGAAACTATGGATACTGGCATGCCATGCAATCTCACAATCTCATTTACATATATATGAGCAAGACGTTCAAGGAATAAGTCTCCGTGATCGGCAAGAAATGAGCGGAACTTAGTTAATCTATCAACAATAACCCAAATAGCATTTATGCCTTGAGAAACCGTGGGAAGACCCGTAACGAAATCCATGGTAATGTGTTCCCACTTCCATTTCAGAATCTCAAGTGGTTGCAATGGACCCTTTGGCACTTGATGCTCTGCCTTTACACGTTAACAAGTTAAACACCTCGAGATAAACTTTGCAATTTTTCTCTTCATATTGTTCCACCAAAATGTGTGTCGAAGATCACGATACATTTTGGTACTTCCAGGATGGATTACAAACGGTGTATTATGTGCCTCCGTCATTATCTTGTCCTTCAAATCAGAGTCGTTAGGAACACAAAGTCTGGAGTGGACTCGAAGTATTCCTTCTTCATCGATTCTCGCTTCCGGAATAGCACCTTCTTGTACTTTCTTCTTCATACGCATCAGCTCCGGGTCGGTGGCTTGAGCAACTTTAACTTCATCGATTAAAGTTGGTTCTATGTGTATACTTGACATCATCGCACTTGTTCCTGCAATCTTCTACTCAACGCATTAGCTACCACGTTTGCTTTTCCAGGATGGTATTAAATGGTGTGGTCATAATCTTTTAACAGCTCGAGCCAACGTCGTTGTCGCATGTTGAGTTCCTTTTGGGTGAAGAAATATTTGAGGCTTTTATGGTCCGAATATATCTCCACTTTTCTCCATATAGATAGTGCCTCCGGATCTTTAGCATGAAACGATCGTCACGCTAACTCTAGATCATGAGTAGGATAATTCCTCTCATACTCTTTAAGTTGTCATGAGGCATAGGCTATGACTTTCTCATATCATTGTGAGAACACATCCTAACCCTTTGCTCAAGCATCATGTGAGATAACAAATCCATCCGAACCAGATGGTATTGTCGTAACAAAGTGCCGAAATGAGTCTTCTCTTGAGCTCTTGGAAACTCTTTTCGCATTCCTCGCTTTATACTTAATTTTGTATCTTTCCGAGTCAATTTGAGTTAACAGAGTAGCAATTCGAGAAAATCCTTCCACGAAATCTCGATAATAACCCGCTAAGCTTTAGAAAGCTATGTACTTTGGTCACCGCCTTCTTGTTGTTCTAACTTTGTATTGCTTCAATCTTCGGCCGTCAACAGATACTCCATGTTTTGACACCACGTGCCCAAGGAATGCTACTTCCTCAAGCCAGAACTCGCATTTCTTCAACTTGGCATATAGTTTGTTTTCACGAAGCCTTTGGAGTACCAGCTTCAAATGGTGCTCATGATCTTCACGGCTTTTGGAATATATGAGAATGTCATCAATAAAGACAACAACGAACTGATCCAAATAGTCCTTAAATACTCGGTTCATCATATCCATGAAAGTCGCAGGAGCATTAGTCAATCCAAAAGACATGACTAAAAATTCATAATGCCCGTATCGAGTTCTGAAGGCAGTCTTTGGAATATCCTCAGTTCTAATCTTCAGCTGATGATATCCAGAATGAAGATCGATCTTTGAAAAGAATTGTGCTCCTTGCAACTGGTCAAACATGTCATCAATACGAGGTAACGGATACCTAATCTTGATGGTGACATGGTTCAATTCTCGATAGTTAATACAAAGTCGCATACTCCCGTCTTTCTTCTATACAAATAAAACAGGAGCACCCCAAGGAGATGTACTAGGACGAATGAAATCGATGTCTAACAACTCCTGTAGTTGGACCTTTAACTCCTGAAGTTCAATAGGAGCCATTCGATATGGGGTTTTAGAAATGGGCTTTGTACCAGGTTCAAGATCAATAAAGAATTCAACTTCACGTTCTGGGGGTAGACCAGGAAGTTCTTCAGGAAACACGTCAGGAAATTTACTAACAACAGGAATATTATTCAAATCTGACATGTCTTTATTCAAATCCATAACATGGGCTAAGAAAGCTTGACATCCATTTTTCAATAAATGAATAGCTTTATGACTAGATATGACCGTGATTGATTTTAATGGTTTAGTTGCTTGAATTCGTACAATAGGTTGGTTAGGAATATGAAAACTAACAACCTTATGAAAACAATCAATTTTGGCATGATGAGTAGTTAACCAATCAATCCCTAAAATCACATCAAAAGCAAGTATCTTTAAAGAGATAAGACCAATAGGTAATGTGATGGTGCCAACTTGGATCAAACAAGATTTATAAATAGTGGATGTGATAAAAGTTTTTCCTAACGGAGTCTCCACAGATAAATTAAAGTCTAATTTCTCCGGAGTTAAGTTTAAACGTTGAGCACAAGTAGGAGAGATAAATGAATGGGTAGCACCGGTATCAAGTAAGGTATAAACTTCACAAGAATTTATGATTAACTTACCCGTGATCACCTCATTTGGGTTCCTCGCATTTTGACCAGTCACAACAAACGCTCTTCCAGGAACCGTTGACTTTGACTTTTCTGGGACAGCGTTTTGAGTCACCATCCCCGTTGGACTTGGTTTCTCTACCTTACAATCTCGAGCGATATGTCCTTCCTTTCTACAATTATAACATACCTTGAACTATTGTGGGCAGTTTGGGCTGATATGTCCCTCTTTTCCACATTTATAAGATAATGATGGTGGTCGTTCTCCTCCCTAGAACCCGGTTACTCTTTCGTGTTTGACGTCTTCACATGGTCGTTATTGAATCTCCTCTTTTTAAAATCTCCTCCCGACTCGTTTATTCTATTCTCATGGCCATGATTATCACCAGAGTGGTTACCGCCTTTGTCCATATTCTTCTTTCTTCGCTGGTTATCGTTGTTTAGATGACTGCTGTCACCAGTATGAGCCTGATTATGGTCCCTCGGTTGAACGTACTCGTTATCTCGCTCTAACAATTGAGCCCTGTTGACAACATCTGAATAGAGAGAAAATTTATGAGAAATGAGATACTGACGTATGCCGGGTTTCAAACCTCTCAAAAACATCCGCGTCATACATTCCTCATTCTCCACCAAATGAGGTGCAAACCTGGATAACTCTACAAACTTTGCCTCGTACTGGGACACCGTCATGTTATTTTGTTCTAGTCTAATGAACTCCACTTCCTTCATATGACGAATACTTTCAGGAAAGTACTTGTCATTGAAAAGTTTCTGAAATGTCTCCCAAGACATGCCGAAAAAGTGACTAGATGGGTACGCTTCATGATTCCCACCAAAGAATCGCCTCATTCTGAGTAACATAAAGGTGGCGAATGGAACCTTCTGTTCCTCCGTGCATCCCAAGACATCGAATATCTTGATAATTTGTTTGACCCATGTCTTCGCCTTAATCGGATCCGGCTTTCCCCATAATTTTGGTGGTCCCAACTCCTTGAACTGCTTGGCTGTGACAAACCGTGCGTTGTTATTATTTCCACCGATATTTTGTGCACGAGTCTCCCTTGCCTGATTTTGCATGAACTGCAAAAAGCTTCTAAACATCCTGTCGTTCATCATCTGCTCAGTGGTGTTGTTCACAGGAGGAACATTGCCAGCCTGTTGTATGTTCTCCTCTTGGTGAGTAAAGGTGTCTCCACGGTCTCATTTACTCCACTGTTAACATTCTCAGTCGACATTCTCAAACTTGCTTATAAAACAAGGGTTAATTAAATAAATTAACATATCACATAATATCCCTATTCATCGACCAAATAACAAATAAGCTTAGGTAGGACACACTAGCGAAGGATTTACTCGTCTCTCCTCCTAGTTCTATTCCCTGATCTCGCTTGGAGATCATATCCCTAAGCTCGATACTAACTGTGACGCCCCAAAATAGGTATACAACACCCATTCTGAGTCATCAAAATACATGGTACAGAAACAACTACAACTTTATTAATACAACACATCAACTGTGAGTTTAAATACAAATATTGTCATCTAGACAATATTCACACCCAAATAAGTCCCCATCACAATTATTGATACATTATTTTACAAAAAAGGTGAGGACTACTAAAACAACTTCTAAAACCGTCATTCCATACCCCGACTAGTACACGCTACATTCTCGCCTCCTGAGAAGAAAAATGGAAAAGAAAAGAAAAGGGTGAGCTCAACTAGCCCAGTAAAGAATATTATGACTAAGATAATATAGAACAAATTATCATTAGTCTTCAACAAGGAAAAACTCGATAAAATACTGATAGATAAACAAGTTTCAGATCAATATTCGCAGCGGAAATAATAATTCATAGATGAGTTATGTAGAGAATGAAATCTACTATTATCTATGAATTTAAAAGTCCATCATCAATATTTTATCCCTGGAACATCAATCAATATACATCTTGAATCAAATATTCATCTTTGCACTACAGGCCAAAGATATTCATCAGTTGGTTATGTTCATCTCAACACCTGTACATCTTTGCATTACAGCCAAAGATATTCATCATAAAATCATTAATCTTTGCACTACAGGCCAAAGATATTCAATAATATCATCATTTAGGACTGATGATGATGAAAAATATTTTAAAGAAAACGAATCCAGTGAAACAAAAGAATAAATATTAAGGATTCAGATTTCGCATTTATCCATGTCCAAAAATACCTCATAAATAATCATAGTGGAGTAAAATTCAAGAATGATAAAAACATGGATACAATCAAAGCTAGTATCCATAATAGATATTTTGGACGAAAAAAGGAAAATTTTTTATTTTTCGATGAATAAGTGTCAGATTCGTGAATAGTCTTCAGACACGTGAATAAGGTAAGTATACATGAATAGTAATCCCAACACAAAAAGTTCCAAATTTGATTAAAAGTTCAAACCAATATTTCGGCATAATGATATTGAAGAAAATAATATCATTTAAGAAGAAAATAACATCCCTTACTTCGAAAGAATAGTACTTCTGGCTGGACTACTGGATATAGTGCTGAAGGAATTTGCACCGTATAACAACACTCAAAGTATTAAAATACTCACAAGAATACGCTCGATAATATAGAGAGAGAAAACTTTAGTTTCTGGTGTGTTTTTCAATTCTAACCGAAGCACCCTATTTATAGGAAAATGCTTAGAACACCAAAGCAGAAAATTTAATAAAATAATATTATTTATAATAAAATTCTACACCCACCTCTAGACATTTGAATTCAGCATGTTGCACATGTTAGTGTAGCCCACAAAACCAAAAAAATATTTTTCTTAATAAACATAATTAAAACTTCCAAAAATCAATTATTTTAGAACTACAGAACTTCAATAATTCATAATAAATAGCCCTTTTATCAGAAAAATTTGAACCACATGTTCTTTCCATAGGAAATTCCATTCTCTACAACTTTGTAAGTTTAAGTTTTTCCAAATTTCAAGTAGAAGTTGATCGAAATCCACAAACGGGCGATTTTACGGACTATAAACCAATTTCAGTCAAGAAATGGGGTCCACCGACATGTTTAACATGTTTTAAACATTAATTGTAACAAAAATACTCCTCCTACTCATATACTCATATATCCCACATTCATTGTAAAAATATCACCATTATTATATTATTAAAATATAATAATATATTTAAATGAATTATTTATCAGAAAAGATAAAATAACAATTTTTCAACAATTATCGCATTAAAAATTTTCTCCATCTATATCCACATAAAATGAATATTTTTCTTTTTCTTATCATATAAATCAATAATTAATTATTCACAAATAATATTACAAAATCACAATACTGACAACCAGATAGTTCTCAGGAAAGAGGGGGCTTTCCAATAAGGATTTTTCCTTACTGGCGCGCAATTAGGTGACCAAACCTCTCCTTAGACATAACTTTCTAGATATTGCCAATAATGTTATCTAATAATATTATTCAAATAATATGAATTATTGATCCGATAATGAAAATACGCAGTAGTGACAATTATTGAAATAACAATAATATAAAATATCAATGTAGCAATTATTGAATCAATAAAATAAAATATTGAACAAGAATTCATCGTAACAATTATTGAGTAATGCCTTCCTACGTAAGAATCAATAATTGGTGCAATACCGGTGCTATCGTGTGTTTTAACCCCAATGGGTATTCTAACAAGATTAATTGCAGTAACAACTACAGATTATTTATAAACAACTTATACTTGTCATTTTCTTCATCCAATCGCTTCCGTTATGGGGCCCACATATAAGGTCAGCTGGCGTCATTGCATTTAATATTCTCGACAAAGAAGAATATTCCACGACCAAACGAATATTCTTCGATAAAAATGAATATTTTATAACCACTCGCATATTTGAAATATTTGAGCATTTTACCCATAACTAACCACATTAATCAAATCAACCCTTACTATTTCAAAATAATAAATAGAGGAAATTTGATTTTATTTATAATAAGTTGGGGTCTTACAATAACGGGTTGATCACCCCTGTGCCCGTAAGTTATGACGGTTTGCAGATGAAGTTCTGTTTTACCTTTTTGAAAATTAAAAACAAAGTTCATAGTCTGTCGTCTGCTCACTAATTATAGTCAGTACATAGTTTCAAAATTTGAAATATAATTGATATGTTGTTTAGTGTTGTTTCAGTTTACTTCGCAACTGTTGATTCTTTGTAGAAGTGTCATTCAAGGAAAATATTTACTTCTTTCAACTATTATTTATTGTTTGCTATTACTTGCTGGGCAATTAAATGTTCATTTTTGCTTTGAATGTAAATGTTTTTAGCTAATCGTGATTAACCTAAAGGTTTTTCCAAGAACAAAGGGAAAGGAAAGCTAGCAGAATAAACTCTATAATATCTTATGTAATAGATAGACTATATTAAGACAATGATATTTATTAATTATCATGTAATGAAATGTATTAAAGGTTGTGAACATGGGATTAGACAACTCTGATATATGTAAATTAAGTTTGATATTTATATTATTGATATTATTCCGCTTTAAGAAATGATATCGTGAAGCACCGAGTTCGGGTTACAAGTACCTGAATTTGGGGGCGTCACAGGTTGGTATCAGAGCTATAGGTTAGAAACCTTAGGTGGGGGTAGACCATAGGCTATAACCTTAGGACAGAGGGAAACATTGAAAATACAAATAACTCATATAGAGTTTAAAAAGAGATGAATTGAATAAATTCATATGCTGAGTCTCAGCGATAAAATTGATGAAAAACTTTTTAAATCATAGAAGATAGTAGATATCATGCTCTACTTGACTCTTTTAATGGATTGCTTATTCAGCTGCAGTTGTTGATCTAAAACTTGTTGTCTATTGTATTCTATCAGTTGTTATACTATTGGAGGCTAAGGATAATTTATTCTGCATTATCTTAGTCATAATATTTCTTATTGGGCTAGTTGATCTCACCCTTTTGCTTTCATTGTTCTCTTCAGGAAATGAGAACGTAGCTGTGACTAGTCGAGGAACGGAGTGATGGTCCGAGATGGTGTTATAGTAGTCCTCACTATTTTATAAAATAGTGTGACAATAAATGTAATGAGGACTCTATTTGAGAGTGGATATTATCTAGAAGGCAATATTCTTGTTTAAACTCTCAACTATGTTTTGTCGTATATTACCCGACAGTTGTATAATTAAGTTTTTATTTGATTTATGTACCATGTATGTGGCGACTCAAGATGGGTGATGTATACCTATTTTGGGGGCGTCACATTTGGTATCAAAGTTTAGGGATATGATCCCTGGCTGAGATGTGAGACAAGAACTAGGAGGGGAGAGATGGGGAATTCCTTCGCTAGTATGACATACCTAAGTTTATTTGGTATTTAATTGGTCGGTCAAAGTATAGGGATAATATGTGATATGTTAATTAACCCTTGTTTTGTGGCAGTGTTTGAAAATGGCATCTGAAAATATCGAGATACGCAATAAAGAACATGAGACCGTTGAGTCACCAATGATTAATACCCAAGATAATGTGCACCAGGAAGACAATAATCCTTAGGTAAACAACAACACCGATCAGATGATGAACGATGGGATGTTCAGAGGCTTTATGCAATTCATGCAACATCAGGCGAGAGAGACTCTAGTTCAAAATACAGGTGGAAACACAGACAACTCTCGGATGGTCACCGTTAAGCAATTCAAGGAGCTGAGACCGCCAGAGTTTTTGGGAGAGCCAAAACCACTTAAGGTGGAGACGTGGATAAAGAAAATCACCAAGATATTTGATGTCTTGGGATGCTCCGAGGAACAAAAGGTTCCCTTTGCCACCTTCATGTTACGAGGAGAGGCAGATTACTAGTGGGAATCCGTAAAACGTACTCAGCCTGCCACACTGAAAATGTCTTTGAAGAAGTTCCAAGAATTGTTCAATGACAACTACTTTCTCGAAAGTATTTGTCACATGAAGGAGGTAGAGTTCATCAAGATGGAGCAAAACAATATGACCGTGTCGCAGTACGAAGCTAAGTTTATCGAGTTGTCACGGTTTATGTCCCACTTGGTTGATAATGAGGAGCGAATGACGCGAATGTTTCTAAGAGGTTTGAAACCCGAAATACATCAATACCTCATTTCTCATAAATTGTGTTTGTATTCCGATTTAGTGAATATGGCTTAGTTATTGGAGCGCGATAATGAGCCAGCCCAACCAAAGGATAACGAGTAACAACACGATAATAATCGTACCGGTGGCAATGGTCATCGGAACAATGATAACCATCGTGGAGGAAATTATCATGCCAAAAATGGTAACCACTTCGGTGGTAATCATGGCCTAGATAATAGAAGAAATCATTCAAGTGGAAAATTTAAGAAGAGAAGATTTAACGATGATGGGAAGACGTCGGCAGCAGCACCAACACCAGTAACAAATTCTAGGGGAGGAGAACGACCGCCAATTAGATGCTACAGATGCGGAGAGGAGGGACACATAAGTCCAAACTGTTCACAACTTTCCAAGGTATGTTTTAGTTGTGGAAAAGATGGTCACATAGCTCGATTTTGTCTCAGAATAAATCAAGTCCAAATTTGGACGGTGGCACCAAAGCCGGATACGAACAAAATAAAGTCGGTGGTTTCAGGAAGAGCGTTTTTTGTGATTTCTCAAAAAGCGAGTAACCCGAACGAAGTTAGCACGGGTTAGTTAATTATAAATTCTTGCGAAGTCTATTCCTTATTAGATATCGGTTCTACCCATTCTTTTATCTCTCTTGCTTGCGCTCAACGTTTATATTGTATAGTACGTTAGCATGGGTCATGTATAGTACATATTGTATATATCAAACAACAATATATATGGTAGGGAAATATATTTTGATTCACTTCCCTTTTAGTTATGCCTTGTTGCTTACTTGATATTTGCTTGTTTCTTCAGGGCTTGCGATCTTGATGTATTCTGAACTCCCCCTTGATGGATGGACATTGAGATGTCTCAGGATTTTCAGAATGGATCATTGATCTGTGTGTATTCCCTACCCTTTGGTATCTTGGGACTAGTTTTTGTATATAGTAATGGAGAGGAGTGTGGCTTTCCTCTCTGAGGTTGACCGCCCCACAGATGGTCATCGATACTCCTTTGAATGGGGGAGCCCAGGTAGTTCCATCTCTAAGCCGATGAAGTATGGTGTGAAGGATGATCCTAGTATCGTTGACAAGTTTTTGTGTTTTGGTAGGGGTAAGACCGAACCATGAATGGTTGCCTACGTACTCCCATTGTGAAGGGGAGATCAGGTCTGCGTAGTTCAAACCTGGTGTGAAAGGTTCAAAGTTGTATGTGAAAAGGGTGTAGAGATGTTTTTTTTAGTGAGATTGGACCATAAAAATGGCTGCTTATGTACTCCCGTGTATTGGGGAGACCAGGTCTGTGTAGTTCACCCCGTGTATAGGACAAACTGCAGATGAAAAGTTTGATCCCATGTACATGACAAACTGAAGATGTGAAAAGTTTAATCCCTGGAGGGAAAAAATTGAAGGTATGAAATGTTCATCTTGAGTGGGACAAACTGAAGGTGTGAAAGGTTTTGAAAACCCGAATTAAGTGAAGGAACTGATGATCCAAAACCAGGCTGCTGGTTGGAAGGTATGTTTATCCCTGGTGGGGAAAACGGATGTGAAGAATAGTTGTACTTAGTGAAGGGTTTTGAAAACCTGAACTGACTGGGGAGCTGGTGATCCAAAACTAGGATGCTAACTTGCTGGTAACTTAAGACATAGTACCATTTCACGGTGTTCGAGTTAATGAGTTGCAGAAATTCATCGCCATCCATCTCCCGTTGTCTGAGAGCTCCTCCTATCAATACCTCATTCACAACAAACGGGCTTTCCCAGTTTGTGGAGAATTTTCCTTTGGATTGATCTTGGTTGTCAAGAATTTTCTTCAAGACCAAGTCATGTTCTTTGAATTTTCGTAGCCATACTTTTCTATTGTAGAATCTGGCGATCCTCTGTTGGTATAACTGACCATGAAAGATGGCAGCGGCTCTCCTTTCATCTATTAAAGACAATTGGTGATACCTATCTTGTAACCATTGGTCTTCATCCAGCTGAGCGTCTTTCAACACTCTGAGGGATTCTATTTCCACCTCTATGGGGAGCACTGCTTCCATTCCATAGGCTAATGAGTAGGGGGTTGCCCCAGTGGAAGTGCACATTGATGTTCTGTAGGGTAATAGAGTCAGAGGAAACAAGTCAGGCCATCCTTTGTGATTGGCGAACATCTTTTGCATGATCTTTTTGATATTTTAATTAGCTGCTTCAACAACACCATTCATCTTTGGACGATAGATGACAGAGTTGAGATGTTTGATGTGGAATTTACTGCATAATTCCTCCATTATTTGGTTGTTGAGGTTTTTAGCATTGTCTGACATAATCACCTCTGGTTGTCCATATTTATAAATGACATTGTTTCTAATGAAACTAATGATAACTTCTTTAGTAACCCTGGGGAAGGAGGCTGCTTCTACCCACTTGGTGAAGTAGTCGATCATGGTAAAGATAAAGCGATGCCCATTACTGGCTTTGGGCTCGATGGGCTCGATCACGTCCATTCCCCACATTGAGAAGGGCCAGGGCGAACCAATATTATGGAGATCCCTTGGAGGGGCGTGGATAGCATTTCCATGAATTTGGCATTGGTAACATCTCCTGACATGATCATCACAGTCAACCTTGAGAGAGAGCCAGTAATGCCATGTTCTTAGGATTTTCTTGACAAGTAGAGGGCCACTCATATGTGGGCCACATACTTCACTATGTATTTCATCCATGAGCCGCTGAGCTTGGACTTTGCCTAGACATCTGAGGAGACCTAGTCCTGTATCTCTTTTGTAGATTGCATCTCTGTTCAGATAAAATTTCATAGCCATTCGATGGATCTGCTATCTTTCAGCTGGACTCGCCTCAGCGGGTATAGATCCATCTCTCAGATATTCCTTGATATGTTGATACCAAGGGTGTTGGATGGGAGGTAGCTCATCCGATACTTCTCCAATGTAACTCCCATAGGCTGGAGCCTTTTACAGGGCAAATGTGATGTTTGGCATGTTTTCCTTATCAAGTATGTTAATCAAGGAGGCAAAAGTTGCTAGCGCATCTATAAAGTCATTCCTATTTTGAGGAATGTGGAGGAAGGATATTTCTTTGAACTCCGAAGCCATCTGTATAACCTGTCGATGGTAAGGCAGCAAATTTAGCTCTTTGGTGTGATAGATCCCAATGGTTTGTCTGATTATCAATTCAAAATCTCCAAAGATAGTTAACCGTCTGATGCCCATTGATTGGGCAAGTCTCAACCCCATGATACAACCTTTATACTCAGCTGTGTTGTTGGTGCTGACAAACTACAATTTGACGGCTACGGGATACTGCTCCCCCGTAATGGATACTAGAACTGCTTCAGCTCCAGCACCTTCCATGTTTACGGCTCTATCAAAATACATCTTCCATGATTGACGTGTATCGTCCTGATGGTGTTGCTGAACTGTCATTACCCCTTCATTGGGGAAGTATGTTTCCAAGGGTTTGAAATCCCCTGAAGGTGCGGAGGCCAGTTGATCCGCAATTCCTTAACCTTAGACGGATTTTTGAGTCACGTAAATGATGTCAAATTTCTATATGATCAACTGACATCTGGACAGTCGATAATTCAACATGGGTTTGCTGAACACGTACTTTAGAGGATCCATGCGGGATATGAGATGGGTTGTGTTACCATGGAGGTAATGCTATAAACTCATGGAAGCCCATGCTAAAGCACAACAAGAGCTTTGACTAGCTGATCTTTGATTGTAAGAAAGGCTTTCTAACACTCATCATTCCATTTCATGGAGGAGTTCTTCCTTAGTAACTTGAATATAGGCTCACAGGTTGCTGTAAGTTGGGAGATGAAGTTGATTCTTCCCAAAAATGCCTGTATTTCCTTCTCTATCTGAGGTATGGGCATTTTCGTGATGGCCTAGATTTTTATAGGATCCAGATCAATCCCTTCGTGGCTGACTAGGAATCCTATTAACTTGCCTGATTTAACGCCAAAGGCGCACTTAGCTGGATTCAACTTCAAGTTGTACTTACATAACCTGTTGAAGAGCTTTTTGAGATGATCTGGATGGTCTTCCTCCCTTCGGGACTTGACAATGATGTCATCCACATAGATTTCTATCTCTTTGTGCATTAGGTCATGAAAAAGAGCCATCATGGCTCGCTGATAAGTAGCTCCGGCATTGATGAGGCCGAATGACAACCGTCTGTAGAAAAAGGTTCCCTAATGAGTGATGAATGCAATTTTCTCACGATCCTCTTCAGCAACCATGATTTTATGGTACCCCACAAAGTAGTCAGCGAAGGAGTACATGTCATACTGAGTTGTATTATCAATGAGTATGTGGATGAATGGCACGTGAAAGCTATCTTTAAGACAAGCTTTGTTCAGATCCCTGTAATCCACGTAAACTCGTACCTTCCCTCCAGTTAAGGCACGCGGACTATGTTGGATATCCACTCAGGGTATGTTGATACCATGATGATGCCGCCTTAAAATTGTTTCACAATTTCTTCCTTAACTTTTAAACTCCACTCAGGTTTTAATCGCCTGAGCTTTTGCCTGACTGGCTTGAATCCCTCTTTGATGGGGAGGCGATGAATGACAATGTTAGTGGACAAACCAACCATGTCTTCATGAGACCATGCAAACACATCCTGGAATTGGGTAAATAGAGTAATCATGTCATTCATTTGGCTTGGAGTAAGGTCCGTACCAATCTAGATTTATTTGGGGTTTTCTGAGGTTTCGATGTTAAAAGAGGTGGTTTGATCAAGATTTGGCTTGGGTTTGTCTTTAACCAATTCTTTGATCTCCTAAGGTATCTCATAGTCCTCTTGTATTTCCATAAAGTCTGAGTCCAACTTTAGATCAAAGTTACAGTCCTTGTGGAGAATAGGCACCTCATCAACAAGTTTAGGCACATCTAACTTTATAGTCCTGAAACAAAATGCTTTCACTTAATATATGAAACTGTTCAATCATACAAAGTGTTAGCATGAAATGACAAAAGCAACTGCTAATACTGTACAATAAAAGTAGGCAGTTATTGTTATCTATAGGGCAGAGGGAGTTTCTGCCCTTTTTACCCTTGTCGGCAAATGCATGGAATGCTTCTCTAATTTCCAAGGGTGAAGTTCTGTTGGATAGCAGTGATAAAGGGGCTATTGTCATCCTCCTTTTCTTAAATGATGACCATAATGTCTGGATAATCATCGTCTGATATGTCTCTGTTCATACCCTCCATATGGACTATGACGCACATGTTTGACAAATGTTTATATATCTCTTCTTTGTGCCTTTGATTCCTTTCTTCTACCTCCAGATCTGGAATCAAGACTTCTTTTTCTTTGACCGGTATCAGGTTAGGAAACAACATAGCTACCACATGGGCATGGACCTTTAATGAAGGTTGTACAAGCTCTGTATCTGTAGGTTTGGAAAATTGCCGTGTGGCTGAAGATGAAGGAACCTGTTTGTGCTTGTGTGGGTTCTTGTGAGTGGATTCAGAAGAGTAGCCTAGCCCGGTTGTCCCTGTTTGACTGGGAACTTGAATTGGGCGTTTGATGCCTTGATGATCCTTGCCTAACCCTTGTCCAGGTTGAAAACCCAAGGATATCATCTCTTGACTTTCCGACATTACCTCGGCAGAAATTTTGGGTATCAGAGGTGGCGCCCCAAGGGATTGATAGTGAGTGTTGCTCACCTCAAGGGTTTGGAAGTTGACAGGCTCAACTTCTGCATTAAAACTGATGAGTGGTATGTCACCTTGTTCAGGACATTCTGGCACAACATTAACAGTGACCAGGCTACTGTTAATGATGTATTTGAGCTGTTGATGGAGGGTGGAAGGGACGACTCCAGCCATGTGAATCCATGGTCTTCCCAAAAGTAGGTTGTATCCTGTAGTGATCTTAAGCATATGGAAGGATACGTAGAATGTATGTGGACCAATCTCCACGGGTAGTTCAATCTCTCTGACAGCATTTCGTCGGGATCCATCAGAAGCTTTAATAATTGTATGGCTACTTCGGATCCTGTTGAGATTGATAATCATTTTCTCCAAGGTGGCATAAGGGTAGATGTTTAAGGATGACCCCCCATCTATAAGCACTCCTCCCACCATGTATCCGGATGACATAACTGCTATGTGTAACGGATTGCAATGACCTGTCCCTTCGGGAGGTATGTCATCATCGGTGAAGGATATCACATTACTGTTAAAGATGTGATCCACTAGATGATGGAACTTTTCAACATCAACTGATTTTGGCAAGTGGGCTTATTCTTAGACTCTCAATAAGACCTTCATGTGATCTTCTAAAGAGAAAACTAAGTCTAGTATAGAAATCTTTTGTGGAGCTTCTTTTAAGCTTAAGACCACCTTGGCTTCATTATGTCCCATAGTATAGAGGAATTCTTTAATCTTCTCCATGGGAAATTTTCCCTTTGATCTGATGGTAGGCTTCATCACCCGTTGGGTAAGATACAGTGGATTTTCCTTCGACACTGCAGTAGTTATATTGGACGTGGATCCTTCAGCCTCTCCATAATTCCATGACACTTTCTTATGGCTGACATCAGGATACTGTGGCCTGAATGACAATATAATTGGCTTTAGCGCAGCCACTTTCAAAGGATTTTCCACACCTTTGAGCTGAATTTGTTGTATTGTACATGGTGTGGCGGCCAAATCTTCCTCAGAGGATATAACTTCTACGACATCCATCCATCTGGTAGGAAATATGTCCCCACTCTCAAGTAGTACAACGTCGTTGTTTGTCATCTGCAGGACACTGCTGTCAATCAAGTTCTGGATAAGGTGGCAGAGTGCCCAACATTCTTCAGTGTTGTGACCGCGAGAGTGGGAGTGGTATTGACAGATTCCATTAGAATCAAACGGTCTTAAGCGTGAGCTGATTGGAGGTAGTAAAGCTTTGATTCTTCTCTCATTAATCAGTATTTGCAATATCTCTTCCATCGGTTGGCCTAAATAGGTAAATTCCCTTTTGTTGGCAAAGTCCCGACGGGCTTTTACTTTTGCTATTTTGAAATTTTATCCTCCAATGTTTCACCTTCTGGAGTAAGTGGGGAGTACTTGTAATAAGAGGAAGGAGGCTAGCATGCTCCTGGCTGAATAATTAACGTGTGACTTGGTGCTGATGAACCACCATTTTTGCCAATTGGCTGACTTGCTCGCTAAGAGCCTTCATTTTCCGTTCCATCATAAACTAGAACTGTGCATAATCCCATTTGTCAACACTATCCTTGCTGATTTGGGATGATCCACCAAAATAATGGGAGCTCTATCTACTGCTCCAATTAATCATGTTAACCTCCTCTTCCTTGTGTTGAGGGAGAGGGTTATCTTGCACATGGGGTTGGTCCGGTTTAGTCCCCACGATTTCACCATTGTCAATTAAAATTTGGATCTTATGCTTCAAGGCCCAACAATCTTGAGTGTCCTAGCCTGGAGCTCCAACATGATTGTGACGCCCCCAAAACAGGTATACATCACCCATCTTGAGTCGCCAGATACATGGTACAGAAATCAGCTACAAACTTAATTATACAACTGTCGTGTAAAATACGAGAAAACATAAGCTGAGAGTTTTAACACGAATATTGTCTTCTAGACAATATCCACACTTAATGGAGTCCTCATTACATTTATTATCACACTATTTAACAGAATAGTGAGGACTACTAATGCTATCATCTGGACCATCACTCCGTTCCCCGACTAGTCCCAGCTATATTCTCATTTCCTGAAGAGAACAATGAAAGCAAAGGGTGAGATCAACTAGCCTAAAGAAGAAATATTATGACTAAGATAATGCGTAATAAATTATCCTTAGCCTTCAACTGAGATAATAAGCGATAGAATATAATAGACAACAAGTTTTAGATCAACAACTGCAGCGGAATAAGCAATCCATTAGAAGAGTCAAGTAGAGCATGATATATACTATCTTCTAGGATTTAAAATGTTTTCATCAATTTTTATCGCTGAGACTCAGCTTAATAAATAAACCACATCATCGAATCATCCCTGCACTACGGGCCAATGATATTCATTAAATCATCAATGGTCATGACAATACCGAATAATCCCCGATCATAATCATACCAAAAACTGTCCATCAATGAACTACAGGCCAATGAGGACTTTTACAACATCATTAGTCACATTACGGTCATGATTATACCGAATAATCCCTGGTCATAATCAAACCAAGTCCATCTATGCACGTAAGCCAAAGATGACTTTAATCACAATATAAGCATGAGGATGATGACAATGACATAATAATTCAATAAAACAAGTTCAAGGATAAATTTTAAAGTTTTATAATTTAATTTATCCGAAATCAATAACGTCAAATTGTCAACACGATCTCGCTTTGAGAGTAAAATTCAAGAATAATATTCATGTACCAAAAATAATTTGGACATAAAAGAAATATATTTTTTTGTAAATAGTACCCCGTGAATAGTACTTGAGGAATAGTACCGACATGAAAAGTTTCGAATACCCGAAAGTGAATAATATTTAGGTGAATAGTAATTTGGGTGAATAGTAACTTCGTGAATAGTACTCAAAAACTAAAAGTGCCCGTATAATACGAAAGTGAATAATATTAGAGTAAATACTAATCGAGTGAATAGTAACCCGTGAATAGTAACTCGTAACAGAAAAATACCAAAAAAATGATATTTCATGATGAGTACAAAAGAAATGATATCCCAAATGAGTATAATAGAATATACGAAACTGCAAATGGATTTTCACCCGCCATACTGTAATCCATGTAGACAGATCATTTCCACAATTTAATAAGGAGTGAATACAAAGGATCATTAACCATGCATGCGGTAATCCACATAGACAGGTTATTCCAACAGAATAATAAAGAACGGAATAACAAAAGAATTCACCATGCATGCGATAGACGCGCATGCATGTGTTATTCCAACAAAATAATAAAGAATGGAACCAGTCGTATGTAATCCACACGCATGTGATATTCCAATGAATAATAAAGAATGGAACTAGGTCATGCATAATCCGCACGCATATGATATTCAAGCAGAATAATAAAGAATGGAACCGGTCATGCGTAATCGCGCATTGCATGTGATATTCTAACAGAATAATAAAGAATGGAACGTGTCGCGCGTAATCCGCACTTGCATGGGATATTCCAATAGAATAATAAAGAATGGAACCGGTGTCATGCGTAATCCGCGACAAAACAGGATATTCCAATGTAATAATAAAGAATGGAATAACAATGTATTCACTGTGCATGCGATAGGCCGCATGTGAGATAGGTTATTCTAATGAATAAAAAAGAATGTAATAATGAAAAATTTCACCATGTATGCTAAGACTTCGCATGAGGCAAGTTATTCAACATAATAATAAAGAATGGAATAACAACCCTTACGAGTATTGAAAAGAAAATAACTCTCTTCATGAATACGAAAGAATAATACCCTTACATCAAAAAAGAAGACTAGACATTTGGAATAAAGTGAGGTAATGGACTTCTTCTTCTTTCTCTATATAATTTCTCTCTATAATAATTGCTCTACAGCTTTAGTGAATTGGTGAAAAATAATGAAGGAATGAGCTTCTATTTATAGGAAAATATAGTTTTGATAATTACACGTTTTGGGACTCAAAATATTACAGTATAATACCTTCCTCTTTTCCTTCATTTTTAATTTAGTCCTGCAAGTATTATGAAACTTTCACCATCTCCCTTAATAGTAAATCATATGAATCAATTGTAAATCATGTGAATCAATAGTTCTAGACATGTGAAAATACGAATTACAGTATAGTACCTCCATCTATGCCTCCATTTTTAACTTAATCATGCAAGTATTATCAATCTTGCACCACCTCCCCTAATAGTACAAGAATGTGAATCAATAGTACACACATGTGAACAAATAGTTATAATTATGTGAATCAATAGTAATTAATTGCTCATTTATCCGGTTAATTATCCGATTGGTCAATATAACCTCCAGATATCAATTTTTATCGAAATAAATATCGATTTCCACTAACACTAATAATTCCCACACAATGGAACTATCAATTTCATCTTTAATCAACACGAACTTATTCATCATTAATATTATAATTCACAATATTTAACAACTGTGTCGCTCCGTGAAAGAGGGGGCTTTTCGATAAGGATTTCTCCTTATTGGCGCGCAATTAGGTGACCAAACCTCTCCTTGACAAAACTTCTAGACATTGTCAATATTACAAATAATAATATGAATAACTTTGCCATCTCAATTATTGATTTAATAATATAACATATTATGAAGATGATACTGTGACAATAATTGAATCAATAATATGAGAGATATGATGCAACAATTACTATAGCAATAATTGAGTATAACTGAGTGATTTTTCACGTAAGCATCAATAATCAATATCGTGTGCTACTATGCAACCACGCGTATTACTGTACTTTTATCATTGGGTATTTTATGACAACTTTCTTACTTTAAAATTTTTTTACATATCACCCTTAACTTTAACCTTTATCAATTTAACCATTTACTAAGTAGAATAATAATTATAAAAATTGAATACTTTTATTTCGTAAAATTTGGGGTCTTACAATGATAAGCGCACTTCCTGCTAGCATTGAAACCTTTTCCACTCGGGTTGGCTGGTGGAAGAAGATAAGTAATTTTCTTCTGAGTTGTCAGAAGTTTGAGAATGTTTTCGAGTGAGTCCCCTAAGGGTGTGAACACTCGAGTACGCCAGACTTCTCCACTTTTAGGCAATGGAGCATTTGAAGACTTCGCTTGGAAAGGGGATTAGTTTTTCCTTTGAATAGGCATGTTCTGACTGCCTTTTTTTCCTTGTAGTATCAAAGAAATATCCTCCTCTTTCTTCTTATGGACCCTCCTGGGGTTGTTTCCATAACTTCCAAACTGGGTGTGCTCAGTTATAGCTTTTAATGTTGCAAGGTCTTGAATTTTTCCAGACTTCAATCCCATTTTAGCCATTTCTTCATGTTTGATCATTTCAGAGAATGGTTTGCCTATGCCAGCTAAGACCCTCTCATAGAAGGGAGCTTCTTGAATTTCTATGAAGGTCATCACCATTTCAGATTCAGTCATAGACAGAATAACTTGAGCAGCCAGATGCCTCCATCTTTGGGCATACTCTCTAAATGACTCATTGACTTGTTTCTTGACCTTGGTAATTTGATACCGATCTGGAGCCATCTGAGTTTGGAAACTGTACTGACTGAGGAAAGCATGGGCTAGCTCCTCCCAACTATGAATCTTGGAGTTGTCTAATCTGGTATACCATGCTCTAGCTTATCCAGCCAGACTTTTTTAAAACAAATGCATTCTGAGCTTTTCATCCTCGACATAATATCCGAGCTCTCCAATAAATACCTTCAAATGTGTGTAAGGATCTCCCAATCCATCATACTTTTAAAAATCAGGAGTCTTGAATTTTTCTGGATAATGAACCCCAGGAAATATACAAAGGTCTGAATATGCAACACTCCCGTGTGCTCCAATCCCCTTGATAGACCGAATGTTCTCTTCCATTTGTAGGACTTTCTTCCTAATATCACCAGTGTTTGGATCTTCTTTGAGATGGATGATTTCAGGGGTTTTGTTAGTTTTGTCCAACTGAGACTCAGGTACAGGAACTTCTTTGTCCGGACCCTGGGTTCCTCTATGTGTAGAGGATTCTGTATGTATGGGTATTTGTGGACCCTGAGTGAACTTGTGTAGTTCTTTGAGCAGAACTACCAACTCTATAATTTGATTGCTTAATCCATCAAACTCTTTATGAGAGATAGGAGTAGGATTAGGCTAACCAGATGTAGCCATGTTTGGCTGTAGTCTTATTGCTCTTTTGGATTTGGAATGGGTTACCGGACTAATTGCTTCCCTACAAAAAGACTTATGTAGTTTAGTCTTAGGGAATGTAGAAAGGTTACATGATATGTAATGTGTCCGTTTTAGGAGTATGATCCTGCAAAACGGATGTCAGTTTGTTTTAATGACAAGATAACATGACATGTTTTAATATAAAAGGGAATGCTTGTACACATATTCCTTTATATTTTCCATTACATTGAGATTGACATGGAAATGAAATTACAAGTAATTAAAATGGGAAGGTATGAAGAGACTTTCATTCGCGTTTGGTTTATTAGAGGCTGACATATCTTAGGTTACTCTCGCAGCTTTTTGGCATGAAGGTTCCCAGATCTTTATAATTTACACGACGGGAAGTTAATCCGGCCTTTCAATTGGAGCGAATCCGGGTGGTGCCTTTCCTGAGCCTCGTTGGAATTAGTCTCCTTACAAGTCCAGTAATCAAACACCGATAGGATAGCCTCCTGGTGGAGAGACCACACAACATACATTCACATACAACGCGTCTCACCGTATGGAAATGATGACATGTGTGAAGCACTAATATCACAGGAAGATATGGTGCGAAGCACTAAGTGCAATAAGTAAATGCATAAGTACACATTCATTAAAATGTAAATGAAACATCCACACACAAGCAGATAAAATGATTTGAAAAGCTTTTAATAGCGGCTTAAGCTCTCTTACTAGATGTCCCTAGCAGAGTTGCCACCTGTCGACGTCGGGATTTTTATTTGTCCATTTTTGTTCTTATTTTTTGGTGTTCTCATGTTAGGTGAGATTTTTTTGAAAAAACAAGTTTGAAAAGGTACGACATGTATATGTCGACAATTGGACTGTAATAGTCGCCAGTTGGTATTTTTAAATGGTTGCACTAACTCAACCGAGAAAAGGTTTGGACAATGACCTAGTGATGTGACACTACTTAACTAGTCTATGAAACTGAGATTCGTTAGGGTTCGGGGGCTTGATTAAGAGGATGGAAGGTGTTAGGCACCCCCGACTTCCATGGTGACACAGTTATCGCCACTTTTCAATTTAAACTTTTATCAGAATGTGTGTGTGTGTGTGTTTGTGCAGGTCAATAAGAAATTATCTGGAAGTAGTGCTATGCCTCGTTTGCACCTATATACAAAGTGTTTGAATTTTGTATAAAAGTTCAGTTTTAACGAGATATGACAATGATGTTTTATAAAATAGATTTTTCAAACCCTTGTGCTCAATAGTAATTGAGGCCTTTGGTACTTCAATTTTATTATGTGTTCGACTTGATTGCTTTCATTATTTTCGAGATGCGAAGCATCTTCGAGAAAATAAAATACATAGTAGTGCCGAACTCCTTGTGGGCATGAAAGCCATCTAAGGAAATTCAAACACTGTGAATAATTTACAAGTTGGTTGCAGCTGAAAATGTCCATCACGGGAACCGAATCTAGATTCAGGAACTGAATTTGATCACATGATTCCTAGGCACATATGATAATGTAGTATGTGTAAAAGCTGTAAACAGTTATATATATAAAGGCTAAATATATATATATATATATATATATATATATATATATATATATATATTTACAAAACTGATCAGGTCCAGACTGTTTTGTTATATGTATCCAAATCACGCCCAAAATACTGTATTATGGAAAAATTCCAGTTCCATAAAATATTAAACTTTTTTTTAGTTGTTTTAAAAGAAATAAAAAAAAATTCGGATTTTAAAATAATCTGGGAGTCCGGACCTGATCCACTCCATATATATATATATATATATATATATATATATATATATATAATAAAATAGAACCCAATTTGAATTCTATAATTTGAGAAAGCACAACAATGACTCAGATTCATTCTAACTTAATCTAATGGCTCACATTTCATCTCACACGCACAAATTCCACCCAAATTTTCTCATCATTCTCTCTCTCTCTCTCTCCTCTCATACTTCCTACTTCTTCTCTCTTTCTCTCTCCTCCTATTCCTCTCCTCTTTTTCCTTTTCTCTCCTCTCATCATTCTCTCTCTACATTAATTGATATTTTAATATTTTATTTTAAACTATAATAGTTTTTTGGAGTATGCATACATTTAAAATGTATAATACATAAAAAATATCAATGGTTAGAAAACAAAATTAAAAATAAGATCATAATTTACTTATAAAAAAGCAATTACAAAATCAAAAATTAAATAGATTCTTTTTCTTTTTCTTTATCAAATAGAAAAAAGTTAACAAATTAAAAATTGGTTAATTGTTGGCATGATGTGATATATAAAGTTAAAATACTAGATGTGATAATTAATATAATTTTAATATTTTTATATGATATATATAAGATTCATTTAAGTAATAACTTTTTATAAGTTTGTTTTTCATAAATTTTAATATTTAGAAAAAAAATATAATTTTTTGTGTTAATTTGCATTTTATGAGTATTAAAATTTTATTTTTACATTAGAAAAAAGTATGTTTTAATGTAGATCATTTATCGCACAAGTTTATAATTTAATTAATTAGATCAAGTTAAATGAAAATGATAATATACATATTTATATTTAGTGGATATATAAATGAAAACGATAAAAGTTTGGAAAAACATTTGACTAACGAAAATTGACCAAAAATAGAGAAGAAACATTTTTGCACAACTAATGCATATTTGAGGAACAACTGTGACAAAAAAAAAATTATAAGGAACACTTTAGCAAAAACATGACAAATGGGAGAGTCAGATTTGCTAATTAGTCTAAAGTAAGGGGTCTTATGTTTCAGATTTATAATAACAACAACAACAATAATAATCATAATAACAAAAATAATTATAACTATATTAATAATAATTATTATTATAATAATTATAATAATAATAGTAATAATAATAATTATTATTATAACTATAATAGTAATATTAATAATAATAATAGTAGTAGTAATAATAATAAGAACAACAACAACAACAACAACAACAACAACAACAACAACAACAACAACAACAACAACAACAAGAACAAGAACAATAACAACAACAACAACAACAACAACAACAACAACAACAACAATAATAATAATAATAATAATAATAATAATAATAATAATAATAATTGTTATTGTGATAGTGTGATGAATTATGAAAATTATTATTGATTATTTGTAAGTTTTGTAGACAGGTTTAGATTTTTCTAAAAATATCTATTTTTAAAGAAAAATTAATTATTGTGGTGGTGTGGTGAATTATGATAATTGTTATGTGTGATTGTAAGTTATTTTAGGTTGCAATAAGTCTTTAGATAATGTATTATTTTTTGAATTTTAATCTAATTTTTCGTTACGTCGTGCCTTCAGTGCACTTAACAATTACTAATATATATATATATATATATATATATATATATATATATATATATATATATATATATAGTTGTAAATAACCACAATATATATATAAAAGTTGTAAATGGCCACAAAGTGATCTCCAAGGTCGATGTAGAAATGTAAATATATATATATATATATATATATATATATATATATATATATATATATATAGCGATAGAAAGAAGCATATAGGATGTGTCGATCTAGGCTAAGTCAAGTGCATTAATTGATAATAATATATATATATATATATATATATATATATATATAAGTATTTATATATATATAAAAGTGGTAAATGCTCCAAATATTATATTCAGGCTCAATTGAGGCATAACTCGATATATATATATATATATATATATATATATATATCCCAAGCCCAAGCCCTCTATTTATAGAGGGTGGAGCCGTAGGTGGACCTGCGGCTACCTGGGGTGTCCTGGGCTCCGTGGACCATACTTTCTCGAAGTACGTACATGCATACAACGCGTTGTCCGCTTAAACCTTCTAAACTTTCAATCCAGGTATGTTATTGAGGCTTATAATACCTTTCTGGAATGGTGTTGTCGAGAGCTACACAATGACATGGGATAAGAGGTTTTATGAAGTCGGGAAGATGGGTCCATGACTAGATCTTCAAGTCTTCAAATTATATTCGATGTGCTGCCTTGTGTAGTAGTCACTCGGGATTTGAGCTATGGTTCTTGTTGGACACTTCTATGTAAAATGTTGTTTGAATTATTGTTGAGACGGTGTGAATGTAGGATCGAGGTGGCAAAATGACTCAGAATGGGTTGTATATACCTATTTTGGTGGCGTCACAGTTGGTATCAAAGCTTAGGGATATGATCCCTGGCTGAGATTTGAGACTAGAACTAGGAGGGGAGAGACGGGTAAATCCTTCGCTAGTATGAACTACCTAAGATTATTTGTTATTTAATTGATCGGTCAGAATATAGGGATAATATGTGGCATGTCAATTAATCCTTGTTTTGTGGCAGTGTTTGAAAATGACATTTAAAAATTTGAGATAAGCAATGAAGCACATGAGACTGTTGAGTCACCGATGATCAATACCCAGGATAATGTGCATCAAAAAGGTAATAATCCTCATGTAAACAACAACACCAACCAAATGATGAACGATGGAATGTTCAGAAGCTTTCTGCAATTCATACAACATCAGGCGAGAGAGACTCCTATTCAAAATACAGGTGGAAACACTGGCAACTCATGGATGGTCACCGCTAAGCAATTCAAGGAGCTGGGACCACCAGAGTTTTTGGGAAAGCCAGAACCACTTAAGGAAGAGACGTGGATTAAGTAGATCACCAAGATATTTGATGTCTTGGGATGCTCCGAGGAGCACAAGGTTCCCTTTGCCACCTTCATGTTCCGAGGAGAGGCAGATCATTGGTGGAAATATGTAAAACATACTTAGCCTACCGCACTAAAGATATCTTGGGAGAAGTTCCAAGAATTGTTCAATGACAAGTACTTTTCTGATAGTATTCGTCATATGAAAGAGGTGGAATTCATCAAGCTGGAGCAAAATAATATGACTGTATCGCAATACGAGGCTATGTTTGCGGGGTTATCCCGATTTAAATCCCATTTGGTAGATAATGAGGAGCATATGACACGGATGTTTCTAAGAGGTTTGAAACCAGAAATACGTCAATACCTCATTTCTCACAAACTTTGCTTGTATTCAGATGTTGTGAATATGGCTCAGTTATTGGGGCGCGATAATGAGTCAACCCAACCAAGAGATAGCAGTCGATAAAACAATAATACCAGTGGTAGCAATCAACGAAGTGGTGACAACAAACATATAGTTAATCAACATGCCAGAAATGGTAACCACTTTAGTGGTAATCCTGGCTAAGATAATAGAAGTAGAAATTTCAAGAAAAGGAGATTCAACAATGAAGGAAAGACAGCAGCACCATCGCACATTTTCAAGGAAGGAGAATGACCACTGGTCATATGCTATAAATACGGAGGGGAGGGACGCATCAGTCCAAACTATACGCATCAACCTAAAGCATGTTACAATTGCAGAAGAGAAGGTCACCTAGCTCAATTTTGTCGTGTAGTGAAGTCAAGTCCAGTCGGGATGGAGACACCAAAGGCCGTCCCAGACAAGTCAAAGACGGTAGTTCAAGGGAGAGCATTTTTTGTGACCTCCCAAAAAGTGAGGAACTTGAATGAAGTTATCACAGGTAAGCTAATACTGGTTCTACCCATTCTTTTATTTCACCTACTTGTGCTTAATGTTTAAATTTGACTCCAGAGAAATTAGACTTTGATTTATCTATTGAAACTCCTTTGGGAAAAACCTTCATTACATCCACTGTTTATAAATCTTGTTTGATTCAAATTGGCACCCTAACTTTACCTGTCGATCTTATCTCTTTGAAAATACTTGCATTTGATGTGATTTTAGGGATTAATTGGTTAACTACTCATCATGCTAAAATTGATTATTTTTGTAAGGTTGTTAGCTTTCATATTCTTAACCAACCTATTATGTGAATTCAAGCAACCAAACCACTAAAGTTAATCACTGTCATATCAAGCCATAAAGCCATTTGTTTATTAAAAAATGGATGTCAAGCTCTCTTAGCCCATGTCACGGATTTAAACAAAAATACGTCATATTTGAATGATATTTCTATTGTTAATAAATTTCCTGACGTATTCCCTGAAGAACTTCCTGGCCTACCCCCAGAGCGTGAAATCAAGTTTCGTATTGACTTTGAACCCGATACAAAACCCATTTCCAAAACCCCATATCGAATGACTCCTATTGATCTTAAGGAGTTAAAAACCCAACTGCAGGAATTGTTAGACATCGATTTCATTCATCCTAGTACGTCTCCTTGGGGTACTCCTGTTCTATTCATAAAGAAGAAAGATGGAAGTATGCGACTTTGCATTGATTATCGGGAGTTGAATCATGTCACCATAAAAAATAGGTACCCATTGCCTCACATTGATGACCTGTTTGACCAGTTCCAAGGTGCCAAATTCTTTTCAAAGATTGATCTTCATTGCAGATATCATCAGTTAAAGATTAAAACTGATGACATTCCAAAGATTACTTTTTGAACTCTGTACGGGCAATACGAAATCCTTGTCATGTCTTTTGGATTGACAAATGCTCCTGTTGCCTTCATGGATATGATGAACCGAGTATTCAAAGAATATTTTGATCATTTTGTGGTTTTCTTTATTGAAGACATCCTCATATACTCTAAAAGCCATGAAGATTATGAGAAACACTTGAGGCTGATACTCCAAAAGCTTCGTGAAAATAAGCTATATGCCGAGTAGAAAAAATATGAGTTCTGGCTTGAGGAAGTAGCATTCCTTGGGCATGTGATATCAAATTATGGAATATCTATTGACCCGACGAAGATTGAAGCAATACAAAGCTGGGAGCGACCTAAGTCAGTAACCGAAGTACGTAGCTTTCTGGGCTTAGCCAATTATTATCGGAGATTTGTGGAAGGATTTTCTCGAATCGCTACTCCATTAACTCAGCTAACTAGAAAAGATACAAAATTAGGTTGGAGCGAGGATTGTGAGAAGAGTTTTCAAGAACTCAAGAGGAGACTCATTTCAGTACCTGTTTTGACAATACCATCAGGTTCAGAGGGATTTTTCATCTATAGTGATGCTTCAGGCAGAGGGTTAGGATGTGCTCTCATGCAACATGGGAAAGTCATGGCCTATGCCTCATGACAACTCAAAGAATGTGAGAGGAATTATCCTACTCATGATCTAGAGTTGGCAGCAGTCGTCTTTGTGCTTAAAATTTGGAGGCATTACCTGTATGGGGAGAAGGTGGAGATCTATACAAATCATAAAAGCCTCAAATATTTCTTCACCCAAAAGGAACTCAACATGCGGCAACGATGTTGGCTTGAGCTTTTGAAAGATTACGATCATACCATTCAATATCATCTTGGAAAAGTGAACGTAGTAACTGCTGCGTTGAGTAGAAGATCATATGCGGGTACGAGCGCGATATTGTCAATGCAAAGGCCCATTTTATATGACTTACAAAGGATGGAGATAGAGTTAAAGACTCTAGGGACCCACATGACGATGGAAAATATATGAGTAAAACCAACTTTAATCGATAAAGTTAAAGTTGCTCAAACTATGGACCTGGAGCTTATGCGTATGAGGAAGAAAGTGCAAGAAGGTGTTGTTCCAGAAGCAAGAATTGATGAAGAAGAAATACTTCGAGTCAACTTTAGACTTTGTGTTCCTAAAAACTCTGATTTGAAGTATAAAATCATGATGGAGGCGCACAACACACCATTTACAATCCATCTTGGAAGTACCAAAATGTATCATGATCTTTGACATATATTTTGGTGGAGCAATAAGAAGAGAGAGATTGCGGAGTTTATCTCAAGGTGTTTAACTTGTCAACATGTCAAGGCAGAGCATCAAGTGCAAAAAGGTTCATTGCAACCACTTAAAATTTTAGAATGGAAGTGGGAGTACATTACCATGGACTTCATTACTGGTCTTCCCAAAATTTCTCAAGGCATAGATGCAATTTGGGTCATTATTGATAGATTAACCAAGTCTGCTCATTTTTTACCTATACGAGAAACTTATCCACTTGAACGTCTTGCTCGTATATACATAAATGAGATTGTAAGACTGCATGGTACGCCAGTATCCATTGTTTTTGATCGAGAACCAAGATTTACTTCATAATTTTGGGTTAGTTTGTAGAAAGCTATGGGCACGGATTTACGATTCAGTTCTGCATATCATCCGCAGACAGAGGGGCAGTCGGAGAGGACTATTCAAACTCTTGAAGATATTTTAAGACTCTGTGTCCTGGACTTCAAAGGAAGTTGGAAAAAGTTCTTACCATTGGTGGAATTCTCCTACAACAACAGTTATCAAGCAAGTATAGGTATGACTCAATTTGAGGTGTTATATTGACAAAAGTGTCATTCTCCAGTATGCTGGGATGAGGTTGGTGAAGCAACGTTGTTGGGACTGAAATTGGTACACGTGGCAACTAAAAAGATTCAAATAATCCAGCAACGTATAAAAACCTTACAAGATCGACAAACAAGTTATGTTAATCTTCATCGAAGGGACATGGAATTCAATGTTGGAGATCATGTATTGTTACGTGTTGCTTCATGGAAGCGGGTTACGAGATTTGGATAGAGAGGAAAGCTCAATCCTCGATTCATTGGCCCATTTGAAATCCTCGATCGAGTAGGAACTGTGGGCTATAGACTCGCCTTACCGCCAAGCATGTCTCGTGTTTATAACGTTTTTCACATATCTTTGTTACATTAATATGTGGAAGACCCAAACCACATTATTGAATTAGAACCAGATGAGATAGCGGAAGATTTATCGTATGAAGAGGTACCTGTTAAAATCTTGGATAAAAAGGAACATATTCTACACTCCAAGGCTATACCTCAAGTGAAAGTTTTGTGGAGAAACCACGATATTGAGGAAATGAACTGGGAGTTAGAATTTAAAATGAAAAAAAGGTATCCTCACCTCTTCGACATACCATGTGACGCCCCCAAATCCAGGTATCTTCTAACCCGACAGATGGTGCTACACGTTGCTACAGTTTACACATACATTCAATTGACATATTTCCAAAAAAAATATTACCTTTCCCAGGTTCTTTGTAACCATTACATATATTCTTTGTCATAATATTAAATAATTACAACGTTCATACTATACTATTACAAAAACAGCTTATTAGTCTACCTTAGCCTTCCCTTTATCCTTACTAGGTTCTTCCGTCTGTTCAGTCTTAGCTACATTCATATGGTTCAAGCAAGAGTGAGCATAACTAGCTCAGTAAGTATGACAATTTCATTTAAGCAATATGCTTGAATCATATGAATCGTATATCTTCTATAACTGAATCAATAGTTATGAAGTACTATAGATAATTCAAAATAGCACTTTTCTTTTCCTTAAAACGTTTCACAATGAACAACATTCTTTAAACATAATTTTGGTCCAAGACCTTGAGTATTTCATTCTTTCTTTGAAAAGGACAACCCAAAACCAAGTTTATAAGTCCGACATATCTTACGAGCACGTCTAGGTGATAAGCCTATAGTACTCTATGTTGTACAACACTAATCCATTAAACATATCTACGTTTAAGTTTTGGCAACCTCGCGTGCCTGTCGTTTGATGACAAAACATTTGTTTATTCATAATCAGTCTTTCTTTGAAATCCATACCAAAATAGTTGGCAAAAGATAACAACATTGATAAAATTTTGATAGATTATAAGGAAATCTACAAAACACATCAAGTCTAGCCGAAGGAATTGGCTTCGACTTCGTTATACATCAATTCATGCGTAAGATATATGAATCAAAAAACTTGTCCAAAAGAACGTAAACAAGGGTTTAGAATACTTGTCTTCAGCGTCTTCTACAGTTAATACACTTTCTTTTTGAGTTTTTAAGGTTTCTACAATACATAAGTACATAACATACCACATTAGGTCATAAACAATCATGTATGGTCTCTAATGTATCTTACCATTCTTCTCAATCTAATCATTCCTTAGATTGGTTAATGTTCATTACGGTTTATCGTATTACTTTGTGTTTACATTCAAGTAATCTTTCGTCAACCTTTAGTTGTTAACTTAAGGTTATAATTATCCTTAAGGATGTTACTTTAAGTTAATTAAGATTATAATTTATCTTCAATCAATTTCCACATTCATTATCTTTATTTCCATTTCTTACTGTCTCTTTCCTAGTCTTTGGCCATGCACATTTTAAGCTTCCTTATAAAGCTCTCACGTGTGCGCGACGTGTGATACACGAGACTCGAGACTCGGCTCGCACTGGCGCCACACTCTCAGACCATCTGGCAGCGCATTGCGGCACTTTTACGTTGTCTCGAGGGTTCGAATTTGGCATGTGGTGCCAACTTCACACTCTCAAGGCATGACTGCCATGCCTTTATGCCTCGAGATAAATTTCACAGTTTATTTCTTCTGTAAATCTTCCGGGCTCATAACTTATTCATTCTAAGTCAAAATTGGCTCGTTCAAAAGCCGTTAGCTCACATATCATGTGTACTATGATTTCATTAGAAAATCTTACATTTTCGAATCTATTAACACAGAATTCATCGTTTAAGTTCTTTATTACAAATTCGTTAAACGTTCGTGAATGTTCGTAGCTCGTTTCTTCGTTCTAAGTCATAATTTGACCATTTTTGAGTTCGCAACTCTAAAATTCAAACTTAGACTATTCTACATTGAAAACTAACATTTTTGAGTTCAACAGTAACTTTTGACCTTCATTTTGAGAATTTTACGATTTCGACGATTATCGTCAAATCTCATAAATTTTGCCATAACTTCATTACTTGAGATTTTTACACTGTTCAAAATTGATTCATTCCATCATTCTGTTAGAACTATCATTCTAACCAAACATATTTCATCTAATCCTACACACGATGGTTTTAAACTTGTCCATCAATAACAAATGATAATTTTCAATATGTTATGCATTAGTTCATAACTTCTATGATTACGATTCTCTTCTAACATGGTTTATTAATGCTTATGTCCACTAATAGCCATCCTTATACTCCTTATGATATATGATCCACCAATAATCACTTCTCTATCAAACTAATAATAAAGAGATAAAGACTATTGGTTAAAGATTTCTTACCCTTGATGTTCTAGCTTTCTTTCTTCTTGAATTAGAAAGACACTTCTCACTTTTCTCTCAATATGTTTATGCTAAGTTGTTGGTGTTTTTGAACAAGGCAAAAATGAACCAACAACTCTCTTATTTATAAGATTTACAAGGTGAGGGTAAAATGGTAAAGATCACTTACCTCCTTACTATTCCTTGCTTGCTAGCTAAGTCTTCTACCTTTCTTGGCCAGCAAGTTGGCTGGACATGTGCTCTATGGGGGCCCACATGGGTTTTCCTCACCCGATGACCCATTGGTTCGATCCACGGGTTCGATTCTTGGTTTGGGCTTAGATTTTATTAACTTTGGGCCTTACGTTGGGCTTGTATTTCCTATCTTTGGGCCTTAACAAGTTTGCACTTAGGCTTGCCCAATTCCTACACAAATCCTATAAGTCCATTACTATTGGTTTAAAGCTTATAACGTATAATCTTTGTATTCTTCTCATATACTAATTCATATAATCATTCATCATATAAGATATGCTATCTTTCGTATATACTTGTACAATACTTCGTATCATACTCGTATTCCTTGCCTCGTAGAATACTTGCGTATCATACAATCATCATTTATTCAATCTTTACTTTCCTTAACATTCTCGAACTTAGTACGCAGGCAAAAAATAGCGTTTGTCATAACTGAATTATTATTACATAATCCATCCTTCCTTATCATTCTATCCTTACGTATTTCCCAGAAGTTCAAAAATAATTCTCGAGCAGAAATGGATGAATAATGTTTTTCATAAAATTTCTTGGAAAGCTTTTATTTTCGTCTTGGAAATTCAAACAGTTTAATTCCTTCATGTAGCCACAATACTATGATATTACGACACTTTTAGGTTATAGAACAACCTTCATCTTGTTTACTCATTATAAATAACATATATTATAATTTTATTCATTATTTAATCAAATAAAATTATTTTACAATTAATCTGATATTCTCGGTCGTTACATACCAGGTACGTACATCAATTTCGAGGACGGAATTTCATAAGAAGGGGAGGTTGTAAGTCCCTAACTTTTATGAATAAAGATTAATTTTTCTCTAAATGTTATTTTGAATAATAAGGTGTGGATTTGATATAATGTTATAGTTGTGGGTAATATTTACAAATTTTTCAAAGTAAGCAAGTTGTCAAAAAATATTTGTTTGGTCGAGGAATATTCATTTTATCAGAGAATATTCGTACGATGACACAATCATTGGTGGACCCCCAATGTAATTCTCCATCACAAAGTTAGAAAGCAGCGAAATAACTTTTTATAAAAATAACGGCAAAACTTTTACCGTTAACTGTTGAAATACCCAGTGATAAAAGTACAGTAATAAGCGTGGTTGCATAGTAGCACACGGTATTGTACACTATCTTTGATTATTGATAATTATGTGAGAAGTCACTCAGTTTTACTCAATTATTGCAATAGTAATTGCTGCATAGTATCTCATATTATTGATTCAATTATTATCACAGTATCATATGCATAATATTTTATATTATTAAATCAATAATTGAGACGACACAGTTATTCATATTATTATTTGCATTACTGACAATGTCTAGAAAGTTCTATCGAGGAAAGGGGTTTGGTCATATAATTGCGCGCCAATAAGGAGAAGTCCTTATCAGAAAGCCCCCTCTTTCTTACGAATGATCTGGTTGTTATTGTGAGTTATAATATTAATGATGAATAGGATCATGTTTACTAAAGATAAGAATAAAATTGATGAGTGGAAGATATTTGTTCAATTATCCTTTTAAATTGGCATTTGTTCATTTAGTTTTTTTAATCCTTCCTTAGCCCAATTACCTTCAAACAAGGTAATAATTTAATTGGCTGGTTATATTATTATTGACCAAACTTTCAGTATTGTTCACTAACTGGTTAATAAGGGTGCTCTCTCATTGGTCCATATCTCCCAAACTCCAATAACCTCCTCAGGAGGGCACTCTCTTATTGGTTATCTCAAATATATGATGATGAATTGCGTCTGAATAATTTTTTTTACTGTGCGTCTGTAATTATTTTCCTAAATAGTATCTTGCTATTCTCCTATAAATAGGATGCTTAGTTTAGAAATAAAAATCACACCAGAATTAGAGAATTCTTCTTTTATAATATTGAGCGTATTTCTTTTGAGTTAAGAAAGCTTTGAGTGTAGAAAACAATACATGTTTTCTTCAAAAATATCTCCGATATACCAGTCGAAATTACTCTCCTACTAAGGTAAGGATATTATTTTTGTTCAATATTCGTATGAAATAATATTTTCTTCCGTACTCTGTAGTATGTAAGTATATTATTTCGTTTCATATTCCTAATCCTACACTCATGTTGATAAGTATTGCTTCTATACTCCTTGAAATTATTAGAATATCCTTGAAATTTGCGCTTCATCTAGTATCTTATCACAGAAATATTCTTCTGAACATTCTTGTTAAATTTTAATCTTTTCATACCGGGGTACTATTCATGGGGTACTATTCATAGGGTACTATTCACTCGGGAACTATTCACTCGGGGTACTATTCACAACAAAAATTGATTTCTTTTCTATCCAAATTATTTTTGATACATGAATATTATTCTTAAATTTTACTCCACAAAGCAGTTATCATGTTGATAATTTGGACATTTTTAAACTCTTTATAAATTAAAAATCTTTAATATTTATCCTTAATTTCATTTGATTGATGATTATATCATTGTCATCATCCTCATGCTTATATTCTGATGAAAGTCATCTTTGGCCCGTAATGCATAGATGGACTGTTAAATTGGTATGATTATGACAAGGAATTATGTATATGTATAATCATGACATGTAATGTTACAAATGTTGTGGTAAAAGTCCTCATTGGCTCGTAGTGCATTGATGGACAGTTGTTGGCATGATTATGACCATTTGTGATAATAACGAATATCCTTGGCCCGTAGTGCATGGATAATTCGTGGATGTGATACTAACAAATATCATTGGCCTGTAGTGCATGGATAATTTGATGATGTGAATTATTTATTGACCTGTGTTACAGCTATAAAATATTGATGATGAACTTTTAAATCATAGAAGATAGTAGATATCATGCTCTACTTAACTCTTCTAATGTATTGCTTGTTCCGCTGCATTTAAACTTGTTATTTATTGTATTCTATCAGTTTTACACTATTTAAGGCTAACGATAATTTATTCTGCATTATCTTAGTCATAATATTCTTTATTTGGCTAGTTGAGCTCACCCTTTGCTTTCATGTTCTCTTCAGGAAATGAGAATATAACTGGGAGTAGTCGGGGAATGGAGTGACGGTCCGAGATGGTAGCTATAGTAGTCCTAACTATTTTATAAAATAGTGTTATAATAATTATAATGAGGACTCCATTTGAGTTTGGATATTATCTACGAGACAATATTCGTGTTAAAACTCTCAACTTATGTTTTGTCATATTTTACATGACAGTTATATAATTAAGTTTGTATTTGAATTTTGTACCATGTATTTGGCGACTCGGATGGGTTGTGTATACCTATTTTGGTGGCGTCATAGTTGGTATCAAAGCTTAGGGATATGATCCCTGACTGAGATTTGAGACTAGAACTAGGAGGGGAGAGATGGGTAAATCCTTCACTAGTATGACCTACCTAAGCTTGTTTGTTATTTAATTGGTCTGTTAGAATATAGGGATAATATGTGCCATGTCAATTAACCCTTGTTTTGTGTCAGTGTTTGAAAATGGCATCTAAAAATGTTGAGATAAGCAATAGAGCACATGAGACCGTTGAGTCACCGATGATCAATACCCAGGATAATGTGCATCAAGAAGGTAATAATCCTCATGTAAACAACAACACCGACCAAATGATGAACGATGGGATGTTCAGAAGCTTTTTGCAATTCATGTAACATCAGGTGAGAGAGACTCCTGTTCAAAATGCAGGTGGAAATACTGGAAACTCACGGATGGTCACCGCTAAGCTATTCAAGGAGCTGGGACCACCAAAGTTTTTGGGAAAGCCAGAACCGCTTAAGGCAGAGACGTGAATTAAGTAGATCACCAAGATATTTGACGTCTTGGGATGCTCCGAGGAGCAAAAGTTTCCCTTTGCCACCTTCATGTTGCGAGGAGACGCAAATCATTGGTGGAAATTATGTAAAATGTACTCAGCCTACCGCACTAAAAATGTCTTGGGAGAAGTTCCAAGAATTTTTCAACGAAAAGTACTTTCCCGAAAGTATTTGTCACATGAAGGAGGTGGAATTCATCAAGCTGGAGCAAAATAATAAGACTGTATCGCAGTACGAGGCTAAGTTTGCAGAGTTATCCCGGTTTACATACCATTTGGTAGATAATGTGGAGCGTATGACGCGGATGTTTCTAAGAGTTTAAAACCCGAAATATGTCAATACCTCATTTCTCACAAACATTGCTTGCATTCAAATGTTGTGAATAAGGCTCAGTTATTGGAGCGTGATAATGAGTCAACCCAACCAAGAGATAGCAGCCGACAAAACTATAATACCAGTGGTAGCAGTCAATGAAGTGGTGACAACAAACGTGGAGGAAATCAACATGCCGAAAATGGTAACCACTTCAGTGATAATCGTGGCCAAGATAATTGAAGTAAAAATTTTAAGAAGAGGAGATTTAACAATGATGGAAAGACAGCATCACCAACACCCATTTTCAAGGAAGGAAAATGACCACCGATCGTATGCTACAAATGAAGAGGGGAGGAACACATCAGTCCAAACTATATGTAAAAACCTAAAGCATGTTATAATTGCGGAAGAGAAGGTCACCTACTCAATTTTATCGTGAAGTAAAGTCAAGTCCAGCTGGGATGGAGACACCAAAGGCCGTCCCAGACAAGTCAAAGCCGGTAGTTCAAGGGAGAGCGTTTTTCGTGACCTCCCAAAAAGTGAGGAACCTGAATGAAGTTATCACGGGTAAGCTAATCATAAACTCTTATGAAGTCTATACCTTATTTGATACTAGTTCTACCCATTACCTACTTGTGCTCAACGTTTAAATTTGACTCCACAGAAATTAGACTTTGACTTATCTGTTGAAACTCTGTTGGGAGAAACCTTCATTACATCCACTATATATAAATCTTGTTTGATTCAAATCGGCACCCTCACGTTACCTGTCGATCTTATCTCTTTGAAAATACTTGCATTTGATGTGATTTTAGGGATTGATTGGTTAACTACTCATCATGCTAAAATTGATTATTTTTATAAGGTTGTTAGATTTCATATTCCTAACCAACCTATTATACGAATTCAAGAAACCAAACCACTAAAGTCAATCACTGTCATATCAAGCCATAAAGCCATTCGTTTATTAAAAAATGGATGTCAAGTTTTATTAGCCCATGTCACGGATTTAAACAAAAATACGTCATATTTGAATGATATTTCTATTGTTAATAAAATTCTTGACGTATTCCTTGAAGAACATCCTGGCCTACCCCTAGAGCGTGAAATCAAGTTTCGTATTAACCTTGAACCTGATACAAAACCCATTTCCAAAACCCCATATCGAATGGCTCCTATTGAACTTCAGGAGTTAAAAACCCAACTGCAGGAATTGTTAGACATCGGTTTCATTCATCCTAGTACGTCTACTTGGGGTGCTCCTGTTCTATTCGTAAAGAAGAAAGATGGAAGTATGCGACTTTGCATTGATTAATGGGAGTTGAATCATGTCACCATCAAAAATAGGTATCCGTTGCATCACATTGATGACCTGTTTGACCGGTTGCAAGGTGCCAAATTCTTTTTAAAGATCGATCTTCGTTGTGGATATCATCAGTTAAAGATTAAAAATGATGACATTCCAAAGACTGCTTTTAGAACTCGGTACGGGCATTACGAAATCCTAGTCATGTCTTTTAGATTGACCAATGCTCCTGCTGCCTTCATGGATATGATGAACCGAGTATTCAAAGAATATTTAGATCATTTTGTGGTTGTCTTTATTGATGACATACTCATATACTCCAAAACCCGTCAAGATCATGGGCAACACTTGAGGCTGATACTCCAAAAGCTTCATGAAAACAAGCTATATGCCGAGTTGAAGAAATGTGAGTTCTGGCTTGAGGAAGTAGCATTCCTTGGGCACGTGATATCAAATCATGGAATATCTGTTGACCCGAGGAAGATTGAAGCAATACAAAGCTGGGAGAAACCTAAATCGAATCAAAGACGTAGCTTCACGGGCTTATTTGGTTATTATTATCGGAGATTCGTGGAAGGATTTTCTCGAATTGCTACTCCATTAACTCAGCTAACTCGAAAGGATACAAAATTCGGTTGGAGTGGGGAATGTGAGAAGAATTTTCAAGAACTCAAGAGGATACTCATTTCAGCACTTGTTTTCACAATACCATCAGGTTCGGAGGGATTTGTCATCTATAATGATGCTTCAGGTAGAGGGTTAGGATGTGTTCTCATGCAACATGGGAAAATTATAGCCTATGCCTCACGACAACTCAGAGAATATGAGAGGAATTATCCTACTCATGATCTATAGTTGGTAGAAGTCATTTTTGCGCTTAAAATTTGGAGGCATTACCTGTATGGGGAGAAGGTGGAGATCTACACAGATCATAAAAGCGTCAAATATTTCTTCACCCCAAAGTAACTCAACATGTGGCAATGACATTGGCTTGAGGTTTTGAAAGATTACGATCATACCATTCAATACCATCCTGGAAAATGTAGTAACTAACGCGTTGAGTAGAAGATCATATGCTGGTACGAGCGTGATATTGTCAATGCAAAGGCCCATTTTATATGACTTACAAAGGGTGGAGATAGAGTTAAAGATTTCATGGACCCACGTGATGATGGCAAATATATGAGTAGAACCAACTTTAATCGATAAAGATAAAGCTGCTCAAACTATGAACTTAGAGCTGATGCGTATGACGAACAAAGTGTAAGAAGGTGCTATTCCAGAAGCAATAATTGATGAAGAATGAATTCTTCGAGTCAACTCCAGACTTTGTGTTCCTAACAACTCTGATTTAAAGTATAAAATCATGATGGAGGCGCACAACACACCGTTTACAATCCATCCTGAAAGTACCAAAATGTATCGTGATCTTCGACATATATTTTGTTGGAGCAATATAAAGAGAGAGATCGCAGAGTTTATCTCAAGGTGTTTAACTTGTCAACGTGTCAAGGCAGAGCAACAAGTGCCAAAAGGTCCATTGCAACCACTTAAAATTCCAGAATGGAAGTGGGAGCACATTACCATGGACTTCGTTAATGGTCTTCCCAAGGTTTCTCAAGGCATAGATGCAATTTGGGTCATTATTGATAGATTAACCAAGTATGCTCATTTCTTACCTATACGAGAAACTTATTCACTTGAACATCTTGCTTGTATATATATAAATGAGAATGTAAGACTGCATGGCATGCTAGTATCCATTGTTTCTGATCGAGACCCAAGATTCACTTCATAATTTTGGGCCAGTTTATGGAAAGCTATGGGCACAAATTTATGATTTAGTTATGCATATCATCCTCAGACAGACAGGCAGTTGGAGAGGACTATTCAAACTATTGAAGATATATTAAGACTTTGTGTCCTATACTTTAAAGGAAGTTGGGACAAGTTCTTTCCATTGGTGGAATTCTCCTATAACAACAGTTATCAAGAAAGTATAGGCATGGCTCCATTCGAGGCGTTATATGGA